>JAGFPH010001040.1:286613-308532 GCA_018207615.1 Philaenus spumarius
ACAATTACGTTAAAAAGACGGAAAATACCAACCACCACGGGCAACGCCGTACGGGTCAGCTAGTAGTCTCATAAAGCTCTCTTAAAGCCTGGACAAATATTTACCTCTTATTTCCGATAAGCATGATCACCATGTTAGAGTTTGAATGCTGACGAGCATCCTCCAGCCAAGTTGTAAGATGATTAAATGTTTCTCTCCGTGTGATGTCATAAACAAGTAAAGCTCCAGCAGCACCTCTGTAATAAGATCTGGTGATAGATCGGAAAGCCTCTTGTCCAGCTGTATCCCAGATCTGAAGTTTTATTTGCTTTCCATCTATTGTTATCATGCGGGCACCAAACTCCACACCTGAATTTATATTAAACAATGCTCACTAGATAAATGTATACAAATTTCATTATGATAACTATAACAATTCAAACCCTGTAAATGAAACTTTGTATAACAATATAACAATGTAATTTATACAATTTCGATGCCACTGAGGAACAGGTCATTGACAGGTGTTTGATAAAGAAAAACGTTTTTGTGAGAATTTATGTCAAATTATTATTTCTAATAGCCTATAACTTTAAATCAAATCAGCATTTTAATATGGTGTAAAAATATGGGAAAGCAATCAGAGGGCCCATTTTCTGTCTATAACTCCGTTAACAGTGTAGTGACTCATAAGATCAAATCAATTTCTACTTGTGATGACTTGTTACCTTTCTCCACACACTCAAAAACACAAACCATCCATAATAAAACCCTGGTTGTCGTTCAATATTAATAAAACAACAGCTGATTCATGTTGCATCAAAAAACGTACCGGTACGTCGGTAATCCTTTCGGCCGAACTAAAACTGAGGTATCGGTATGTCGCTAATCCTTTTGTGGTTAAACTCATACTCTTCAAAGGGTTAATAGAAGGTATTTATTACAAAGTGTAAGCTGTTGGTACCACTATAACGTTTTTTAAAGTCCTAAATATAGGCATTGCAGGCTACAAGTCATTTGCTATAATTTCCCCTCTCCTTTTTTATAATATAGCCTGCATTTCATCTAAACAAGACAAATTTAATTTTAATGAAACATATTAACCTATATTAAGTGATATATTTATTAATTTTTATTTGTAATATGAATTTTTATGTATTTATGTAATTTTTGTTTCAAAGTTAAGTAGAAGAGAGTACTCAATGGTCCTAACTTCGCCTCACGTAATAAAGATTATTATTATTATAATTCTTAGAAAAAAGCAAATAAACAAAAATTGTGTACTAAAAACAAACAAGTTCTGACATGATAAAGGCGTAGAGTTATTTTAGCAATACTGCAACCCTATATTAGACAATATAACGCTAAGTTGTGCATTTTTCTAAATGCTTATTTTTTTTGTACACAATTTAAACGTTTATCAATCAAATTATTTATTATGATTAGGCCTATTGTTGAAAATGACTGTACTGCTTCCAATGCACAAGTACACTTTAAAAAAGTTATATCAGGATAAAGCGATGAATGAAAACATTTTAGATTAGTTAAACTTACCTATTGTGAGATCATGGACAGGTTGGAATCTCTTATCTGTAAACTGTAATAGAAGGCATGACTTTCCAACACCTGAAACATTTAAATTAGTAATTAGGCTATTAAGTTATAAGAGTTGTGAATAGGCTTAATAACAATGACCTCACATTACCCTATTTAGGACCAGGAGGATGATCCATTGCATGTTTCGTCTTTTTCAAAGCATTCACTTCCAATAATTGTGATGATATTGAATCAAACATAAAATGTTATGAATAAAGATTTAAGAAGAATTAAATAGCATCCAACCTTGATTTGGTCAGTGTATTAAAAAAAGTGGAGAACGTGTAGGAGGGTGGAGAGGAAAACCAACTTTCACTTTAACTACGTGAGGAGGGTGTAGTTCACTTTAATCTATAGAACTACATGTAAACTATATGCGCTTCTCTATTTGAAAGTGTGAGATCATCTTATTCGAGTACCGGTACCTAAAATAAAATACAAAAGTATTAGTACGTATGATTTTTAAGTTAGGCTCCACATATTTTCTAGCGCTGTAGTATTTTTTAAGGTTTAGAATATTTTGTAAAGAGATATAATTTAAAAAAGGCTTTCATTATATTATGAATTTGTTTATGGTTAGCCTTACATGACGTAGAAAATGTCATAAAATTTCATGCTTCCAGAACTGTAGTATAGACTATATATATTTACAGTAGAACCCCTCTTAACCGGTCTGGTCGGGACCTAGACCCTGGCCGGTTACCTGTTTGGCCGGTTGATCCGAGGTTCCCATAAAAAATAGATATTTTTGTTCATAAATAACCTATATATATATAAAAATAAACAAGCAAATAAGACGTTAAATATTGTCACTCATTTTAGTGTATGTACATATATACCTAAACAAACACCAACAAATTAAACATTTCAAACTTACATAAACTTTGAAAACTGAATTTACATATACTGTATCATTGTTTAAAAAATCAGTTACAATATTTTTTTTGGTTCTTTAACTTTCAAAGATTTCTTTAAATCCAAGTCTCTCCATTTTCGTACGTTCAACGTTCATCGCATCTAATGCTGTTGAATCTTTTTGCTGCTCAACATATTACTCTATACGTTAAAAATATTACATATTTTGCTCCCACGAAATTCAGTAAAGGTTCCGACAAAGCAACAGACGACCAAAGGATGCCGCTTTGTCAATTGATTCTAAGAAAAAATACAGTTGCCGCGGAAGCAAGAGGGGAATCAAACTCACACTCCCCCTCCCCTGTTCTGCCTGCCACAACACTAGTACATTGCTAACCTAACATTGCGTCACCCCGCTTTATTTTCCAGGAAATGTCCGTCAAACAATCAATGTTTGAGACTACGGCCAGTTACAGTAATATAATCTATAAGAGAAAAAAAACTGTTGAACCATCGGATAGGCCGGTTATTCCGAGGACCGGTTGATCCGAGGCCGGTTAAGAGGGGTTCTACTGTACATACCTTGATGACCTTCTACAGTACTTTTTGTCCTTATTGATGGGACTTTTTATTTACAATGATCTATTTACTATGATCAAAAAGACAGAATGAGAAAATTGATGTTATAAAATTAGTGCGACTGATGTCGGGTTAAGCAGAATACACAAAAAAATACTCTAAATTTTATCAAAAAGTACCATCACAATCAATAACTCCCAGCTACCGGTACCTATTTAGTATTTGGCCTACAGCATTAAGGAAAGTTATCATTCAAGAGGTGTAATTTAAAAAAATATTTGTATAATAGGCTTACATTTATGTGAATTTGTTTATTTATTATACTCAATACTTCAAAATTTTATATTTAAGTTATCAGTTTAATACTTATACAGCATACTACAACATACTTTAACATACTGTATTTACAGCATACAGCATACAGCATACTTTAACTACATACTCTGCTGCTATTTTTTTAGCTGACTACTAAGACATCTTACTACCCAAAGCTTTTATTCCATGGCCACAATGATATACAGTAGAGCGTCGATAATCCGAACGTCAATAATCCGAAACATCAAAAATCCGAACGTGTTCTGAGGCAGGCCCTGCAAAAATTTCATTTATCTTCATCGCAGTTTGACATTATTATCTATTTTTAAACACTTCTTAATACTTGCTCTCACACGCCCTCACAGCAGCCTGGCTGTCAGTATTTTCACTGTCACGCTAATAAGCTGCTTTAGCGCTAGCAATAAACATACAGAAAGTTTATTAATCTCTCGTGTAATCATTATAACAGTGTGTCATACATACAGTAGTGTACTATACAGTATTTTTTTATTTTTCGTTTATGTTAACTACAATGTACAAGTGAACTTATGTACTGTACTGTAATTGAGAGTTACATGTGTAATCATGTTGGCCCTACTGTGTATAGGTGTATAGATATTGGCATGAATCCTGGCACTTGACCTCGCTCTGGCGCGATGGGCCGGGAATGTGGGAAAGGACGGAAGTGGAGAAAAAAAAACATTTTAACACACCGTTTAGGAACTGGTTTATCTATACCCGCCGGGAGTACTGATGTTTTAGTCAGGTTAGTAGAGGTTTGCTCAAGTGCCAGCTTACGCGCCGGTAACTGTATGTGCAGGTTCTTCTAAATCATAATATGTAAGTAGTCTTACATACTGTATTGTAATTGCATTACCTCTTGTTCTGTTTAACCACTTTAATCAATTAAAGGCCATAATATTTTAGCCTAAATGGATTTTTCTTGGTTGTTTTCAAAAATCCGAACAAATTGATAATTCGAATCCCCCTCGGTCCCAATTAGGTCGGATTTTTGAAGCTCTACTGTAATTAATATACTTTAAGTTTCATCCCCAAACTTTAAATCTGACAGAATCAGTCATGATATGTAATGATTCATCCTTTTAGAAATAAATTGTGCTGCTTATCCAACAGTCAACTCATTAAGACCATCTGCTGTTATATTTAATTTTGGATATAAAATTTAACTTTTATTATTTTTGCCATTTGAGCAAAAAATATTGTGAAGGCTAAGACAATCCACAAGCCCAATATTCAATCTTACTATTACTGTCATTTATTTAATAAGAAATATTTAAAAAATATATATATAGAGATAAAAAAACTTCCTCTAATAAATGGTTATTTAGCCCTATCAATAAAACTATCCAAAATAAATATTAAAATTATTATAATGTCCTGCTTTAGCCTACTGACCTTCTTCACTAAGGCCTGTATTACACTATCAAAA
Source organism: Philaenus spumarius (assembly GCA_018207615.1). NCBI lineage: Eukaryota > Metazoa > Arthropoda > Insecta > Hemiptera > Aphrophoridae > Philaenus > Philaenus spumarius. The sequence continues at coordinate 291,388 of JAGFPH010001040.1, forward strand.
TTTCTGTGAAGGACATAACAAAGTTGAGAAGATAAAAAATGCCCAAAATATTTACTTTTACAAATACACTTTTGTATAAAATGTGATAGGCCTAAATACAAATTACATTTCTTTTATTTAAATGTGCATAATAAGTATAAACCACAATCAAACTTAACCAACTCAATATAAGTGAAGCCTAATAATTGTATCCTTATCAAGTTTTTCTGGTAATCAATCACATTTTATGAAGAGGAATCAATTTAAGTGTCAGAAATTCGGAGAACTGGGGAAATACAACTAATCATTGTTCTAAAAATCTCATTAGATTTGTAAGTTAAGTTCTAGGCAATAATTTGATTCTTAGCCAGATCTTAAAAAAGATACAATCCTAGAGGCATAAGTAATACATAATTATGTAGGCCTATTTGTATTAGGCAAGTATTTAAAAGTTGGTGAAGTTGAAAGCTTTGAAAGAGACAATACTATACTGGCCTAGTATATTTATTAACTCTAGCAACCTCTTCAAGGCAATCGACTGTAGGCTAGAAATCAATTGATTTCCTTATTAAAAAAGTGATTGCTGAATTAAATCTACACATTAAAAACATGTTTTAGGGTAAACTATTCTCGCTGTGCTTATTCTGTTTATGGTAATTGTTTACTTTGACTGCTCCAGCCCCAATATATAGCGTCCACACTTTTTTTATACATTATTTACGTGCTGAACATGAATAAACAAGCAATATTAGACCTCACTCATGCAAGAATAATAATAAAAAAAAACCTAAAAGTTCTAACCTATAGTATTTAGTCACAGTATGTTTACCTGTATTCAACATTAAAGAGTAGAATGTAAAAAATGTTTGATACAGGTAAACATAGGCTACTGTGACTAAATACTATAGGTTAGAACCTTTTAGGTTTTTTTATATTATTCTTGCATGAGCGAGGTATAATATTGCTTGTTTATTCATGTTCACTACCCACATAAGACGTCACAGAAGTTTGGACGCTATTGGGGCTGGGGCAGTCAAAGTAAACAATTACCCTGTTTATATTTTATGTTACTCTTAAACTAAACTAAGGTCTATCTGCCCGCTAATATTTTAAAACATAATCTAAGTTAGGCCTATATATTTTTTGTCTTTAGTAAATAGGCCTATGTGTGAAAATAAGACTCATATATTATAATAAAGAGTAGATAATACTCTACTATTACTGGGTCAACTTTCAATTTTATGATATTGTAGTTGGATAATATATTGAACAAGACCTAACGAAAAAACTAAAGTAAATGTCGGAAATCATTAATAGCCTAGGCTAATGACGAAAACTTACATTAAAAGTCATCTGGATCAGTTTCTGTATCAGAGAACTACTACTAAAGTGTCCAAATTCATCTGGTGTTTTACCATTGTAAACCTCACAGATAACACGAAAAATAAATAATAAATAAAAATATAATCTAGCCTTTCCTTGTAGATTCCATCAATATTAATAATTTCTGACATTTATTTTTTTGTTTTTTTCGATATAGCATAGTTCTTGTTCAATAGGCTATATTTTCTAACTAAAATATAATAAAATTTAAAGTTGACCCAGTAATAGTAGAATATTACCATAATTAAAATATACAATTGAAGACAAATAGTTCTAGCGACAAAATCCAAAACTATCACAAGTCAGTATATTCCCCCTCATCTACAATACCAATGTTTAGGCAAGTTAAGTAGTGGTTCTGTACAAACCTGTAGATTTGATTACGAACTGGAAACATTAGGCTATGACTGACATCTCTTTAAGTTAGGTTTGGTTCAGCTTTTGTAGGTTAGAGGGTGTAGGCCTATACTGTAATTTACTCTTCTTGTATACTGTATTATGACTTCTTCAGATATCTTTTTTTAGTATTCTGTGCATATAAGAGTTGCAATTTTGTTATGCATTTCAATATTTTTGTTCTACTGTGAGACCAACAAATATTGGGCCAATATATAGCCTACATAATATAAAAAGTAGCCTATTTGCAACCATGCCCATATAAAAGGCTTGTAACATTTTTTTAATTTATATGGTAGCTTATTGGCCTATAACTTAATTTGTTTGGTTTTATTGATCAGAGTGTACACACATTTCACCAATTGAAATTTGATTGTATTAGGCTACTTAGTATATTAGGGTCATAAGAGAATACACAAAGAAGCATTACTAATGTGTTATACAATTGCCAGCTAGCCAAGAATAGAATAATATTGGGTCCTCCTAACATCTACGTATGTTGTAGTAAATAAACAATTGCTTTGTAGTTTTATAAGCTAGAAATATCTTCTAGTTGATATAATAGGCCTATACTAACATAAGACATTGATAAAAAGCAAAAATAGGATAATGAATCATTGTTTTACTAACCTGTATCACCAATTATAATATATTTAAATAGGTAAGCATACGACATGATAGTAAGTAATAGAAAATTAACAAGTAGTTTTTCTTAAAATTAATCTGATTTTCTTAACCAGTAGGTATCAGCTGGAAAAATAATTGATGAATCTTTTTGTTATGCTAAAAATGAATCGTAATTGGCTTTGACACTACCTAGCAGCTGTTTTCGACGTTTTCCAAACATATATTATTTTAACAACTTCTTCTTCTCTCTGAAAAACATAGACTCAGCTTTACTAGATTTAACTCTACTATAGTCATAACTAATCTATGGTTTTAAATAATACACATATAATACACATTCATGAGGGTGGAATTGATGCTATAATAAATAATATTGTATATTTAATAAAATAGAATACAAGGAATTATTATGTGATGTTTAAAATTATAAATTCAAGCTCAAAAAATTGTTTGTTAAAAAATGTTTAACTCACTGAAAGAAAACAATATTCCTATTTATTTGGTTTTTTATAGAGTTGTAGAAGTTAATACATTTTAAGGCTAAACATCCCAGGATTAGTTCCAAATTCTGCCACCACGGCGCAGCACTAAAATGGAGTCATTTTGTATTGGTGTTTATTGGTGGAATTTTCGTCCGATGTTCATTTTCAAAACTGATTTGTGAACGGAATAAGATTAGAATTCACGCCAAAGAAGCTAAATTTTAATTAAGTTGCTGGTTTAAAAAATAATAATAAAATAATTGTGTTACGAAACGAAAAATGCAAATCGCAGGTAGTCATTTTGAAGACAATAATTTTTAATTAATTTTACACTTTTAATTTTTAAAATCGCCTGGCTGGTTTAATCGGTATCGTTGTTTATACATCTACAGTAATGAGAACAAACGCGAGAGTGACACGAAGCAGGTGCAGTGCCGCTGTGACTCACTCGCGTCACCTCTACCCCAACCACTCGTCTCAGATGTTGCTTGTATACAGTTGGATGACGGTTTCCCGCGCTTCCATCCATGTGCTCTCCCGCGATTCTTCTTTGTTGTACTATTGCGTCGTCTTGTAATTATTGTTATTGAGAACGTTATTTCGTTTAACATTTGTTTTCTCAATGGATCGCCGAGGAACAACAAAATCTAAAAAGCAACTTCGGCTTTCAACGAAGAGGAAGAAGCGCAGACGGCCTCTAGCTCTGCTCGCTGCTAAATCTCGGAGGTTAATATTAGTACAGTATTATAAAATCATAATTTGGTTCTTCTGGATAAGATTCTTGTTTAAATAACACCCTGATAAACGCTTCGTAAAGAGGGAATATATAATGACTTTTAGTAAATGTTAACGAATATAAATATAGAAAAAAGGAGTGTAACGGGTGTTACTGAAAATGGATACCGGTAGTGAAGTTGAACTTCATGTAAATGTTTTTAAAACTCTGTGAATTTTGAAACTGTAAAATTTTGAAAAAAATATGAGTTATTTCACAGAAAATGTATGTAATGGAATTGTAATTCAAATTGATATTGGCATTCAATTTTTTTAAACATAAAATTAAATCTTGTGTAACGGGTGTTACATTAAAATGTAACGGGTGTTACGCAGTTGCTAAAATTAAGGTTGTTAACATATAAACTGTAATAATAAGGTGTCAAATAACAACAAGAAGTATAATTGAGGTTTCTTTGATCACTATAAGAAATAAAAACTTATATTTCATAAAAAAACTTATATTTAACAAATATATACTGTAATAACTCACTATTTTATTTGTTGCTACTAATTTGTTAATATTTTCTAAGAAAATAAGGTATGATATTTTGATACAAACTCAAATTATATTTTATTTCAGAATATTTGGTGAATACAAGTAACACAAATTTAAAACAAATTATGAAAGTTGGAAAATTTTATAAAAATAGAATGGAACACAAAGATAAATTAACTTCGGGGAGGGGTTTGGTGCCGTATTTTTCCAAGAAAAAAAATTAACATAAAAGAAATATATATATAATAAAATAATATTCAAAACAAGAAGTGATTTTAGGATAAACAAAGGACGAATGAAAATTATTATATGATAAATGGTAATGTGGATAGAATGAGCACAAGTCTATATCGAAGCACCAAGTTCAATTGTCCACACATAAATTATTATACACATAAAAAAAAGCATTATCAGTTTATTTATAATATAAAAGTTTCGGTTCTTGGCAGATCGGAGAAAAAATATAACAAAATTGAAATGAGGTTATAAATTAGAACATTCTTACCAATTATATTTTCTCAATATTTAACATTCGTTTAGGCCTAGATATATGAAACTTTTTTACTGACAGTAGTACGGTATTCAATGTTAAATTAATCAAACATTTAATAAGATACAGTTTCATCTAAAAATTTCACCAATATAAATTCGTATCTTTTCTTCAATATCTTTTTGTTAATTAATTAATTTCCTATCTATATATTTAAATATATTTTGGATTGTTACAATACTTAATACATTACATGGATATAGTTCAGTATTTTTTATACCATGCCTTAGGGCCTATTATGAATTAGACTTACTAAAGATCAGTCTTATATATGCCCCTATCAAGAATTAATAGAATAGGCCTAAAACTTTAAATAAAAACAAAATAATAGCTAAATCAAATTCTAGAATTAACAATTTGGAACTTCATAAGAGCATTCATTTTTCAAAAATATCAACTGCTAGTGGAAACTCGTAAAGAATTATAAAATGTCCTTCTGGCTACTGTAGGTTGTTGTAATTTGCCAAAAATATTCTTAAATTTGTCATCTCTCAGAATATGATATTTAATATCCCAGCGAAATCTGAGATATTGATGATAATTGCGCTTCTTATTTTTCTCCCTACATTGTTTTACTCTGCTTAGGATCTTTTCAAGTTGTACTTCTTTTAGTGTATTGTCCTCTTCTCTTCTTTTTTTATCTCACTCTCTGGCTTTTTGCAAATGCTGCTGACACTTTACAACGTCATTCATCATTTTATCGTGAGAAAAAATTTATGAGATGTAATAGTAATAGAATTAAAACTTTAAAGATAAATAAAATAATTTGATACGCCTAACATTCATTGCCCAGTAAATATGTTAAAAGATTGATTCTGGAATTACAAATAGGAAATTCGCAGTATGAAATTTGAAGGTGTTATCGTGTTCAATTTTATTTAAAATAACACATCATTCTTAACTTTTTAAGTGTTGCTACCAAAATTAATAAACTCTCAATAGGGCTATGTATTTAAATTCTACTTAAAATTAATATAAATATACTAAACACTGAATGGTTGTGAGTTGTGTTGAATTGTAACACCCGTTACATTAAATTATGTAACACCCGTTACGCGAATTACTCATTAAATTATAAAACTAAAATTAAAATTATAATACCAAAACATTAGGAAAACAAAACCTCTTACTTTTACAGTAAAAGTATTTTCCTAAGGTTGTTCATTTTGTAATACTAACTTTTGTAAAAAAATGTAACGGGTGTCACATCACGTATTACTTAAGTTTAAAGGCAAATTACAAATTAAAAGATAATATATTATCTTAAATTATGGCATTAATAGTTAGAGAAGTGAGAGAATAGTTAAAAATAGTATTAAAGATAAAAATATGTACCGTATGTGTCCCGTATATCCTTGAAAAAATGTTTATTGTATTATTGAAACAGTCCATTTTATGATTGTCACGTGTAATAAATGGGTATTTTGCACTATTAATTTTTGATTTATTTCTCGTTTTCATGTACTAAAATATAAGTTTTATTTGAAACAAATAACTAACGTTATAGGGTAATATTATTCATACCCTGGTGTTATTGAATAATGTATGGCCAAAGAACCTGTATATAGGCCTACTTTCATAAATCCTTTAATTTGAACTACTGTATATTTTTATATATTTATTCTAGAAGTCTCTTTTCGACTTACAGAAAATACTTTTTAACAGATAACAAACACCTGTCGTAATCAGTAGTCTAGTCTAGTAAGTGTGTCCGGCCAGAGTATGAATGCGAGTAGTGAGTGAGTTGACGAAAGCTACAGTTGCAGGACCGGGCAGAGCGGCTGGCTGGTGAGGGGGGGGGGTGATGTTGCGCTACGCGGCGGGGGGAGGGGACCGGAGCGTGAGAGAAATAATGATAATATCTTTACAAAACGATTCCGATACGACCATTTGACCGATTTAATATCTGAAAACGGCAAAATTCTTTTAAAATTTGTATTTACAAAATGACTACCTGCGATTTAAACAAAATATTACAGCAAAAAAAAATCTGTATAAAACTTTTTTATAAATACATTTTAAAAAAAAATCATCACAATAGCGTGAATGTTTTATTCATATCATTTACAAAATAACTTACAAAACAAAAATCGGATAATAATTACGGAAATTATTCGTAGTACAAAATTGCCGCAGAGGTGCTGCCATCTATCGGGCCAAAAACACAACTTTTTTAGGGATGTTTAGCCTTAAACAAAATGTTTTAACTCAACTTGCGAGTGTATACTGTTTAGGGGTAAGTTTGGTGATCAATATGGTTCATATATATATATTTAAAAAAAACACCTTAGTATACAAAATAATCAACCTTAAGTTCACATTAAATAATTGTGTTTTATATGTAGACTGTACAGTCATAATTATTTTTGTCTAAGTAATACAAACCCCTACGAATGTGAAATTTATGGAACATTCGATACCTCGGTATCTTATACGATTTACAGAGGGTTTTATTTAATTTCCCAGTTTCTTAAAATTAAAGACGTTCAAAGGATTAAAGGATGTCGAAATGGCAACAAGTCATAAATTGATATTGATTTAATTAAATTTAATTAAGATTGTGTTTGCTAAATGAAACGGTCCAAGCAACACAGATTAATGTAAAGCCACATGAAGCAGTGAATCGCGATCATCGCATCCAGGCAAAACCTAGCCGCGGTCCGACTAGGCTGGTTACCAGCCGCTAGTAACTAGCCGCTGGTAATATCACCAGCAACCAGCGCAGGAGAAAAGGTCCACCTTCACATTTGAATGTGCAAGGCTAGTTAGTAATATGAAACTGATTAAATGTTTATATGAGACCATGATTTTCGTTATTTTTATCGCGGTATTATATATGACAAATATTAGCTTTAATTTTAAAAAACTTGGACGGGATATGCAAAAACATTTTTTTAAACTGCATTTTAGGTAGACCTATTTTTGGATTGAAATCTTTAAGCATAGTTGCACAGTATTATAATAAATCTTAAATAACAAAAACTGTAGGCCTACCTACAATTTCTTTTCGTTTCTGAGTTTATATTTTTTTAGCCGTTAATAATAACTACTCATTTTATGAATTTTATTTTAATAAACGTGACAATAACATCCAATATAATGCATTTAAAATATTGATTATTAAAAAAATCAATGACAACATTATAATGGTTACAAGACCAGGGTTCAACAGAATTAAACCAACATTTTAGTATAATTTAATTCCACATAGTTGTAATTTTATATTGGAAATGGCCTACAACTCCTTCACCAGCCACTAGTGAGCTACTTGGGGTTCACATTGGCTGGCTGGCGCCAGCGAGGAGGTCACGTGACTAAGTCAAAAATTTAGATTGAAATCTGTGACTTAGTTTGTTAGTTACTATCACGGATACTAGAATACATGTATTCTAGTATCCGTGGTTACTATTACTAAAAAATGAGTACATTACAGCGTATTGTACTTTGTACTTATAATAGAGGTCACATAAATTCAACATAATAATTATTAATAGTGTTTGAACTGTTCCGTATAGTGCTGTACTCTGCCCTACTAAACGCTAAGATAACACTCTATTTTCGTACAAAAAAAAAAAAATAAATAAATAGATCCTGAAAGTAGAGAGGTGCTCATATCTTTATTGAAAACATAGAACTACCTAAATCCGTGTATACATTTCTACTGTAAAATAAGCTGTGAAATTCAAAACACAACTTCCAAATAATTAATTCTGATAAAACTCAATGTTTGCAGCAGAGATAAACCCGATATCTAATTGGAATCCTCCCACTTACCATATAATTGGCAATGCTATCTTGGTCGTAGCTAGAAACACACTGATATAGCGACGTCTGTTAATTTACAGTTTTTTTTTTGCGTAACACGTTTTACATTGACAGTGTGCTCTCTTGACATTATAATTTTATCTCTTTACTTACAGCAAACTATCGGTTGTCAGTTTTACCAATGAATACTTAACACTTATGTTGTTATTAAGTATTCATTGGTTTTACTCCAAAACGAAAAGAGATAATGTCTCCCTCTCACCCGTTTGTCCTCTTGCATTCTCTCTCTCTCACTAATGTTTCATACTGTACAACATTTTACTTCATATAGCCCAACTGACAAAGCTAAGGAGCGAGTAAAAGTTAAATCAGAGTCGGATAAGTGGTTTTTTTTTAGTTAAATCGTTACGTACATTAAATAAACAACAGTACACTCTTTAATCTCTATGATACAACAGCTTTTATTTAACGATTTTACCCAGCGTACGCATAGAAGGTGCCAAAATAGTTTTTATAGGCCTTTTCATTGTCGAAATTATTTGAGCTCATTGTTTTGGTTTGCAGGGGTGGATCTACAAATTTTTTTAGAGTGAGAAAGATTGGATTTTGCAGTCCCTCCGTCGTTGACCAAAATATAGCAACGATAAATCTTGGAGAACGAGATAGAGGGGAGGAGCAATTCCCTCCTGCTTTGAAAAATGCAAATATTTTTACTTTGGGATAACATTTTGTTGGTATACAATATCACTATTTATTATTTCTCAAAGGTGTTTTTTGTCGCTAAGCGATATCTCCTTTAATTCTTCATCAACACTAATTATAGAAGCATAATTTTAATTTCTCAGCTTACGTTCCCCGCTATTGACGAAAAGTAGACAAACAGCTTAAAATTCATGTTTTCGTTACAAAAATCGATTAAAAAACTTTTATATTATACTTCATATGGTTCCTACAGTGACTCCTCTCTATCTAGTCACTGTAATGGTTCCTACAGTGACTAGATAGAGACAGTGTGGCCACATGAAAGCGGCCGCCATGTTTTTCCTAAAAGTAATGTTATCTGCCATAAAGTATAATGTAATTTATTTTCAAAATATTTATAAAACCTTTTGTTTTATTTCATAAAGGCCTCGTAAACAACTTTTTAAATGTTAAAAAGTAGTTAGAAAGCAGATAAGTTGTTTAAAATGAAATAACCTATAAAAAATAATGATTTAGCCTACTATCACATTTTTTACTAGCCTATGCCGATAGTTGAGTAGCCTACTGACGTTAATTACAAACTAATAAAGCTATATCAAAACAAGTTGCACTATTATTTTCTTTGTTCAATTCTACGTTAAAAAACATTTTGAAGTTCAATTACATTATTTATGCGGTTTATTTGAATAAAAGTTAAGGTTATGTATTATTTTCAAGGAACCAAATTTTCTATAATTTGTAGCTATCTGAAAAAGTATTTGACTGGTCATAATGAAATTGTTTTTAATTAAATTTAATTCTCAACTTATAGACATTTTCGTTTTAAAAATTAAAATTTTTCTGAGATAATATTTTCACAGAACAGGATCATAGTAGGCTACATTCTAACAAAATATTTTACAATCACAGCTACATATAAACTTAGCAACAGTATAAAACTAAACCAATTGTCTTTTAATTATTATCCTGTTGTTAATTAGCCTTTTTTATCAATGAATAAATTTTACAAATTAAATATTTTCAAAGTTACACTTTCTGATTTTTACAATGCATTTATTTCCATCTGATTTTTTTAATAATAAGGGAAGCAATTAAAACTTTCCTAACTAACTCATTTATTTCTATTTCAATTGAAAGCTAATAATAAAATTAATGTCTCTAACAACAATTTAACATCGAAATTACAATTCTTTGATTTTGAGGTTAGGCAATTCAAGATTTTCAAGTTTAAGTTATTCAAAGCCGAAAAACAGGTTTCATTATTAATTTCACTCATTATTTAATTAGGCCTACTTATTAATGTGATTCTTGCCTTAGATTGTACCTTCACCAAGACTAAAAGAAAGAAAAAATAAAGATGACAATTTAATTTGAAAACTATAAACAAACGTAGGGCTAACACGGACGAAATTATAGGTTTGGGACAAAAACAGTTCTTAAAATTGCGTAATACTAATATTTATTGCATTTATCTTTTCTATTGATAAAAAGGATTAGCCTATGTTATGAACTTTTTAAAATGTTGTAAATAAAAGACTTTTGGTATGAACATATGTACTTACTTCTGAAATAGGCGCGCTGAAACGATTCCGTAGAGTGGTGGGATTAGCCTAATCTGCAGTTATTTCCTTATTAATTTGGTGCAATATCACATACTTCAACACAAATCACTTTAAAATAACTATTACGTTTATTTTAAAGTAAAAACTAACAAATATCTGTTAAAAAATCGGTAAAATCGCTTTTACAATATGTGAATGTGAATGAATGTAATGTAAACAGATACGAATTTAGGAAAAACATGGCTGCCGACATCTTGACCAATAGGAAACAAGACCTCACTTGGCCACACTGTCTCTATCTAGTCACTGTAATGGTTCCTAATGAAAGGCTCCATCTATTAACAATCTGTTTAACTAACATGGCAGCTGTTAGTTAGATTGTTTACATTCTATATGCAAATGTAATATTTCACGCAAATCAATCAATTTAAATCAACGTAAAGCGTTATACATTTTTATAAATTGTTATTTGTAAACAAACGTAAATAGTTCAACGTAATTAACTGAATTAAATCAACGCATTAAATTAGATAAGTGTTGGCCTACTCCTAAGTTGCGAAATATTCGCACGGGTCAGCTAGTTATAACTCATTAGATTAAAAAAAAACTTTTTTAAGGCATTCCTACGTTCAAAACTATCTTTGTTTAGGCAATTTGTGTTGCATACAAAGTTATGCTATAAATTGGTGTAAACTGTATCTTGCTATAGTTTCTTTGTATTACATAAGAAAATCCTGACATTCACGCAAAGGACTCTGGCCCCACTGCGCTTACATCAGACTCAGGTCAATCCTACCCTCATCCTACCCCGATCCAAGTGCTTCTGTCCTAATCAAAACTCTGGCCCTACTGCACACGCGTCAGAATCCAGGTTACCGCTACCCCCACCACCCTACCGCGACCAAGTGGCTCTATCGTCGTCATTTCCGTGAGGTATCAGAGTATACTAATATGTTTGCATTTTTTATTCACCGTGAAGCACCGCGGGAGTTGGTGATCGAAGCTATCAGGAACCATCTAGTTTGTAAATAATTTTAAAAATTAGAAAACACCACTTCTGACTTTATTTGAATGAAAATTAATTTCTGTGTAGTACCTAGTGGAGCCGAGTTATTGTTATAAGTCAATAAATCGAACGTTCTTGAAAATGTAGCCGGTAACGCGTCCTGGTTTCGCGGTTGATAGTACGAAACTCTAAGCAGCTTCACAGACTCCAGTCTTAAACATGTTTAAAGGCTAAGAAACATACACTCCATATTTCACATAGAACTATTTTTCATATTATAAAGAACTGTGCTCTATAGCTTTCAGATAAAATTAAAATTTTTCTGAAAAATTAAAGAGGTGACGCGAAGCTTTTTTTTACAAACCAAGCTATTATAACAATATTTTACGTAAAACAACTAAACTAAAACCTCTGGATATCTCTACTTGGATATACCAAATCGGACGTAAGGCATTCAAGACACAAGCCTTCCTATAATTAGATTTTTTGTATTTATTTTTCAATGTTTTAGGAAGCATTATTAAACTTATCCAGTGTTCCGTTATCTCATAACTGCATAAGGCATTTTTGAGTTAAATAGTTATATTAACTTTTATACCTCCCATTCGTTTGTTTCCTTGCCTAGGCTTACGAGCTGTGCAATTTAAGTGTCAAATGACCAGCCTTTGTTGCGAGCGCCAAGCTGTGCCACAGTGATTGTAAAGTCCAATTAGAATCTATTGAGAGCCGAGCTGCCGCTAAGGAAGTTACTATGTCGGACGGACGGACTCTTTATGTCCTTTGTTGTCTGTATCTATTCTGTAAGTAGGCCTAGCAATATATCTACACTATTAGGTCTATTATTACCAAATGCGTGAGTACCATGTCAGCAAGAAAACCAAGTTAATTGCCGATTTTCTATTAAAAACATTTATTTTTGATACTACTGTATACAGATTTTTGCAAAACTTCCAGATTTTCTACAAACATTATTTTCGACAAAAATAGTTTTAAGACAGTTTACATTAAATTGAACCTATATTAATATTTTATAAAGGTAAAGATTGTTTGGATGTATGTTTGTGCAAGTTAATATCATAAATTACTGTACCTTTTTGAAATAAACGGTACCAGGAACTGGCACATACTTTCTCACAAACATATTTAAATTATTAAACGTCACGGTGACTTGTAGGGTGGGGTAGGAGAGGTGATTTTGTATTAAAGTTGTTTTCCCACAAAAATCCAGTACCAGGAGACCGAGCTAAAGCTCGATTATAAGCAGGGCTATGATTTCAATAATAAATATTGGATTATGGAGTTTTGAGGTTAGGCCTATAACATTAAACAACTAAATAAAGGGTATATACAACATTAGGCTTACCTGTCATAAAAATACAGTTTAAAGGATTAACCATAATCTCAACGCTATGCCTCAGAAATAAGTCAGGCCTAAATTAAAGTTTAATATCTCAATATCGATTTAGGCCTAGGGCCTAGTTCGCTCACGTCAATAACTATTATTGCAAATTTCCGTGAACATCGTTTAGGTTAGGCCTATAACATAACATTAAACAACTAAATAAAGAGTATGTTTATTTAGCAGAAGTATTCGTTGCCATGGTAACTATAAATAGATACAACATTAGGCTTACCTCTGATAAAATACAGTTTAAAGAAAACAGATGATTATTGTAATGGCATTGAAAACATTTGCATCAGCTGTGCTTCGTTTAAAAGAAAACAGATGATTATTGTAATGACATTGAAAACATTTGCATCAGCTGTGCTTTGTATTGTTTAAAATGGACAAATTTCACTTTTTAATTTAATAAAAAGACGTAGAAAACGAATTTTCCCAGACTGGTGACCATTTCCATTCCAATCGATTTCTCGTGGCCAAAAGCCCCATATAAAATCAAAAAATAAAAAATCCTTAGACGGAGATTCCAGATCCATTAGCAGACAGACAATTATCTCTCGCTTTAGAAGATAAGATAAAATAAAGGAAAAACCAACTTTTCTCAAAAACGGCTCGAACGATTTTGATTAAAATTTTACAGTTTATAGTACTATAGGTCCCTAATAAACTATAAAATTTTAATCAAAATCGTTAAAGCCGGTTTTGAGAAAAGTTGATTTTTCCGTTATTTTAAGGGTTTTTATGGGAAAATTACCCTTAAAAATAAAAAAATCACAAAAATGAAAAAAAAAAAACGCCTGGAGATACCGTGGATTAGTACCTCCATACCAAATTTCATCAAAATCGGACCACTGGTTTAGGCTCTAGGTCTGATAACATCCACACAGACACACATACAGACATACACACACAGACATCACTCCGAAAACCACTTTTTTAGGTTCAGGGGGACCCAAAACGGATATTTCCACCAAAAACTCAAACTCGAAAATTTTGACGAATACAATACTTTCTGCATATACTATGGTATAGGGGGGGGAAGTAAAAATCTTTCACAGTTGGATAATTTCGATTTTCCTGAATGACATGTAAGTTCATTAGTTTTTAAATATAATTGTAAGACTTAAGAAAATAAAAATCTCTTTGGATGTTCAGTATAAATTTAGTTGTAGCTGTTATAGAAATTTATAAATACTAGTATTATCTCCTGTGGTCGAAATTCGACCAATTGTGTTCAACGAAATTCAACTTGTAAAGTAACGAAATTCAACTTGTTTTCCCATAACTAATTGGAATTTATTTATATGCAAATTATTAATTCGTACTTTGACTCTATGAGGAAAAGAGTGGAAAAAGGTAGGCTTAACGGGAAAACTGATGAAATTAATTATAAATAAACGTATGATATTCATTAGAAATAAACAATTTAACTATTCAACGGTAGAATAATTTAACAAAAAAGTAAAGATAAGTGATAATTCAATTTCAAAGAAATGGAAACAACGATAAGTAGTTGTTTCTTTAATTTATTAGCGAATTTCCATAGGAAAAATGAGCTATTGCAGTGGCCCTTATGGTGAGACCCAAGGTCGGGAGTAGCAAATGAGCACCGATCATGGTCCCCAGAACACGTTTTGGGGTGTCATTAAAATTCATATATATATATGTATATATATATGTATATATATATATATATATATATATATATATGTATATATGTGTTCGCACTCTAGCGGTCGCATTTTAAGTCCGATTTGGTCCAAATTTGGTACACGTGTTGGTTGTGTAAGTGGCTCGGACGAGTTCGTTAGCCAAAAAAATCCAACAACCGGAAGTAAGTTTTTTGACCGGAAGTAACTATTTTTTGAGATTTTTACTAAGAGAATGAATTTTTTTTAGAGTTTTTTCTAAAAATATAAATGTAAGATGTTATTCTGCACATTTTGTTTTTTTACGCGACCTTATAGCTCGCTTGGTTCCCCCAAAATCGATCAAAACGTGAAATACCATAGAAGTACCCGGTTCAAAGAAAATGTGGTGGATTCTACCGTGGGGCTGGCGTGCGAAGCACGCAATGCTTTGTGTGTAGAAAATACCCCTAATACGAGGTTTGGCGTGCGAAGCACGCAATGCATTGTGTATTGAAGACAATCCCAACATGTGGAATGGCGTGCGAAGCACGCAATGCTTTGTGTATTGAAGACAATCCCAATATGTGGAATGGCGTGCGAAGCACGCAATGCATTGTGTATTGAAGACAATCCCAATATGTGGAATAGCGTGCGAAGCACGCAATGCTTTGTGTATTGAAGACAATCCCAATATGTGGAATGGCGTGCGAAGCACGCAATGCATTGTGTATTGAAGACAATCCCAACATGTGGAATGGCGTGCGAAGCACGCAATGCATTGTGTATTGAAGACAATCCCAATATGTGGAATGGCGTGCGAAGCACGCAATGCTTTGTGTATTGAAGACAATCCCAATATGTGGAATGGCGTGCGAAGCACGCAATGCATTGTGTATTGAAGACAATCCCAACATGTGGAATGGCGTGCGATGCACGCAATGCTTTGTGTATTGAAGACAATCCCAATATGTGGAATGGCGTGCGAAGCACGCAATGCTTTGTGTATTGAAGACAATCCCAATATGTGGAATGGCGTGGAACCATTTTGCAGCTATTCAGCACCGTCGCGAATAGACCTATTTCCCAAATTGTTGGTCGAAACCCTAAAATATCGGTCTATAAACTTAAATTTTGGAAATTTGCTCAACTCACGTCAGCGGTTCAGCTGCGTGGTCGAATTATTTTTAAATATTTTCCCGTGCAGGGAAGGCAAAGAGATAGTAGCTACTACAACCATGAATATGATTATAATGCTTTCAATTTTGTTTAAAGCGTTTTGTATGGAAAAATCATGTGTATATGAAAAATATAAAAAATAATAAAGTACAATACCTTTTATTTTCCGTCAGTGAACCTCTTTGTTTAAAACTTGTTTTTTGACGCGTTTCGAGATTTTATCTCATCATCAGAAAGTCCCTCTATACATGGAGGTCGTCAAAACTTAAATACACTTACTCAAACACACAACACATTTAAAAAACACAGTATGTAGAAGCGCATCTTACGACTCAACGGATATCGACTGGTTGTCCGTTATCAAACAGAACACTAAATAAAACTACAATCTGAATTGTTATCGCTGCGTCATACAGGGTGTTCGAATCAAAGTTCAGTCGGTCGTTTAATAATTGGTGTTCATTATTTGAGTTTAATATTTTAAACGCCTTGTAGATTTCAAATTCTTCTATGGCGTTCATAAATTTGCCTTTACTGCAAATCTTAATTTGTTTGAAGTTGCTGCCAAAGTCCGAGTAACTATGGTCTTCGTCGATTAAATGACGCGCACAGTTGGATTTATTACCTGAAATAGTCCTCTTTGGCAGGTGTTCTTTAAACCGAACCTTGAAAGCTCTTCCCGTTTGACCTGTATAAAACTTGTCACAGCTACCACACGTTAATTTATAGACACCTGTTTGGGTTTCCAACTGTTTATGTTTTTTACTTTCTCCACCCTATACGTAGTATATGGAGAAAGTATTGTTTTCGTAAAAATGTTCGAATTTGAATTTTCAGTTGAATTATCTGTTTTGGTGCTCCCAGAACCCCAAAAAATTGTTTAGTGCAATTATCTGTGTTGGTGCTCCCTGAACCCAAAAATATTTTTAGTGGAATTTTTTGTTTTGGTGCTCCCTGAACCCAAAAAAGTGTTTTTAGAGTGGTGTCTGTCTGCCAGTCTGTCTGTATTTATACACGACCAGAGAGGACACTATTGGTCCGATTTTCATGAAATTTGGTATATAGGTACTAAACCCTAATATCTAGAGGAGTTTTTTAATTTTTTGGAATTTTTAATTTTTAAGGGTAATTTACCCCTAAAAACCCATAAAAAACGACAATAACGCAAATTTCTCAAAAACGGCTCTAACGATTTTGATCAAATTTTCAGT
>JAGFPH010001040.1:308932-319858 GCA_018207615.1 Philaenus spumarius
TAGTTAAACAGATGGTTAGTAGATGGCGCCTTTCATTAGGAACATACGGAGTATAATATAAAAGTTTTTTAAATCAATTTTTGTTAATAAAACATGAATTTTAAGCTGTTTGTTTATTTTTCCCGTGTATTGGTTAAGGAAAGCTTTAAAATGATGCCTCATTCATGTAATTTGATGATGTATTAAGGAAGTTATGGCGTACCGACAAAAAAATAGTCTTGAGAAATAATATATGCGACTAGCTGACCCGTGCGAATATTTCGCAAGTTCAGAGTAGGCCTACATTTACCTGATTTAACACGTTGATTTAATTCAGTTAATTAAGTTTATTTATTTACATTGGGTTATAAATAACAGTTTCCCTATACAATCTTAAAGTGTAAACAATCTAACAGCTGTCATGCTAGTTAAACAGATGGTTAATAGATGGCGCCTTTCATTAGGAACATACGGAGTATAATATAAAAGTTTTTTAAATCAATTTTTGTTAATAAAACATGAATTTTAAGCTGTTTGTCTATTTTTCCCGTGTAGTGGTTAAGGAAAGCTTTAAAATGATGCCTCATTCATGTAATTTGATGATGTATTAAGGAAGTTATGGCGTACCGACAAAAAAATAGTCTTGAGAAATAATATATACGACTAGCTGACCCGTGCGAATATTTCGCAAGTTCAGAGTAGGCCTACATTTACCTGATTTAACACGTTGATTTAATTCAGTTAATTAAGTTTATTTATTTACATTGGTTTATAAATAACAGTTTCCCTATCTTATCTTCTAAAGCGAGAGATAATTGTTTGTCTGCTAAATGGATCTGGAATCTCCGTCTAAGGATTTTTCATTTTTTGATTTTATATGGGGCTTTTGGCCACGAGAAATCGATTGGAAATGGTCACCAGTCTGGGAAAATTCGTTTTCTACGTCTTTTTATTAAATTAAAAAGTGAAATTTGTCCATTTTAAACAATACAAAGCACAGCTGATGCAAATGTTTTCAATGCCATTACAATAATCATCTGCTTTCTTTTAAACTGTATATTTTATTAGAGGTAAGCCTAATGTTGTTAGTTACCATGGCAACGAATACTTCTGCTAAATAAACATACCCTTTATTTAGTTATTTAATGTTATAGGCCTAACCTAAACGATGTTCACGGAAATTTGCAATAATAGTTATTGACGTGAGCGAACTAGGCCCTAGGCCTAAATCGATATTGAAATATTAAACTTTAATTTAGGCCTGACTTATTTCTGAGGCATAGCGTTGAGATTATGATTAATCCTTTAAACTGTATTTTATTACAGGTAAGCCTAATGTTGTATATACCCTTTATTTAGTTGTTTAATGTTATAGGCCTAACCTCAAAACTCAATAATTCAATATTTATTATTGAAATCATAGCCTTGCTTATAATCGAGCTTTAGCTTGGTCTCCTGGTACTACAATCTTAAAGTGTAAACAATCTAACAGCTGTCATGCTAGTTAAACAGATGGTTAATAGATGGCGCCTTTCATTAGGAACATACAAAGTATTATATAAACGTTTTTTAATCAATTTTTGTTATTAATACATGAATTTTAAGCTGTTTGTATATTTTTCCAGTGTAGCGGTTAAGGAAAGCTTTAAAATGATGCCTCATTCATGTAATTTGATGATGTATTAAGGAAGTTATGGCGTACCGACAAAAAAATAGTCTTGAGAAATAATATATGCGATACTAAAAAAGGTACTTCACAATTTTTGATATAATGATTAGTACAAACTCTACTCACTGGGACCATCAATTTAACAAAAAGGAGATATAGTTTGCGACGATATAAAATTACTGCCATTTTAATCACAATTGATATTTTTAACCTATAAACTTAAGGTTCAATTAATTAAATTTCATACCGTAATAACAAATTTTCGTAAATAAATCAACTAAATTCAATTTAAAAAGTTAAAAGTATCAGCTGAGATTAGAATGGCAGTAATTTTTCTTACTGTGCAAAAACAATTAAATCTGTTTAAACTTATGAGTTACTGTATATTTTATTACAGTCACGTCTTTATTATTTTCAGATATTAAAGAAACTATCGCAGAACCGAACATTCTAAATGAAACAGGTAAGATGATATTAAATACAAAGCATACTAACGTTCTTTTTATTGTAAACTTTTACTATGGAACTTTTCAACACAAGCGATGGAAGGCAAAAATGTTAATAATGTTACAACACTGGATTCGCCATGTTATTCTGTAATCGGTCATAAAATAAACGGTACCAGGAACTGGCACATACTTTCTCACAAATAGATTTAAATTACTAAACAGATTCACTGTGACTTGTACGGTGGGGTAGGAGAGTTTTTTTATTAAAGTTGGAGATTAACTAATAAATATTATTATTATTATTATTATTATCTAGAGAGAAAACTATTCGATCGATTTCGAACAAATTTTCACCAAACACGTCAATTAGGTCTTCATAGATGCACGTAAAATGGGTTTGAAATTTTTTTTAAACAACCCGCTTTATGGCCAAAAAAACCCCAAAAACAGTTATTATTATTATTATTATTACTAGCTAAACGAGAATTTTTAGAAAGATGCGGGTTTCTGTATATGGTAGGGCACATTAAAGGCTACGAATAAGCCAAACTTTATTAAAATCGTTAGAGCCGTTTTTTAATAAAAAAATAATAACTGATTTTTTGGGGGTTTTTTGGCCAAAAAGGGGGTTGTTTTTCAAAATTGTTCAAAACCCTTTTTCGTGCATCTATACAGGCGTACTGGACATGTCTGGTGCAAATTTGGTTGAAATCGATCGAATAGTTTTCTCTCTAGCTTTGTATACTTTTATTAAAGTAGGCGATTAACTAATAAATATTATTATTATTAGCTAGAGAGAAAACTATTCGATCGATTTCGATAAAATTTGCACCAAACACGTCAATTAGGTCTTTATAGATGCACGTAAAAAGGTTTTGAAAAATTTTGAAAAACAACCACCTTTATGGCCAAAAAACCCCCAAAAATCAGTTATTATTGTTATTATTAGCTAAACAAGAATTTTTAGAAAGATGCGGGTTTTTGTATATGGTAGGGCACATTAAAGGCTACAAATTAGCCAAATTTTATCAAAATCGTTAGAGCCGTTTTTTTATAAAAAAATAATAACTGATTTTTTGGGGGTTTTTTGGACAAAAAGGGGGTTGTTTTTCAAAATTGTTCAAAACCCTTTTTCGTGCATCTATACAGGCGTACTGGACATGTCTGGTGCAAATTTAGTTGAAATCGATCGAATAGTTTTCTCTCTAGCTTTGTCTACATACAGACATACATACAGACATACAGACATACAGACAGACATACAGACATACAGACATACATACAGACAGACATTTTGTAAAAACCACTTTTTTGGACTCAGGGGGTCCCAAAACGGATATTTCCACAAAAATCTCAACATCGATTTTTTTTGCGATCACTATACTTTCTCTATACTATAGTATCGTGAGAAAGTAAAACAAAACTCGTATCTCTCGTTTGTCTGTCTGTAACAGTCGAATGTCTCAGGAACGGAAAAAAGCAGCATCAAGTTGAAAATTGACATAGTTGTAAAGTTTACTATACCGTACACAATTCAGTAACCAAAATTCGTAAAATGATTTTACTATAAATTTTTGTCAGAGCAAAATTTGGTAGCCTACCTCAAAACTACAGAGCCATTGTGTTACCTGTAGTTAACGTTAGACAGAACTTTTTGAAAGGTTATGAAATCTATTTTTTAAAGAAATTTGTAACTACAGTTTGCAAGATATTTTTGAAACCCACCTATTTCAAAAAGTGTTGCGCCTAAAATGTTGATAAAACCTGTGGAAGGATGTATATACTTTGCAAGGAAATGTTAGACATTTTAATATTATTTGGCTTATTTACTGATATCAAATTTAATCTATTCAGTGATATTTATGAAGGCGTAATTTGTTCATTATATACAAGTACCTGGAGACCGAGCTAAAGCTCGATTGTAAGCAGGGCTATGATTTCAATAATAAATATTGGATTATTGAGTTTTGAGGTTAGGCCTATAACATTAAACAACTAAATAAAGGGTATATACAACATTAGGCTTACCTGTAATAAAAATACAGTTTAAAGGATTAACCACAATCTCAACGCTATGCCTCAGAAATAAGTCAGGCCTAAATTAAAGTATTATTTCAATATCGATTTATTCCTAGGGCCTAGTTCGCTCACGTCAATAACTACTATTATTGCAAATTTCCGTGAACATCGTTTAGGTTAGGCCTATAACATTAAACAACTAAATAAAGGGTATGTTTATTATGTATTCGTTGCCATGGTAACTATAAATAGATAAACATTAGGCTTACCTCTAATAAAATATACAGTTTAAAAGAAAGCAGATGATTATTGTAATGGCATTGAAAACATTTGCATCAGCTGTGCTTTGTATTGTTTAAAATGGACAAATTTCACTTTTTAATTTAATAAAAAGACGTAGAAAACGAATTTTCCCAGACTGGTGACCATTTCCAATCGATTTCTCGTGGCCAAAAGCCTAATATAAAATCAAAAAATCAAAAATCCTTAGACGGAGATTCCAGATCCATTTAGCAGACAAACAATTATCTCTCGCTTTAGAAGATAAGATATATTCCTAACCAGAGGGTTCCCTCTCTTCGCATCGTTCACCAACCCACGCGCCGGCGAAGTAAAGTCAAACAGTTTGTTGTATATTCTGATATTTTAATGGAAGTGACGATTGATTAGGATAGAGGTGCTTGGATCGGGGTAGGGCGTTGGCCTGGATAACGACGCATGCTCAGTAAGGCCAGAGTTTTTACGTGAATGACGGGAATCATACATATAATAGAGATATACAAGTAGGGGGTGGTCTTTTATTTCTGAAACGATTTGTATTGAATTTGAGTTTTAATGGATCAGTAGCGAAGATTACCAAAGAAATGTGGAGCAGTTATGGATCTTCCTGTACGATAGATTCATTAAAATATGTTTTAAAATGTTTCAGTACTTGTACGACTGATAAATACGAACAAAATAGTATTTGATGAATATGACTGTTTAGATCAAACTAGTGGCTTGTAGGGGGCAACAGCCCCTATATTTAGGCTATATTTCTAGGAGCAATATACCTCTTCGTTTTGGCCTATCTTTGCGAGGTGGTCCTCCAGCGTTCTTCACCTACAGTAAAAAAGTACAGTTGAAATAATTTTATAATGTGTTTAATCATATAGCCTAAGCTTTGATTTTAATTCTCACTTAGAAACGAAAACACAACTACAATAACAAAACACATCACAAAACTGCACATTCAGGTTTTGTTATGATAGCTGAATTTTCCAATTTATATACAATCACCTGTTTTTAACACTAAAATCACCTGATTTACACCTACATATTCCCATGCTATTTAAATGGTAATTATTTTATTCCGTAGCAAATTTTCGTGACACAATTAACAAAAATGAATATTTTCCCCCAAAACTTCATGCCCAGACCTCTAAAATGAGACCTCTCCCAGCTTTATACGACCTACCGTTCGCTCACAATTTCATTTGCAAATTTGGGCTTACGGAATTAGGTATACATAATTAGATATACATATATGTATAGATTTCATATAAGCTGTTCAAAATAACGGATCAAAAATGTTGTTCCCTATAGACTAATATAGATTTGTCAAAATACCTTTCAAAATATAATATTTTCTTAAACAAACGTTCAAGCCATAATGGTACCAGGAACAAAAAGGTTTTGTGTGAACGGTGTAACAGTTTCTTCGACTCTAGACCGCAACCCAATTGACATGTGAGGCTGGTCTGCAACCCCGTTCGACCATCATATTATACTAAATATAGAATATACATTTAGAGCTTTAATTCTGTCATTGTTATAGTGGTGTACAAATGTGCCAACGGAAGTGCAAAGTCCAACCAGATCTGCCTTCTCAAGGACCTGATGAGGGATTACGACCGAAACGTACGCCCTGTATCTCACCATTCCAACCAGACTACGGTCTACATCTCTATATTTCCACTCAGTATCAGTTCGGTGAGTTTCAATTCGTTTGTAGAGTAGATCTGATGTCTTCAGACACTTAGGCAACGAAACGGGATGCGATGTCAATGTGCGCTTTTCACCATTGCTTTCCCTAGAAAATTTTATTTGAAATGTGTATTGGATTACCATCTTCCTATTATATTGAAAAAAGTAAAGTTACATTCATGATGGAGTACCAAATTAAACTTATCATAAAATAAATGTTTGTAACAGAGAAGGTACCACACTTGCATTTTTCTTCAAACGGCCTTTATTTTGTAAAAAAAAAGAAGTTTTCAGTCAGCTGTGTCAATTTGTGAAATTTGGTCAAAACTTTATTTTTTTTAAATAGGAACGTCGTCCCGAGACGTATGATTTCAATGCGAATTTTCAAGAAGAAACTAGTGATGAAAAGCGTGCATTTTTATTGTAAAAAAATGCAAAGAAAATTTTACAGTAAATGTTTGTTTTACTTTGGTTTACGTAGTAATAATTGGATGTTAACGGGAAGACATCGACAATAGTAAAATAATGATAATAAATCTTGAAATTTCATAAAACCTAATGTTCCATGAGATTGTTGAAAGTAATTAGGTACGAATATTTTCAAAACTGTTTTGAAATAATGATGAGCAGTTTTCACAATTTTGACTGGTCTCTACTGGAATAGTGTACCGCATGACCATCTTTTTATGAAAAAATACAGTTACAATCAAGATGACAGTACACATTTTTAAACTTAAAAAATAAATTTTAGTAAAGGAGAAGGTTCCACACCCTTGCATTTTATGCTTTATTCAATACAGGTCTAGTTCTGACGTTCTGCAGCACAGAGTTTGGTATTATACGAGGTCTGTCTAAAAGCTCAGTGAATGGTCTAATTCTAATATATCGGTATTAAACGCTTGAAACATCGCGCGTGCATGCGTACGCACGTATGGACATGTCTTGACCTGCTATCTATCGGGAATTGCGCAAGGCTTCTATTGCAGTACGTTTAGTCATTGCAACTGAGTGTTTCGAGAAGTGTGCATCTCAGTTCTGCTTAAAATTGGGTAAAACGGCGACAGAAACCCGTGGTGCAAGTGTAAGGCCAGGATGCTGTGAGTAGGAAATGTGTGCACTATTGGTCTGCATGCTTTCCCGATACAAAGAATCGGTGGAGGACGAACCGTGTTCGGGACGACCATCCACAAGCAGGATGCCGGAAAATATTGAACGTGTGCGAGCGATGCTAACAAAAGATCGGCGATTGACTCTGCGATCGATAGCAGAAGAAGTGGGTTTTAGCAAAGACACAGTGGGGGCCACCGTCCATGACAAATTGGGCAAACGCAAGATTTCTTCATGATTTGTGCCGCACATCCTAACAGATGATTAAAAAGCAAGACTTTTGAGGCCAGTTCATCGATATGTGTAACCGGGATCCGACTTTTCTGGGTTCCTTTTGTCACATGAGGCGAGACTTGGTGTTACCAGGACGACCCCGAAACGAAAAGACAATCGATGGAATGGCAATCACCTTCTTCCTCGCAACAAACAAAAAGCCGCGTGGAAAAATCCAAAGTGATGACCATTTTGATAACGTTTTTTTTTTTGCAAAGAAGGAATCATCCCAAAGGAATTCGTTCCTGCTGGCCAAAAGGTGAATGCCGCATTCTACTTTGTCACTTGGAGGTTCTCAAATGTTTGTTGCAGCGCATCTGGCGTGTTATGCCACAAAATGTTCCAGATCGGAAATCGGACGTTACTGCACGACAATGCACCATCGCATCATTGTAGGCCTACGCCAATTTTTCACTTAGCGTGACGTGACAGTTTTGCAACACCCACCGTACTCTACAGATGTGGCGCCTCCTGTTTTCCGCCCCATGTCTTAAGAAGGGATCACGGATTGCGGACGTCGAGAGATTTAGAACCTAGTGACGGAAATTCTGAAAACGATTCTACATGAAGACTTCTCAAACAGTTTTGAGGCGCTATACGAACGTTGTCAAGTGCGTTGTGTCTGGTTGAGAATATTTTGAGGCCAATTTGTATTTTTATTCTAATGCACATTCTGTTTTTATGTTTTTTTATCATACCATTCACTGAACTTTTTTAGACGGTGTACGTATTTACATTTTCAAAGATTATCTTTCGAGATTTGCAAATGATTACACTATACGACCTTTATCTAATACAACTACTCTTGTTTCTGTTTAGAACGACTACTACAAGAACACTCTACTGATTTCATCCTGGGTGACTATGGTAAGTTATCGTGCACTTTAAAAAATGTACTTTCTCAAAGAAGTATTTTAAGTGTTGCCTCTCTTACTGTTTAGGGTTCCGCACCTCAAAAGAAAACTGAAAAATTCGATTACCAGCTTTTCCCGTCTGTCTGCCATAACCTATTTTCACAACCGATAAAGGAATCTCAGAGAAATAAATACCGGGTGTCCCACGAAGAGGTCCCTATTTTTGAATTAATATATTAGATGCACCGAACACTCTACAAACCTGAAACTCAACAGTCCTAACATACACATATGTAAACGAAATACACTGAGTATCAGTTAATTCTGACACATTAGGACAAAATGGCGGGATATCAAAGAAATAGTACCTTTTCGTTAAAATAGTTTTATTTTCTTAAGTGTAACAACATAATTGTTGAATTTTAACGATGTTACTAAGCACTAAACAACGTTAGGGAATTAAAGATATAAGTAACTCATAAATAAATTAAATCTATTTGATCCATAAACCTTATTCAAACTGATGTCCACCGATCGCAATGCACTGATGAGAACGAAATAGAAAACAGTCATACGCTTTGCTGAACAACTCTCGAGGTATCAACAACAGTTCCTCTTCGATCAATCTCATTAGTTCATCGTCTGTCGCAATGTTATGACAATAAACCTTCTCCTTCAAAAAGCCCCACAGAAAAAAAGTCACAAACAGTCAAGTCTGGAGACCTTGGGGGCCAGTCCATGAAGCTGCTGCCACCTATCCAACGGTTAGGAAGATTTTGGTCCAAAACTGCTTTGGCCACATTAGCATAATGCGGAGGAGCTCCATCCTGTTGGAAAAAAACGTCTTTCATCTCAGGCTGAGAAAGATGAGGAACTATGTGATTGCTTAAAACTGATGCATACCTTTCTCCAGTCATTGTTTGTCGGGATATGTCATACGACAAAACACCATCCTTGGTAACAGCAGCCCAAACCTGATTCCATGAAAGCAGCACATACGATTTCTTCATTTTCTATGTTGGAGGATCTATGGTATTTTTTTTTTTGTATTGACCCCGTTTCTAGTAGGATAGTCTTCCACTTACGAATAGATTTCCTTGACGGTGGAACTACACCTGGGTACCTTTCCCTAAAACACCTTATTGCTTCATAATCATTTTCAAAGGCAATAGCCCAGGAACAACATTTCACTTTTTGCTCAGTTGAAAACGGCATGGTACATAAGACACTTTACAATGCAACTTAATAACAAATGCCAATGTTTATTACCAAATATGTTCATTGTTGTGGATACACGCAGTCAGCTGATATATTTAAAATAGTCTAAACAGCTGTAGGTGTTCCTATTCTAAATAAAAGTAGGTTTACCCTTAAAATACGATTGCTGATTTTGTTGTTTTTTGTTTTTCCGCCATTTTGTTTGGATCAGTCAAAATTAACTGATACTCAGGGGTATTTCTTTTACATATGTGTTAGTCACGACTGTAGAATTTCAAGTCTGTAGCGCACTCTATACGTCTGTCATATCAATTCAAAAATAGGGACCTCTTCGTGGGACACCCGGTACATAGTTATAAAGCATGCTAACTCGCAATAATTCCAATAATCAGAACTAGATCATTGTTTCACTTTGAAAGTTGGAGGGCTAAGGTTGGAATCCAAAAATGTGTAATTTATTGTATTACGTTTAGTATAGGCCTGTGGCTTTATTTAAGGAGACCGAAACTTCTGTGTTTTATTAACTGGTAATTTGAATTATTATTGTACGTATCATATTTATATAATGTAAATAACTTAGGGCACCACCCTCTGTTCCAATCTATCACCAACTGGAACGGCGAAGCAAATGCAAATATATTATTGTAAACTCTGATATTTTCACTAAAATTACGATTTATTTTGTCAATAATAAAAGTTGTTTTATTTCATCCAATTTTTGATATATTATGATTAACCCAATAAACTGATTCATTAATATTGAAATAAGTATTGTATACTAAAAAATTTCCATAAAAATAAGATGAATTGTAAAGGGCGCAGCGACTTCAGGAGATTAGGTGACGATACATGAGCATCGGCACTTGGTTCAGTGTAGGACGGTGAGGGTGGCGTCGACCTGGATTTTGACGCATTCGCAGTAGATTTGTGTGAATGACAGGCATTTTTTTTATATATTAGAGAGATAATAAAAGGTATAAATACCAATTAAAGGGAATACAAATGGATCATGTAAGAATACAAATGGTTTTTATTAAATTTATAATATAAAAGAAAAACCAGAAGAATGTCAAACCGAGGCTCCGGCATCCCTAAACAGTTCTGTGTAACAAATAATAATAATAATAATAACATCCAGGAATATATAAACGCTCATATCTTATTCTCTGTATATAAAGTTCTGTAGTTCCTACTTCTCTCGAAAGTTTGTCATCCACTTCGCTATCTGTCTATTATGTAAAAAATACCGTAATTCACGCTAAAACTCTCTGGCCCTATTGCGCATGGTCAGGATTCAGGTCCAGGTCCCCGCTACCACTATCACCCTACCCCGACCCAAGTTCCTCTGTTCTAATCAAAACTCCGTCACTTTTGCGCATATGTGATGAACCAG
>JAGFPH010001040.1:331533-342900 GCA_018207615.1 Philaenus spumarius
GGTTTTTTGGCCATAAAGGGGGTTGTTTTTCAAAACCTTTTTACGTGCATCTATAAAGACCTAATTGACGTGTTTGGTGCAAATTTGATCGAAATCGATGGAATAGTTTTCTCTCTAGCTAATAATAATAATATTTATTAGTTAATCGCCTACTTTAATAAAAGTATACAAAGCTAGAGAGAAAACTATTCGATCGATTTCAACCAAATTTGCACCAGACATGTCCAGTACGCCTGTATAGATGCACGAAAAAGGGTTTTGAACAATTTTGAAAAACAACCCCCTTTTTGGCCAAAAAACCCCCAAAAAATCAGTTATTATTTTTTTGTTAAAAAACGGCTCTAACGATTTTGATAAAATTTGGCTTATTTGTAGCCTTTAATGTGCCCTACCTTATACAGAAACCCACATCTTTCTAAAAATTCTCGTTTAGCTAATAATAATAATAATAACTGTTTTTGGGGGTTTTTTGGCCATAAAGCGGGTTGTTTAAAAAAAAAATTCAAAACCATTTTACGTGCATCTATGAATACCTAATTGACGTGTTTGGTGCAAATTTTTTCGAAATCGATCGAATAGTTTTCTCTCTAGATAATAATAATAATAATATTTATGAATTAATCTCCTACTTGAATAAATCACCTCTCCTGCCCCACCCTACAAGTCACAGTGAATCTGTTTAATAATTTAAATATGTTTGTGAGAAAGTATGTGCCAGTTCCTGGTACCGTTTATTTATGTAGGCCTAAAGTTAAACATTTTCCTTTCGTTACTGAACGTGATTGTTTCTTGAGCTAATAACTTTCTTAATTTTACTTCAATAATTTTTTTTACTAGCATATATGAATCTTTAAACCTTTATCTACAAAAAAACTATGGAACACTTTTGAATTGGTTTAGAATAAACGTATAAAAACATGGTTGAAATACAAAAACTTGGACGATTTTTAACAAATTCGAAGTTTACGGCCATTTTGTGAGCTTACCGTTAGAGATAAGGAAAAAAATCAAGAATACAATTTTGTTTAAAATTTAATTTGCTATTAGCAAAATGCTATTAGTTTCAAATTCGAGTTACGGTTAAGCCACAAACTGGCTTTGGAAAAAAGCTTACACTGAGAGAAACGGTCCGGCCGCCATTTTTATTTTATTTAAGGGGTTAAAAATGAAAAATGGAAAAAAACCGTATATATACATGGCTCGGCCTAGGAATAAGGAACATTCATGCAAAAAATCATCAAAATCGGTCAAGGCGTTTGGCCGTAATCGTGAGACAGACACACAGACATACAGACACACAGACGAAATGCCGAACGGTCAAGTTAAAACGGAGACCTCGCTTACGCTCGGTGAATAGTTTCAAGACTAATGACATTTTAACAAGATTTTCAACAAAATTGTATCCTTGATTTTTTCCGTATCTCTAACGGTAAGCTCACAAAATGGCCGTAAACTTTAAATTTGTTAAAAATCGTCCAAGGTTTTATATTTCAACCATGTTTTTATACGTTTATTCTAAACCAATTCAAAAGTGTTGCATAGCTTTTTTGTAGATAAAGGTTCAAAGAACTCATATATGCCAGTAAAAAAAATGATTGAAGTAAAATTAACAAAGTTATTAGATCAAGAAACATTTATTAGCATGTTCAGTAACGAAAGGAAAAAGTTCAACTTTAGGCCCACATAAAAAGTAGTAAAAATTATTGTAATTTTTTCATAAATGTAAAAACGTTTCGTAATTTAGTTCTAAATAGAATTATATACAAATATTTATCAATTTCAAATTTCTTATTTTGAAAACACCAGTTTTTATGTTCCTACTACAAGACTGCTAACAAAACTAGGCCTGTTTTGAATAGTAATTTAGGAATATATCCTTTGCAAAAAAAAGGCATATAATAATAAGAAAGTGTAGGGGATAAGAAAGTGTAGAGAATAAATCAAAGAATTAAACTCAATACTTGTAAATGTCATAAAAGTATTTAACTTAGCTCTACTTGAATTACAAAATGAGATGAAACAAACGAAACCGCTCGGCGATAAAGGACATACAAAAAATGACCGTTGGACACCGTGGGAAGTGTTGGTACATGGGTTGAGAATAAAGTTGAGATCACTATCACGACGTTTTAACATCGTTTGTTTTCATTATTTCTAATATTGGAATATGATATGGAAGTTATGGAACTGTAAATACATTGTTAAGTTTTAGTTATTTAAGTATGTAAATATTTAATTCTATGTTGTCCCTCTATAACTTGATATTTTTAGCTATCTTACGCATTATTAACCTAAATAAAACACATGCCTCTAAAAGAAAATCTTTAGCAGTTAAAGCTCAAGAAAAGAAAAAACGAGAACTAGAAATCCTGGAATCGCGGGAATTGCAAAATAATGTTTCGATGGCTAAACCTTGTGCTTACTTCCTTACTGGCGCACTATTTTTAACCTAAGCTCAAAACCACATTTGTTATTTCAACGAGCGAGGTCTACTGTTCACAGAACTACTAGTAAACTGAGTCCGTAGGGATGTTATTTACGAGTACTAAGGTCATAAACGTTTAAGTTAAGAATTTTTCATTACTGAAGAAACTCCAGGAGGACTTGACACACTGTATTTTGAAATCCAATCAACCAATTTGAAACTCATTCTAACGGGTTTAAAATTTGAATTTTTCTGTTTATCAGTACCTTATTTCTAATAACTTAAAAATTGATAAAATTATACACGATTGTCAAAAAACTTGCATCAGAACTTTCTAAACCAGTCTACTTTCTTCCTTCCGAAACTCCACAGGTCTTGGTGCTTTTACTTCCTCAACTGTTCACCTCCAGTATCTTCTCTCACCAGTAAATCCTGCATAAAACTCCATCTTTCCCAAACGGTATCGCTTCTTCTACAACCTCTCCGTTGACACTTGATCCCGTTTCGGTAGCTTTAAAACCCATGCTGGACGGCAAAACATGCAGGCGGGCAGACAGAGAAGTTTCACCGATTAGTTTATTGTTCGAATCTTTTGATAAAAAACTCTAAAAAATGTTTTGCTCTGCCAGAAAAATAAGTAAATGTGTTTACTATTTACAAATGATCACTTTACAGGTCCCAGAATTGGCGTACTTCAAACCATCCAAAGATTGGGAGCTTGTGTTCATGAACTCTACAAGAAAGTCTACAGAAATATACGCCAATCATTTTGTGGTAAACATTGAACTGATTTTCGTCATACAACGACACGCTTGTGCTTTCGCTGCTGCGACGATCGTCCCGGCATTTGGTAATTATATACATGAGTTTAAAAAAAAGTTTTCTGTCATTGGCCGTCATTTGTCTACAAACTATAAAAGCCGTCGTCTAATAGACCATGTATCAATTCTCACTCCTGAATGAAAACTAAAATAAAGATTATATTTTATTTCCATATCTCTTCTGAAATTTTGCATTCAATGATTGGAACTGTAATAATACCAAACAGCAACCACGTATATAGATGGATTTATTAGACGGCGACCTGCGCGGAAAATCTTGTTCATGTAGGAGAGGTAGGTGAAGGTTCCCCACCATCGCGCACCTCGTGCGCCGACGCAACCCTATCCTCTTTTCAGATCTCAGCAGCAAATACGAGGTGCGCGGTGGTGGGGAACCTTCACCTACCTTTCCTACATGAGCAAGATTTTCCGCGCAGGTCGCCGTCTAATAAATCCATCTATAGTTGATTGGTTTCTAGTTCAAATTTAAAACAAGTAGAAATGCCACGTATATATACAGGGTGTATCAGAGCGGGTGGCCGGCTTGTACAGCATTGAAACGAGAATACATAGACATTTAGTTTAAACTGATAACCCCCTATTTCGACCCCTAGGAATTCAGGAAAAATGTTTTCAACTCTCCTAAAATGCCCCAAAAGGGTATTTTTTGGAGGTGGGGGTTGGTTTTTGGGAAATTTTCAAATGTGAAGGTAGGTCGTGTTGTACCTCATTTTAAAAGTCTTGGTACACTGGTCATTAAAA
The DNA here is from genome assembly GCA_018207615.1 of Philaenus spumarius. Classification (NCBI taxonomy): domain Eukaryota; kingdom Metazoa; phylum Arthropoda; class Insecta; order Hemiptera; family Aphrophoridae; genus Philaenus; species Philaenus spumarius. The sequence goes on from JAGFPH010001040.1 coordinate 335,542, forward strand.
CAAATTTTTTTCATTTATCTTGCACCGTCAATACAGGGTGGCCCGAAACATCATAAAAACTTAAGTTTACATATCTTTTTACATCTGACATAAAAATTTTTTTTAACAGCTACAATTTTTAAAGTACATTGACAAAGATGTGACCTTTCAAACAATACCTAATTTTGGTAGGTTTTCTCACATTTTAGCAGGTTTCAAAATTTACAACTTTTTAAAGTTTAAAAAGTCAATATTTCAAAATTTTCAAATTGCAATGTGGGTCATCTTACATATCAAATTGAAGCCCTTACAATTATCAAAATTTTTCATATTTGATTTTTTTTCATTTCTCTATTGGCTTAAAATTTACAGAAAAATATTGTTTTTCTCTTTTAAAAATCCGGGTTTTAGTTGTCAACATTAAATCATTTGAAAATTTCCCAAAAACCAACCCCCACTCCCAAAAAATACCCTTTTGGGTCATTTTAGAGGGTTAAAAATATTTTCGCTGAATTCCTTGGGGTCGAAATAGGAGGTTATCAGTTTAAACTAAATGTTTAAGTATACTCGTTTCAATGCTATACAAGCCGACCACCCACTCTGATACACCTTGTATATAAGAGAAGACCAATCTCAGCTCCTTCCTCAACCCCACAAAGTACCAACAAAGAGAACTCCTTTATGTTTCCACCATCATTCATATACACTCTTAACAAATCATCAGTGACACTGGACAGAGCCAATTTTTCACTTTTCATAGAAAATTATGTAATTTAGTAATTTGCTTTAGTTGAAGTGGTAGCAGGTTATATACTTTGGGACTGACAAACAAAAAAGTACCTCGGCATCAGGTATTTTACTTTTAGGTCTTCTGACAAAACCTTTTGCTAATCCTGTAATTCTGCTGTTGCATTAATGTCAGCTTCTTTTATAAAAATTTCATATTACGTTATAAACAAACAGATGTCTTAGCGGGAGCATTTTATATCTGGAAAAGAGAGGGAAAGACGAAGTGAACCTAGTACTAACGAAATAATCCGGATAAAACATTATTGAGTTGAAATCAGTGGCTGTATAGTTGTGAAAATCTGTTACACTTCTCTGAAAACTTTGCAGTAGAATCAGTATCAGGGAAAACCGCACATAATACCACCTTGTGGAACGCCACTAGTGACCTCCCTCTATCTGCTCAAACCATCCCCAACCCTCACACTCTGTATAAAGTTGCCTCAAAACGTAGAAAGACACCCCTCAGGTAGAACGGACCTTCCTAATCACCTGTTGACAAATAATGCCTTTGTCAGAAGCGGTCACGAGGAACTGCCGGCATAAACCTGTTATTCCAAGAAATTCTGTGTCACACTATAATTTGCAAACAATTGATACATTAGGCCTACATTATCGAATGACGGCTCATTTTTCGTCTTACTTAGAATTTGAATCACAGTTCTACGGCGTACCGTTACTGACATAACAGCGCCCGTGATGTGATGGTGAAAGTTAAGCGACAACTGTTATTTCGGAAACGGTACGTCTTAGAACTGTGATTCAAATGTGTTTTTTATTCGTCTAAGTAAGACGAAAAAATGAGCCGTCATTCGATAATGTAGGCCTAATGTATCAATTGATTGCAAATTTTAGTGCGACACGGAATTTCTTGGAATAGCAGGCGGATGCCCGCTTCTAACAAAGGCATTGTTTGTCAATAGGTGATTAGGACAGTCCGTTCTACCTGAGGAGGTGTCTCTACGTTTTGAGGCAACCCTCTCACACCAACCGCCTCCATTTTAAATAAAAGTCGGTTATAATTTATAATCGACCAGATTAAAAGCTTTAGAAAAGTCGACGAACAGACCAGACTTTATGGAATCACCACACATCGCCGTGCACACTATGCCTACTAAGTCAGTTACGGCCATCTTCCGTGCTTTTACTCTTTGTGAATCCATATTGTTGCTGGCTAAATCATTCGTCTTACTTTCATAATTTTCTCAATAACTTTTGAAAACTCTGACATTAAGGTGATCGGTCTGCAGTTCCCCAGTTCTACTAAGTTTACCTTCTTAAAAATAGGAATTACGATAGCTTGTTTTTCGGAAAAATACCGGTACTAAAACTTAAGTTAATTAAGTCGGCTAGTAACAGTTATATGTTTTAATAGAATTTTGTTACTGTTATTTGATCAAAACCGGGTTTTATAAATAGCTAATATAACCTAGTTGCTTTGGTTTATGATAAATATAAACCTAACCTAAAAATAAGAATACTCCCTGCACTATAATAACAGAATTAATTAGTCAAAACTAGGATAGAAAAATACGAGGAACACAGTCAACGGGAACACCAGAACACCACAATTAAGTCTTATTTTTATACTAGTTTCGCTGATAGGACTGCCCGTTGCTGTACTAGGCTTTCAATGATTTTTCGTCTGTTTATTGTTTGCCTCTTCACAATTGATATAAGATTTGTTTATCAAATATGTCCAGTGGTAAAATATTTATCAACAACCAAAACCATCAAAGTTTAAAATAAAACGTACCGTATTAAAGAGAGCAATCAATGTTTATAATATTATCAACCATCTTTGATTACAAACTATTATATTGTATCAATTTTAGGAATACTATTTTTAACGTAACATAAAAATCCAATCTTGAGAATGTACAGTTTTAAATTATTACAGTAGATTAAAGTCAATTAATTTTCATTGTTTTCTGGTGTTTTCACTATATTTCAAATAGTTCCTATAAACATATGAAGACCTCCCTATAAGAACGTTGTATATCATATTTTTCTGAATTCCAAGTTATTTGATATCTTGTTATAGCTTATTAGGCCTACAAACAAGTACTACATATTAGTACTAAATAAACAAAAACGGCGAAAATAAACAAAAAACTCATGGCTTGCATTGGAGTATATAATATAACAGCGAGATAAGAATATAGGCAATACGGTAGCAAGTAACTAAAGTATTGTTTTGTTGTCAGATTTTTTTAAAGCAAGCAATAGCCGAGTGGATAGGGTGTCATCTTCCTGACCAAAAGATACCGGGTTCGAATCTCTTGAATAACTTGGAATTCAGAAAAATGTGATATAGCTTACAACGTTGTTATAGGGAGGTCTTCATATCTATCTTTTTTAAATTATTTAAATTATCCAGCTTACAAAGTAGAACCCCGAGATTATTCATAAATAATAATAATTTTATCGTGTTAGTAGTATCCATAAGTAAATTTACAAAATTACAAAAATTAACAAAGGGAAATAAACAATAACATTTTGTGAAGCCCTAGTAAACCAACGCAAGTTACAGAAAGTCGTCCCCTATTCGTTTGCATTTGCAAATTAATTTTGTTACAGTGCTAGCACTCTGTCAGCTGGGTACACTCTGCCTTGAGGTAGGATGTACTTCAAGACTAATACTCTTCAGTCTGTCTATATTATGTCATTGCGGCCTCCTGCAGACTCTACTGTCCAAAATACCAGCTAACGGTCAACAGATGCCTTTAATAGGTAGGCCTAATATACCTATGCTTATGATTTATGCTGACAGTTACTGGTTACTGGGTACATTAACACACCAGTTTTGCATACAAGGGCGTTGGAACATGTTTTTAAATGGAACCGAGGATTCCATTTATTCAATTTCTTTCAATTTAAATTTTTCACGTACAATTTATAATTCATGCAATTCATGTTTTGAACTTCGTATGTGATAAATATTGGTTGTATAGTTCTATTTTCTTTATCAATTTTCCAATTAAAAATGGTTTAACTGTAGTTTAATTTTCGAATTACACATTTACAATTCAGTACATCCGAGATCACATCTCCTGGTCAGAGCGTTACTGTTTCTGAATATCATTTTTGAGTCCCATCTTTTCGATTTCATTTTTGAACTAAGTTTGGATTTAAAGTTACATAAACTTTCCATTTACATCAAGATTCATTAAAATAGTATAGAAATGGAATAAACAAAATACTTCAAGTTTTCTTTCAAAAACTCAAAAATCGTTTATTTGTTTAGAATTACAGTTTACAGAAAAGTTTTCATTCGGATTGTTCCTAAAGTCCAATAGAGCCTGATGCGGGACCCTGCCGTTCATTTCTCCTCCGCAGTTGGTTCCCTCACTACCACTACCACGTAGGTTGAAAATTTACCCGATTCGCTTTGTTCGGAAGCATTTTTATCATACTTCATCAACCATATTCAAAATCAAAGATATGCGAATTGTATGTTTTAATGTCTACTTTCAGAATTCGTTCGGTCAATTTAAATCTGACCACTCAGGTTAACAGGGCGCATTACGCAAGATATTGACCTAATTTGTGTATATTGTAATTGTGGGAAAACTGTTAATGCGGCAAATTTCATCTTCCGCCTGTTTGAAGTACAAATGATAGACAGTAATTTTTCGAAATATTATATTGTAAATTAACAAAGATATAATTTTTAAAAATTTTAATTTGTAAGCGTTTTTCCTATATTTCTCGGTGGAAAATGGTCCGATTGGAGTTTATAAAAAACATTTTGTAGGTTTTTAATTCTCTACAAATGTTCCATTGGAAGTATCGTGATCCATTCATAAAATGTTATAATATCAATGAAAACCAGGAAAAAGTATTAATGTATTGTTATTTTTGTTTATAAAAAATGGGCAGAAGCTATTGCCTGATAGTTTTATCACAAAACCTATTATGTGCTACCCTTATAGTAATAAATAAATAATAATAAATGTATTTATTTCCTCAATCTGCTACAAATTAATAACAATCATTCTTTTTTTTATACATAATTAAACAAAAGTCACCAAAATACAAAAATAACTAAACACATGTCCAAGTTCAAACACTGAAATAAACTTGCCAAGACTGATGTCAACGTAACACTAAATACATAAAAACTAAATAAATATATTATAAGATTTACACATACAAAAATAGGAGTATTATACATACAAAAATAGGATAAAAAACAAAAGAAATATGATCTTACTTATATTGATCAGTCAAACAAAACTAAAGAACAAAAGAATGTTGGTGTATACAAGATTATCAGAACTATAAACTACAAACTACTTAGAATTTTAAACTATATATGTTTTATACCATCAGAATGAGAAAATTTAGGGCCTTCAAGGCATTTTGCCCATTTGAAGGTTCCTATTTCTTAATATTGTTGTTTTTTAAGAAGCGTTCAGATAGTGAAAGTAAATTACTACTATTTTGAATTATTTTTTCGGCCACTTTAATAAACTTTTAAATCATAGTCACTGTGGATGATGCTTGCTGTTAAATTCAATAGCAAAATTAGCCTTTTATTTTGCTCTATTGACTGGTCTAACAGGTCTATTTTAGTTTTCGAACAATAACCGTTTAATCTTACCATTTTGAACATCTTACATAATTTGTTGCGCCATTTCACTATGGTTTTCCAGAGATTTTATTTCTATCACGGGTACATTCATTCGAATCATTCTGTTTACTAGTATTTAAGATATTATCTCACAGTATTTTCTATGTACAGTCAACTTTTACCAAAACTCGCTTCTGATGACGTGTTGCATCTTTATTTGGACTGTACTTGCTCGCCATCTGTGTTCCCTGACTACATCTCCGTACTGGCTGTACGTAGTTACCACCAGAACTCGCAACAATCGATTCCTGCGTGTCTTATGGCCAGATGACGACAGCTTTAAGGTAAATCTAACCTATTATTAGATATGGTTCACACAATCTTTATATGATGTATAATCACAAATGTTAGGCGCATCAGTGGAAAAGTACAGGGTACTTTTTACTTTCCTTACCCTATACTAGGTAAGGTAAGTATTGCGATCGACCCAAAAATTCGATGTCGAGTTTTCATAATATCTTTACGTTTCAAGGCCCCCTGAGTCCAAAAAATGCATTTTTGGCGATTGGTCTGTCTGTGGGGGTGTGTCTGTGTGTGTGTCCGGAGTGCACAGGGCAAACGGCTGGACGGATCGAACTGAAATTTACAGGATATCTTCAAACACGTAAACAATTAAACCCATGTAAATTTGAAGCAAATCGGAGGTGGTGTCTTACCGTGGGACCAGTTTTTAGCACATTTTTGGTATTTACTCCAAAACCCCTCTAACGATTTTGATTAAACTTTGCTAACATACTCTACTCAGACCCCCTTAACACGCTATGTACGCTATATACCCTTAAAAATTAGTTGAAAAAAGTTATTACAAAAACGCAAGTTATTTTGTTTGTATCTCCGAAATGGCTGGTCCTATCGACTTGAAAATGGTCTCATTCGATTCAGCGTCCAAAAGAATGTCAAAAAAGATACCCCACTCAACTTTTTCCATTTTTTCAAAAATTGACCCCAAAAACGCCCTTTTTGGGGGCAAAAATTACTTTTTTAAACTAGCAGTGTTTGGTATCGACCTTGACATTTTTGGGGGTGAGAAATCGATTGAGACCAAAATCAGGTCCGTGGGATTAACCGTTTTGAAGTTAGTACCGCTTTCTTCGAAACGGATACTCCTATTAACTCGAAAATGGTATCATCAATCTCTCGCTCGAAAAATTTGGTAATTGATACAGCATCTATTTTGGTAAGGAAAGTTGTGTGATGTGCACACCAGATGTTTTTGAAAAAGAACCCACCCTTCCGTACTTGAACGTAAAGTTTTCTGGTGGCAAGACTTGTGACGAATCTTTTACCAAATTGTTCTTCGTCTATAATTTTAAAAATGATCAACATATTGAAATGTACAAGGTGCTGTTGGAAAGGAAACTCCAAATGTTAACCAAGTTTGAGCAGAATTAAATCGAACAATTGGATCTCAAAATACTAGGCGTTTACATTTTCCTTTCAAAAAACTGTCCTTATATAAATATTGGACTTGAAAGAAACGTATTAATGTTACATATTGTTGAAAATGAAACAAGAAACTATACCAATTTGATTTGGATATGCCATCAAAGGTTATTTAGTTGAAAATTTTTATTGTTTTCGGTAAATCCTTCTCTCAAAGTTTGATGCTTTAACCTCCCACTTTGTTTTCAGATGAACTATGTAGTTGAAAAGTTACATGGGAAATTTAAATAATTCGACCACGCAGCTGAACCGCTGACGTGAGTTGAGCAAATTTCCAAAATTAAGTTTATAGACCGATATTTTAGGGTTTCGACCAACAATTTGGGAAATAGGTCTATTCACGACGGTGCTGAACAGCTGCAAAATGGTTCGCACGCCATTCCGCATATTGGGAGTATCTTCAATAACACAAAGCATTGCGTGCTTCGCACGCCATTCCACGTATTGGGATTGTCTTCAATACACAAAGCATTGCGTGCTTCGCACGCCATTCCACATATTGGGATTGTCTTCAA
>JAGFPH010001041.1:6017-33344 GCA_018207615.1 Philaenus spumarius
TTGGTCAAACTTTTATCAAAGATCTTTGTCAAAGAAAACATATTACACCTGTCTAATTTCTTTGATGAAACAAAATATATTTGGGGTTTATGCTTCGGTTTATTCTTTTATTATTATTTATTAACTATTATTAATTAAAGGATTACATTTGAAAGATCGTGATTCATATTATAAAGGGTTTTAAGATTTAAAAATAAATCTTTAAAAAACTTATACAATACTTTTACAATAAAGTAAACATAATCAAATTTCTTCTCTTTCATAATGTAAAATTAAAGTTTTTATAGCGTCAACTCTCCATGTCAATTTTCCATCGTATTATAAATATAAAAGGAACACAAGGAATATATGGAAACTGAAAAAACATATATTTTGAGGTTACCGTACCTAGAGGTTATTTTAGAACTCTTCTTATTCTTTTTTGCAAATATTTGTCAAAGTTTACAACAAGTCAAAGATTCATCAAAGTTTGATAAACAAATTATTTAGTCAAGGAATCGTCAAATTTCTTTGATGAAAAATCTTTGATTAAAGAAATTTAACATTTATTTGATAGTGTAATATGTACCTAAGGAAAAGCAATCCTTATTTATACAGAGGAAAGAATAATGGGTCCTGAATAATAAACTCCGAAAAATGAAGATGCGATCCGTCCACGGATATCTCTGCTCCCTCATCTCTGCATCTGCCATTCCATGCTAAACCTTAGGTTTCTGATGCAGTTTGGGACCCACACCACTTTTTCTATATTGTTCCAATTTTTTTCTATCAAACACCTTTTGGAGTGTGAAAAACTAAAACATATCCGAAGGAGGTTTCGTTTACCGAATCGCATTCAGGTGATGATGGGTGATGTCACTTAGACCATTGATATGATGGCGATTCCGTATAGATCGAATGTGATTGGTAATATTTAGAGATACTTGTCTTGTCCAGATTACCTATTGTATTTTGTTAAGAAAATACTACTACTACTAATATTTAGAAGCGTGTTGTGAACTAAATTTTGTGCTTATGTTTGTTAGTGTGTGTTTAATTTGTTAGCGTTAATTGAATGCTCGCATTTTTCACCTTAAAATAACCTGCCTTTGATTCTGTGTACATAAATTTATAGGAAAGAATTACAAATGTAATTTAATAGGATTAATTTACAAGTGAACTCCTTCTTGTACTACAGATTTCACTTTTGGGGCTAAAACAATGGTTAAATAATGTGTGTGTTAGTAAAAAACCTGAGCAAAATTTACAATTTAAAGTAAAAACATAAGATATACAGTATGAGGTGTGATAAAAGAATACTACTACAAACAAAGTAAAAAGCTTGCATAGAATTTCAATTAATCTCCTTCAAAGTACTGTCTTTGGCTAGCGATGCACTAGTCCCAAGGTTGACTCCATGACTGGAAGGCATGGCTTTCTACTGCTGGGTCATGGCTATCTCAATGTCGGAAATGTTGTCAAAATGTTTTCCTTTTAGCACGTTTTTTATTTTTCTGAAGGAACCAGAAATTATATGGTGCTAAATCTGGTGAGTAAGGCGGATATGGACATACAGGAACACTTTTTCCGGCTGAAAACTTGCGAATCGAAAGCGACTTGTGGCACGGCATGTTACGAAGAAGGAAGCCATTGGCCCATTTTTCTGGTCTTTTCTTCGTACATTGTTTCGCAAACTTTCAAGTACTCCCTTGTGAAATTCGGAGTTATCAGTTGTTCCACTTGGAACGAACTCTATCCTCGTTATCGAAAAAAAAACTATGAGCTTGACTTTGATGTTCGACTTTGACTGACGTGCCTTTTAAGGGTGAGGGGAGTTATTGGTTTTCCATTGGGAACTCTGAACTGTCGTCTAGGTTCAAGCCAACTTTCATCTCCAGTTACAATTTTGGCCATAAAGTCTAGATCTGCATGAAGACGATCCTTCAATTCCGTGCAAACTGAGATATGATTTTTGTTGTTTCTCGTTTATCCACAATTTTTATTTTAACAAACAATTAACGTACCGGTTCTATTACTCCTCAACTTAAAGTGAATAAGCCTTTACTTTTAAAGGCAGACAAAAATATGCAATTCCGATTAAATAATAATCCTCCTAAAAATCTTTAACCGATCTTACAAGTAAATAGTTTGTAAAGTTCAATGTAGGTAGAAGCATCTTAGCGGATAACGATTTACAAGTTAACATTATTTTTATTGATTAAAATACAATAATGTATCAAACCAACAAATAAAATTAATAATGGTTTATAATTTGGATTGTGATAGCAGCACTTGCCGAGCTAAAATTAATATACTTAGTTTATAATGTAACTTATTGAGGGCAGCACCTTACGGGTAGCCGAGATGAAATTATCGGTATGCAGATTTATCATTCTTTTTTTTATATAATTTTGAACAGTGTGACATGAAAAATTTCTAAAAACAGTGCCGCCTCACTGAGGAAAAGTCGGTAACTTTTTTTGGAGATTTATTTAAGTATTTTTGACAAAAGTTTCGATCATGTTGCTGTTGCCTAGTGGCTTTTAAATTAACTATTCTGCAAGTAGTTCATACTTAAACTACTAGGAAGCGCTGTTGATCTACATTTTTAATGCAGTGGTAATAATAATTATTACTAGTTTTGGATCAGTCCCGTAAACTGCTGCTATCTGGAAACTTTTATTTCATTATTTTTAACAATGGTTTTTTTCACATGCAGCTGACTGGTGGGTTTTGTATGAACTATTCTGCAAATGGATTTTATCATTGTATTTGGATAACCTAATAGAACTCCGATTAAATGCATTATTTTAATCCACTGGAAATTCGACGATAGTGGAGTGATCTATTGGGGAAACGACGGAAGTGGTGCGAAGCACCAATTAAAACAAGTATTCACTTTATTTTAAAATAAAAGACAGTTTACAGAACAAGATATTTTTTAATATACTTAATAACATTGCAATTATATCGTGTTTGAACTTAATGTTCTTGTTATTTGATGCAGATTACAAAAATCACCTTATTTTTACACTTTATGGCGAAATGCAAAAAATTGTACCGACTGTGCCTTGAGCCCAGTAGGTCACTCATGACTAAAACCCAGAGGGGCCGAGCGAGGGCTAATTAGGGGTAGGGACTCCTCCCTGACCGTCCTCTCAACCGCCACGAATCTTTGCGCAATGTATAGTAGCTCTCTCGATGCTGTGTAGGTCACTAAAGGTATTTGCTATACTTCGCTCCATAGGCCTACAGCATACAATTTGGACAAGATATCACTATATTTTGGTTATGGCATATGGCAAGGTTTGAGGTCTTTTGGAAAATTAACTATAGGCCTTAAAATTAACTACCTCTGTTGGCTCTGTTACTGCTGGAGAGAAAATTTGCTGGATCTTTCCCAATTTAAGTAGCCTACCTACAGGGCTTTATCTACACGAATATGAAAGTAAGATTAGATCATTTTTATTATATTGACAGAAATTTGGAAAAATTGTTAATTTGAAATTCGACGGTAATGCATAAGGCAAAACTTTGGTAATCTGTTCATTAACCTCTTTTTTTGAGGTAAAAAGAACAAGGAATTATATTACAAGAACATTATTGTGACACTGTGTGAACTTTCATGCTGAAATAGGTAAAGTTTTACAACAAATAGAGTTCAATGTTTTTACATCCAAATAAATATTATTGGATGCTTCTGAAATCGAAGAAGAAAAATAACTACCTATATATATTTTATTATTCTGCATTATAAGCTGATGTTTTTAATGTAGGCGTTACGTCCGTAAAGTGACTCTTTGTTGTAGTAATTCACTACTTGCTCAAAAGTCAGCTAATTCAATAATCAGCTGACTTAACTATATGGTACTAGGACCCACGGTATAATATAGAATACTAACGGTAGGGTTCACGCGCATCTATTCTTGACGTCATCGGTGCCCACTGCTAAGAGAAATGAAAACCAGCTGTTTATTATTGATTGCAGTCGTAAATATTGCAGCTGTTTTTAGTATCGAAAACGGATATTCTTTGTAAACAAAATTTTACAATACTTTTTTAAAATATACATATCTTTTGATATATTTATTCGATTTTAAATATTAAAAAAGATTTGGATTCACAATAAAATTCTCTATAACTTATTATATTCATAAGCCAATACAAAATTAAAATAAATGTAAAAAAAAATAAAAAAAATATTGTTTATCATTTGTCGAATTTGAAATACAGTACCTAGTAATTTTATATAGGCCTAATCAGTAAAAGTATTAAAAAATTTTGTAACAATCTGATTTTTTAATATTATTATTATAGATATGTTTTCTATATGTGGTTTAAATTTTATTAAAATCGGTTAAATATTTTTATAGTTATTCAAGTTTTACACAAGGCTCCATGAGAAGCTAATATGGAGCTTATGAGAAACTGGGCACCGATGACGTCACGAGTTACTGCGCATTCACGCGTGAACCCTATCGTTAGTATTCTATATACCGTGCTAGGACCTAAGAGTATTTTCTTGTACTAAGACCAAAAAGTTTTGTACGTATGTAAAAATGCAACAATGCATTGCGGTACTTTAAAATTATAACAGCTGTAACTTCGAAAGGTTCAACTATTTTCCAACTGATGGTCGCATATAGGTTAAATCACGTTTAAAATCTGTAGAAAAGTTAATAATGTAATTTTATTAACTAAGTGTTCGTGTGATTCTAGTGCAGTATGATAAATAGTATCGTTCATAACTTTTGTACGTAAAGTGCTTTTTGGTGCTTGATCACTTTTTTCAAATAATAACCTTTGACCATAAATATCCACTTTATGAAGGCCTACTAGTGACGAAACATACTATTTTAGTTTATCTTCAATAGGCTTAATATTTTTATTAATCCCCTAGATCTACTAAAATACATAAAGTACTAAGAATTATTTTTGATTTTGTTGCTGTTGCAGCAAAAAAAGAGAAGATTTTGTAAGTTAAGTACGCTATATTTAACCCTACGTTGGTCGAGGTCCACCGACATACGTTGCGCTCACCTGCCGTTTTTTTTACCTATTATGCGTGATAGGGTATCACTGACAAACAATTTGAAGTACATAATCTTTATTTTGCATAGAAAAATATTTTACTAGTGGTAGTAATATTTGAAAAATAATAAAAACTTAATAAAATTTGATTTTGAACGAATTTTTGTAAGTAAATCATGAAAAAGTGAAAAACTAAAGTTGATTAAAGATTATGTATTAAACATTAGTAAGATAAGGTGAATTAAGATTACTAAAGATATTTACATTAGATGAAGGGAAAGTATAGTTTTTATTCTAGTTCGAGTCTGATCCACTATCAACATTCTTTGTTTTACAATGCACGCAAAGTGTGACTGTGTGTTTCCCACAAATCGGCACTACACATGTTGCACATCTAACTGTTGTCAGTCTGTTTTTCTTCTTAAGGCAGAAGCCGCACTTTACCCGTTCTTTATTTCAAACCGGTTGTGGTTTCGATGTTTCAGCATCGATTCCAAGTTGTTTCAGTATTCTTAACCGGAGATCATTTTGCACGCCATGGCTTGAAGCTCTCAGGGCCATATGTGTTGTAAAGAGTTCATGTGCCAAGGTTTTGAGAAGGCTTCTTCTTGTTCACCAGTGTTGCCATTTAGCACAATTTGAGCATTGATTGCCCCTATGTCAAGTAGAGAGAAAAAGATACGAAGAGGCCACCGAAATAATACTCTTGTCACAGTATACTCTCCTTTCATACTATCAACCAAATTGACTCCTCCCTTTGTGCTGTTGTAAAACGTCACAATTCTAGGTTTCATCAGGTCTCCAGTGTTCTCATCAATTTCATCGGAATCATGCATACTCGAGATTAATATCACATTTCGGTATTTTTTTGGAACATAAGATACTAACATGGATAGTTCACCGAACGCAAAGAGACTACTGTTGACTGGTCTATGCCTTGTATACTATTTCCTGGGGCAACTCCAGTTTTTTTTTTTCAATGTAACTACCACTGTCAATTTGCTTTGAGTAACTAATTCATTTACGACAGGTACACGTATGCAAACCAATTATCCATGGTTACGTTACGCCCAGAACCGTGCAGTTAATCTCTTCACAACTGCATGAGGTCTATTGTCGTGTGAAAATGGTCCTTCTGGCTGGGTACCACAGTATAATTCTAAATTAGATGTATACATCATCTTAGCATCAACTAAAGCGGACATTTTCATTTTGCCGGCTTCTTTGGCAAATATTGCCTGAATGAGCACCTTCCTCTTAATGACTCGAGCATTTCATCCAGTGTCACATACTCACTTACACTTTAATTCTTCAAGCCACAAAACCATCAAAAACATTCCTTATGGGAGCCAGCTTATCCAAAGCTTTTCTCGTAATTCTTGTGGCCTCATCGTCAAAACGAAGTGCACGTAATAATAAATAAAAACGCCTGTAGCTCATCACCATACGAAATATTTCAGGAGAAGTTCCGTCGGTAGCCCACAAGTCCAATAAGTTGATGTGTGAAGATCTTAACACTCCTGCCATGTAGAGTAGACCAATAAGAGCATTAACTTCTTCAGGATATGTACCTATAACATCAGATTTTCGGTTATAATTTTGCCTAATTTTCCGTCGAATGTTCGTGTCTTTAGTTATTTCCTCAATAACTACATCCGGTAAAAAAAGACTCTATGCTTCTCTTATTTTGTTTGAGCATTTTTAGCTTCTCCCTTTACACCTGGAAGATGAACAACAATATTTCTTGCTAACCTTCATCTACATTGAGAGGGCACATGCTTGTTCCATAACCTATCATTGTCCTTGCCTTTGTATGTTGGCCCGGTATTGAAAGTATTTCCTGCCTCTTCTTCTTCTTCACCTGACTGTTCACTGCATGATTCATGGACACTATTATTTACAACATCCTCCTCATGATCAGAAGACAAATAATTGGTGGCAATCGTGTCCTAGGTCACCCTCAGACTCATCCAGCAGCCACTGCACTATTTGTTGATTGTTATCCATAATAATTAATACGTAAACAAACTATATGTACTTAAAAATAAGCTTAAAATCCTAAAATACAAGCTAAACAAAAGCCGACTTTAGTAAAATAAATTGTAATAAATAACTAAATTTATAATAAACAACTTATTTAAATTTATACAATTATTTCGTTTCTTTTGAATATCTTTATTTTATATTATAACTAAACTATTTTCATTATTTAAAAATAAAACAGGGCGAGCGTCAGGTGTTAGGTGTTCATCATGGCGCGTGACGCAGCGTGTCCATCAAAAAATTTTACATTTAATTTTTACTAAAATTATGTTTTAATTGAAAATGAATCCAAACTATGGTTTTTTGGCTCAAATTTATCAGCAAAAACACGTTTTTTACAAACCTGCCAGATGGAGGGTACTTTATAATAGCACTGAACGTGATAAGGACAGTCTTCTGCTAATTCTAAAGTTGTTTCTAGTTAACAACAAGGCAAAAAATTAATTCAGATCAAGGAAAGAAGTATCTCCAGCGTAAATTAATGAGTAATAAGCCCTAGGTAACAACTTGATGGAAATGTGAGGTTGTAAAAATGGTTGTTTACAAAAAGAAAGAGGTTGCAAGAGTCATTGAACATCACCATCATTTCTGGATAAGTTAATTACATGGATTATATTTTCTATTTATATGGGATAATCTCATTGAAAGAATATTTTAGTCTCATGCATGTCTTAGGTGTCAACACAAGTGCTTTATTTTAAAAGATGATAATTATTAGATAAGGGAAGTCAATTCATAAATCCCAGAAAAGCTTTTTAAGTTGCAGGTAAAATTAATTGTCAAAAATTATTTTCTTAAGCTTTTTGAAATGTAATACCAAGTTGTATTAAGGCAAAAAGCACCAACATATTATCATCACCTGAAAACCAACGTTTCACTTATACAAAACCCACAATCATCACAGGCATTCAAACTTTAAAATACGCGCATCACCTTGTTGAAAGCAAACACAGACCAGGTGATTTTAAATCCAGTGTAGAAGCAATACACGTTTTTTAAAAAAAGGCAGATTAATGAACGCGAATGAGGAATTCGAGATCTACAGAGCCTTCAAAAATGATCCAGATAACATCTTAAATGATCAACTTTCCTTCCAATAGCATTGTTTATATGATATGGCTTTAAATCATTTAAAAGCACCCAACATAGGTTGTTATCAGCCGGACTATTAGCTCTTGCCGGCAGTACTCCGACAGACATGACTATGCGCACTATTTTGTCAGACACGTTGATGTGTTTTTTTTGTGTTAGTGTATGTGTTTTTTTAATGTTTGACGAGCTCATATGAGTGAAATAAGTCTTATCTGATGATGGGGTCAAGACCCCGAAACTGGTCAAGAACAACTCACTTGAAGCCACAAGACGGACCTGCAAGGTAATTCATATATTATATTTAAAATCAGGTATAATAACGATGCAAGGTGCTAGTAATAGTAAATAATATTCTTTCTTAATGTTGCATTTTTGTAATTATATAAGATACCGATGTACATTTATATTTGAACTTTAAAATAAGTTGAAAAACTTTATTTATTACAAGATATTTACTCAATAATTTGTTTGTTATTATAACGGAGTATAACAAATAACCAGCAGAATGGATTTCTATATTTTGTAATTGGATATGTTTCCCTCTTATCTAAACCACTTTAGCTCATGGGTGCAGCATCCAACAATCTCAACTCATCATCTTTGGATTTAGTTACCTTCAAGGTACTTTAAATATTTGACTACTTTTAAATTTTATAAGATTTTGTATGATGATTTTCAAAAATATTATCAAAATACCCGATATTAGTGTAATGGAAGATTAACTGTTTTACATGAGCTTATGCGCAAATTGATAAGAATAGTAGTTAAACAAATCACTGAGGAATAACAAAACCAAGCACTTAATTTGATATTGGTCTGTAATTAATTATTGTATGTTAATAGTTTGTTCTTCCTGTTGAAAGCAAGTGGAAAGAAATGGAAGTTTAGTAGGAAATAATTTTCTGGATTAGGTCTATCAATGGAAGCAGAAAGTGGGAAAGTAAACTTTAAGAGATAGTGAAATAATAATTTGAACTTCAGAGATGACAAACAAATGTTAAAATTCCTAAAACAACTAAAGTAAGTATGAGTCATCAATAATTTCCTTTTAGTGTTCTACAAGGTACATGACCTACAGAGTAGTTTTCTTAAATGTCAATCATTTCATTTCTCAGTTGTACGTCTGAGCTTAAAAAGCTTAGTGCTACATCATTGTTTTGCGTGTGAAATTTAGGTTTGTGTCAAATTAGAAAGTTATCATTGCTTACTAAAATGTATTTTAATTGTGTATAGTGAACTGTATAAAATAGATTTAAATTATTCATTAAAACAAAGTTTTTGCGTGCGAGTAATAGACCTACGTAACATTAGTTAATCATGAAACATAAAAGAAACATACTTTAGTAATTAATTCACAAAAGAAACTTCGCAATTTAAATTTAAAAGTTTAACTTTCAATTTTGGAGCTTTTCGACAAATTTTTGACAAAGGTCAATGTTGTTTTAAATACCACTTGTCTGATCTCTTTATCTTTGTAAATACGATTTTTTGTAATAATAAAATGAATTAAGTACTAAAAAATTATCCGGTTATTGTTGCCAATCGGATATTGTTATCAGTTTGGGTTTGGCCCGTTGTGATCACACTAATTGGCAACTACTGTATTTTGCATGTAATTTTTGTTACTCATGATGGTTCATTTATTTTACAGTTATAAAAAAACCTCATAGTGAATCTGAAACAAATAATGCAATTAAAGTAAATTAATTTAAACTACCATACTGTACTTAACTCCGCACGGGTGGTGTAGACTAGCTGCACCTACTAAGAGGGGTTTGGCGTCCCTCGCGGTACCCGAGTCAAACAACGCTTAACACGTACAATACACCCATCCAATTACAATCAAACAATTAAATGATACCTACATTTCCTCTCTCACTTTCTTTCAGGATTTTGACTTTGCAGAGCTGGGAGTGCGTTGGGAGTACTGAATTAATCAGAGTTTGACAACTTCTGGTTTGATAAGGCCGATGTGAACTTCCTCTGCCGAAATGTGGTTTCTGTTCAGAGGCCAGTCACTTCGGTTCTTGATCAGGAAGAGTTCACTGTGTTGAAGGAAATCGGATCCTTCTTCACAGTAGTGTCGGGTTCCGGTCTGATACCAATCCAGTCTGGGAAAAGAGTGCTCTTGACCTCATAGAACTGAGGTTCGGAAGTAATCACATAATCACAATGTAATCTGATGGGTATACCATTACCAGAATGTTTCCCGATACTGCCTAAAATGTTGCACTAGACAACATAACTAATGGTAAATAAAAACGTCAAATCAAATTCTAGTACAAAGAAACAACATTCAGTTTTTTTTAAGAGTCTATAAATAAAGAAATGCTTAAGAAGACTAAGGAAGAGTTTACTCAACTGTCTGACTTGCCTGTTCCCAAATTTTGTCCCATGGCAAAAAAGAATCGGATTTATCAAAGTATCACCCTTTGTTATTAACAAGACGACTACTGGATCAGCTGGCTCAGTACTTTCTATAGGAAAATTACAGAATGGCACCATTTTAATATAAATCAATAGCAAGAATCAAAGATGACGTCTTTCTTTGACACAGTTAAGGTATCTGTGGAACTACACAGATCCTTGAATTATTCAAAGGTTGTCATTACTTGTAGAGACTTTGGGGAAAATAAAGAACGAATTAGCTTGTTGGTCAGTGCTTGATGCACTCGCATAATGCGCAACATATAAGTGGAGAAGTGCAACTTTAATTGAAATACCTACATTAATCCTTTGCCTTACCTACATTGTCAGATCATTTATATATATGCAGGTTTCCTCTGTATTCCTGTTAGGCCTTATGTCCCAAACCTTCAATGTTGTTTTAAGCGCCAAGAGTTTGAAGACATAAGTTCGACATGCAGAAAACAAAAGATAATGTGGTAAAAACGGTCATAATAATGAAGGCTGCAAAGATAGCGTCAAGTGTCCCGATTGTGGAGGCGATCATGATGCACACGTTTTTAACTGTGAGAAGTTCAAAGAAGAAAAAGCTGTCCTTACTACTTCTAAAAAATCTTATTATGTACATCTGTAGTAACATAAAGAAGATCGGGACGAAGAAGTTCCAGGGAGGAAACCTGTTGCTATGAATAGAAAAAAGAAAATATTAAAAAAGGCGTTCCTCTTTCTATTAACTTTCCTAATAATCCAACCTCAACATCTTCTAAGACAAGAAGAAGGAGGCGGACAAGAACATAAAACGAAAAACACATCCTGTTGATACAGGGCTGCAAAATGAAAATCTTTCTAAGGTACCAAATCCCTTTTAGTATATTTATTTATTTATTATAATATGTACTGTTGAAATAATTATCTATATCCATAAATCGAAATATGAATGTCGTACAATAGAATTTAAATTTTGTAAGTTCATTTATCAAATTTCATCAAAATTACAAATGTGAAACTTATGATTTATACCAAATCATATGACCTGGGATATTTGGTTGTTGTTTAGAGTTAAATGTTAAGATTAAAGCTGTATAATTTTCTTTTTAATGTTTGCAAATGATTTTTGATAGTTAAAAAACTTAAAGGATAGCTAGAGTCCTCAACCCAATAGCCTGTTCTTCCATTTTTGATTCCAACAATAAAAAAGTAGTGTTTTACGAATTGTCAATGTGCCTCAAATATCAAATAAAATGGCCAAAAGCTCCCTGTTTAAACAATATTATTATCCACTGTTCATAATTTGTATGATGGTTTTCCATGTGTTTTCTAAAAAAAAAAACTTACAACTAACAAACATCTACGATTTTGATACCCTTCTTTAAAGATATACGGATTTGACCCTAATATTGGTTATTTTCAATTATTTTTACATGTCGATAACCTTCCTATCCCCATCCCTAAGGTTAAAAATTGTTCCGAGTGGTACTATTTGTCTCAGCGACCTCGTAAACTATGGATTTGGTTACTAACAACAATCTGTGATTGTTGTTTATTTCTACATGTCACCTATCCACACCCTCATCCAGTTAAATAATCACTAACCTTATTTTTTTATATTAAAGAGTAAAGTTATTACTCTGTATATCAAAGCTGAAGTTGACACAGGATATAAGGAACAATAGTAATACAGAGAAAAGATCATCTATCTAGAGTCTAGAGACTCAACTACCACTTTCAGGCAGCACAATACTCCATGGGGCAGCTCAATACTCCCTAATAACAAGTGATATTATTTTGTCAGATCTATGGCAAGGATGAAGAGGAAGGATGTTGTCTACTTCCTATAGATCAGTCTCCCAATCTGTCAAGGAGTTGCTTGTTTTGGACTAACACCATCCTTATTCCAGTTAGACTTATGTGAATAAGCTTTCGCTGCTTACGGAGCTACGTACTCAGGTGGAACCAATAAAAGACATTTATATGAAAACAAAAGAAGGAAGCCATATATTTTCTAATAAATTAATTGTGACAAATCGATACATTATATTGAAATTTGTGTTAACAAGTTCGAGAGTCTATATATTTATAACCTATTACTAACACAACTTGGAATAACTAACTAGACTTACATAGAATTTAGTTTATTCACGAAACAGTCGCTCTTGAGCTGCAACACCATTTCACTGCACTCACAATCTATCCATTAATAACTCAATCCTTACCATTGTAAACAATTATTTACTAATAAATCAATTTACCAAACATTGAAACACAATATTAAAACATTTCAGTTGGCTATTTTAGTTTAAGTGTTTTAATTTTAAATCTTTTTATTTCTTTAACAACATTGTCTATTAATTTATTATAATACTTATATTACGTATTTGATACAAAAAGAGCTTAGTAAATTTTAAAACTCTTAGTAAATTTATAAGTTTGTTTTATATTTATTTTATTTTTGTTACGGAACAAAGTGGTACAAATACAAATTTAAAAATAACAATCAATTGGCATACTACAAACTAAGAGTTAAGACATTTGTTTTTGAAATCTAAAAACTGTTTCAGGTCTGAGGTGTTTCACAATGAATTCAAAATATATGCAATGTGGCCAGATGAACTAAAAACTAATAAGTCAGTACAAAATCTAAATATCGATTACTAGCTGAATCCCAGTGTATGACCACAATTTTTATAAAATTCAATTGACAACTGGTATCAACTGATGATTTATTACCTTAAGTTAAATTTATAAAGTTTTGTATACCATGTTTAAAACGATTACTTAAACTTATATCTTAGAATAGTTTCTATTACCACTAAATTTGGTTATTATCATTTTTTGTAAATATTCTGTTTACTTAGTGAAAGTTTATAACTTATCTTTATCTTCTTCCTTTTATGTATTAGGCTACTTTCTCGTTTGTAATTGTTTTCCATGTTATTATGCTTCTTTATAATTTACAACCTTTCAGTAATTATTACAAAATATACTGAATTTACACAGCTTTATAACTCATTTCTTCGTATTTTGTCTGTATTAGTCTATTGCGAGTTTAATTAATTAATTCAGACTGGATTTTCTGAAATTAAAGTTAACTATATTTTGATAAATCATGCCTACAATTTTATTACAGTAGATAATATATAAATAATTTATCCTTATTTTTATTCAGTCCTGTATTTTTTCCCAATATTGAATGAAGCACAGTATGTTTTTTGATCCTAACACAGCTAACCCCAAAATAATATTTTATTTACTGCCTATAACATTGAATGAAAGTTTAACTTTTAACTTTAATTTGCCATTCAATTAAATTTAAGACATAAATTTTGCAATACTTTACGACTAGGAATAAGCCTTGCTTCTCTAATACTGTACATTATTTTTACTACATTGTATTTAGTTCATCCTTTTTTTCTTTGATATTATAAAAAAAAATACATACATGTACTTCTTTTTATCCAAATACAATTGTCATGCAAGGATACAATATGAACTAATATAACACCAAATATTGGTTTAAACTATAGGAAATAAAATACAAAACTCAGAGTTACCATTTCAAATTTTGAAACAATTATTATGTTTGTAATTACTGAAAAATATTAAATTTCAAGATAATTTTATGTGTTTTTTTAAATATTCTTATTTTATATAAATGTTTTATGCAAATCATATATCTGGATAACAGTTTGTATAAATCATATTTTATTATACAGACAAAAAATTGTTTTAACAAATTAACAATGAAATTCCAATAAACATTTATAACTTTGCTATGGCGTTAATATTTGCATTTATTCTGTAAATATTTAAGTATAACTACTTGTAATTACTAAATTATACTAAGCTATAACAATAAATATTAGTAATAAATTACTATAACATAAATATCTTAATTACCTACGTATACAATGAATATAAGTGTATTAAAATATTACCAGAGGTAAAACAGAGCGGAAATTTATAGTAATAAGTGTACAAAATTTCCATTGCATGTACCTAATTGCGTTATAACGTATCAAATTGAGTTCGGTAATGAACCCATAGTAGTTAATTTGATTTAATACAATCAAAATTTAACCCTTCGACTAAAGAAAAGATATAAATTAAAATCTATATTTTTGCATTGTTATTTTAGTTTTAGGAAAGCCTTTGTTAACTTTTATGGTTGGCTTCATTCATGGTCTTATTAAATCTAATTTTATTCCCAGTTGAAGTTTAAATAAGAATAATATCTTTTAACTTTGTTAAGTTAGTAACATATCGTATAAAGTGCTCAAAATTTAATTGTATTTTAGCATTTCATATAACATTTCTACCGTTAAATATAATGGCTGAATTAAACATAAATGCTTTGTAAAATAAGGTTTTTTTAAGAGCCTTAAACATAATTAGTAGTACTGCATGATTTCATTTGCTCAACAATTTGTTCAAAACTGGGACTGAAATAATTTAGGCCCGATTTTTTGTATAAAGCTTAATTTTTTATTAGGTACTTTAGACTCATTTGCAGTATTATTATATGTTTTTGTGGGCACTGTAAATAAGTAACTTACTTCTTATGGTACTCTATTGATTTGTATAACAATGGGTGAAGTTTGACATAACTTTAAAAGCAACCCCGCCTATCATAATAATTGCAAGACAAGCTGTTATCACAGTACAAACAATTAATAAGCCGTACAAAAAATATAAATAAAGGAAACAACTTAACAAATACAAACACAACCAGAACATTTCTGTAAATACCGCACATAAAATTGACTAGGTACAAACTAATGTTTGAACAACATCAAAACATAACCTGCAATACAAGCTTTATTTTGCCCTTTGTAATTACATTAAGTAAAAACTTGGAACTGACTAGAATTACACTCGGCCTGGTACATACATATATATAATACATGGCATACAACTACAGTACTTACATAATAATAAAGAACGGTTTGTTTACCCATTCTATTGAATTTTTTACATTAATATCAAGAAATATTGCACCAATCCGGCCTACTATATAAACACTTTAACAAATTCATATTTCTTTTTATAAAAGAATTTTGTCAAATTAAAAATTGTACCTATCTATAAATGAAGAATTAAACCTACCTTAATTAGTTCTACTTAAAATAGTAAACGATAGTAAAATAATTTGTTTACGTAATTCTTAATCTATATATCAACAGGTAACATTGTTACAAAAAAATATTTTCAAAAGAAGATTTTGAAAGTAATAATTTGGTTTAGGCGTCATACACAATTTTTATATATATATACAATGTTCAAAAAAATTATAGTTTGAGATTAGATACCGTATCTGTTTAATTTATAAATATTATATACACTTTTTGAACAACGAGACAAATTATTTATATCAACTCAATTTATTTTGGTCCACATAGATTGAGCTGAGTCTAGGCTTGTTCGCTAACTGTGACCTTGAAAATTTTGCTAGAGGTTTTATATTTTTATACACATTTTCACTTTTAAAATCACATTAATATCACAATTTAATTTTCTACCAAAATATCATTTTCAAACTTTTCACTCTGTAGTTGAATTAAAATGTTATTTCTTAAATAACAACCGCAGACAAAAGATGGTATAATCTTTTACCTGTGATAACAATATTATAATTATGCGTAATACGCACATTATCATTTTTATAACCAATGATTCTTGCTGACATTGAATCGAAGAAAATGGGAAAAAGGTTTGTAATTTTATTTTTTATCTATAGGGCTATTTAATAAGGTACTTCACATACACATAATATACAGATTGTTTATGCTTCCTGGCGCAACTTTTAATAATTCTTTTGAAGATGTTAACAAAATTAAAACTTTTGAAGTAAAATTCAATCAATACTAAAAATGTTAAATTTTAAATACATTTTAGATAAGGTAAGTTATACACAAACAAAAGTGTTGGGCCTATATTTAAAAATTTTGCTACTAATAATTGAAAAATAAAATTTTATTTCAAATTTATTAAAATAATTTATATTTTTTTTTACATCCAATTGGATTCTCAAATTTTGTAATACAGAAAATTGTATTATTTTGAGTATACAGATTTACTTTATTTACAGTCTTATAATAATAAATCCTTATCACATACTACTCAGTTATTATTATCTACCATACAAAATAAAGAATAAAAGTGGATTCATTTTATGATGAAGGTTTTAAAGACCATATTAAACAAAATAAATAAAATCTGGACAGAAGTGACTGCATTTAAACTTGTTAGTTATTAAAATACAGTTTCTTACCTTTATTCCCGTCAAGTGACCACTTTTTTAAAATTTGTGATGCGTTTTGGGACTTTTCTCCCATCTTTAGACACAATAAATAAATTACTGAACCGAGGTCGTCAAAAGTTAAACTAATTTTACAAAACACACATAATACATTTAAAGTATATTTTGGTTTACACCTTCTGGCTACCGGATGGCAACCGTCCTGATAAACACATCACAAATACAAAAAAAAAAAAGGTCACTTGACAGAAACAAAGGTAAGAATAAGAAGCTTTATTTTAATCATGATATTGTTGTTAAATATTAAGTTATTTAAAATAAAACAAATAAAAACACAAATAATTTGTTAAATTTATTGTTTTAATTTAATTCTTAGTAATTAAATGACTAGAAACCTGTTTTTTTTATAAGGTAGCTTCTACTGCTTTTACAGTAGATGTTTGAAAAGTTAGTGATTCAATTAAATATTTACACAGTCAAATTATCCATTTAAACAACTTAAGGCGTTTTAAAGGATATTGTCCAAACCTTCATTTTTATTTGGTTCAGCTAGCAAAGATAAACACTCTACTACTCTGACATTATATTGGATCTATTCTCCATAAATTGGCTGTATTTTCAGTTTATTTGAATCGCTTTTTTTTAAATCATTGTACGTGCAGTAGTAGTTTTAAGAGGTTCACGCTGTACGCTGTGGTATTGAAAGTTTTAATAAAAAAGAATTTTTAATCTAGTGGCACTCGATATAGTTAAAACATATTTTATTTAAATGTATCGTCAACAAGTTAGAAGTAATTTAGAGAAGAAGGTTGGTACTGTAGTAGGTTTTATGTAAGGTCAAACCATGGGCAATAAAAGGATAAATTCATTCATTAGTTATTATCGTAGGAAATCTATTGTAGCTCTCCTTCATTTCTATTTGATAACTTTGAGTTTGACAGAATACGATCATACCTGACCTTTTCTCACTGTACTTTGCAAGCATCATGATAGATTTAAAAGCCAAAATATAGCTGTATTTATATTTAGTAGTTATTTTGAAATTAATTAACCTTGCTTTAAATCATTTTGATTGTTTAGTTTATACTTTTATTCTTAGTGTATCCATTCACTACACAGTTTATCTGCAGTCCGCGGACTGCAGGCCAATCGACTGAAGTTAAATTTCGCCACAGACACACAGTTCTCGGACAGGTCGAGATCTGTCGTTTATCTCTGTGTGTGTGGGCAAATAACTTAAGATCTGATCTGCAGACGAAATCTTTAGGCTAGTTGAAACTTTTGTGACGGATTTACTTGTATTTCATATGAAATCTGTAACGTTTTTGACGGAATTTACAGACACTTACCGGCAAAATCCTTCTTTATGGAAAGCAAAATCAAAGTAAATACAATTCAATTGAATGCTACCCGTATGCCTTCAAGTTTGATGACAGTACAATTACATTATTCTGTTCAACCTCAACGAGCAATTCACTACATCGACACACAATCAAGGCTTTTAAAAAATGATTGTGTAAATTAATTATTATGCTTTATCTGATTTTATAAATTTGTTTTAATCATTAAAAAATTTTCTTCTTTTAGCAAAATACCGTAACAAATTATTTTAATTTAAAATTTGTAAAATTAGGATATAATTATTTTCTGATATTAAAAAAACATTAAAAATAAAATATTAAATTTCAAGTAGCCAATCTTTTGCCCAGTAGCATTTCTTTCTTTCCTAGTTAGTAATATTAATAAATTTGCAACTTTTAATTTGGATACATAACTACCTTTATTTTACTTTTTATCTATGGTACACGTTTTATTTACTTTTACCAATACATTTTGAACTCAACTGTTCACAACACTGTAAATGTATGGAGAGCGTGCAGTTAATAATCTGTCAGTTCATTATCTGCAGACGAAGTCTGTCGTCGTTAGAACTGAATAGAGTGTGGCCTGTGACAGTTAAAAATCTTCAGTTAGGCCTGCAGTCAGTTGACTGCAGATAAACTGTCAGTGAATGGCTATACTTACTATTTATGAGTAGTGTTAAATTTAATCATACGATATATAGAAATTCAGTCATTAATATAATATACATCATTATACCATACAATTATTATGCTCCTTCACAGTTTTTATGTTACCAAGATGTTTACCCACAACTTAAAAAATCAAATTAATCAATAAAACCTATTATAACAAATTATTTATGGTTAATAAATAAGTAAAACAGTTGATAATAACTTTTTTGTAATTTATTATGTACCAGTAAGGCAAGCATTACAATCAATCATTGCCTACTACCTAATCAATGTTTTCTTTATTTTAACAATTTCAATAAATCTGCTTCAAAAGCAATTATTATTTTATCTATAGGATTTATTCTAGTTTAACTTTGTGGAATATTTTAATTCCACCAAATATGCGTAACAATGAAATCTAGTCAACACCAATTACTATGACAAGTCGGACAAACATTAATATTCACTTGAGAACTTTTTTATGAAATCGTATCTTTTTATTGGCAGTATTTATAAAAAAAGTAACTTCTAATTTTATTTGCAAACCAAGGCTAACAAATATTAACTGTCTCAAAAAATAATCGTAAGGCAAAACTTGTCGGTCGACTAATATGTCATAGTTGAATTTATATTATCCTTTATTCGCCTATATTATATTAATTAAGTTAACAGCGGTCACAGATTAGTGGTCACCTGTCCCCTGGATTGGGCAAAACTTAGTTTCACTAACAAAGCTGTCGTCGGCTTCCTAGGTGTTCCGATCGGTCAAGCCGCTGATGAAACTGTACTCGATGGAGGCGTGCCACAAGCTTTGAGTTCGGTGAAGATTTCCGTAAAGAACGCCGGTTCAGAATTGATCCTGAGCATGCTCCTTGACAATGTGTTTACGATGAGAAGGCATCTGTCCCAAAATCGTTCCTTAGAATCTTCCACAAGGAATGGTTTTAGAGGGTAGGAGATCTCATTGCCCATGTAGGAGTATGAAAGATAGAGACAAGTCAGGACTACAGCTTGAAGTTCTGGTTCGCTATCTACTTCATCTCCACGAACAAGCTCTCGTACAAGCATATACACGAAAACAACATTGGCAGGATTGATGAAGGCCACATCCTGGAACAGACAATAATGTAATGTATTCATCTTTATATAACAGTATATACAAACACTAAGACTGATATAACAAATTTATTGAATTTACAAAAAAAAAATAATTTAAAGAATCTTATCTATTGCACGTTAAATTCTTAAATTTGAAAATAATGGTGTATCATATTGAAAACTTTTTTTAACTAAATCAAGAAATGCGCTTCTGAAGATCACAATTCCGAAATTTCCAAAACTTCAACATGTATTGACAATATATTATTTACAAATTTTATACCAAAAAAATTTAATGTGCACAAACCAGGTTTGTCCGACCATAAGGGTCTTTCAGTTCAGTTTGTTACATGTAAACAACAAAATTGTAAACCTAAAACGAAATTGTTGTACAAACGAACATTTAATGAGACAAATTTAAATTTCTTCACTTCTCGGTTGGGTTCAAATAGCTTTTCTGAGTTGGAAACGTCCTTGGAAAATATAAATAAAAACTACAAGTTTTTTTTACATCATTTAATGCTTATCTTGAAGAAGCATGTCCTTTAAAAAGGTCCAAACCTTTCAGGCATTTTAATGTTGTTCCATGGATGACAAAAGGCATTAAAATTTCCTGTCGTAGGAAGCGTGTTTTGCATGAAATTTTGAAATCCCAGAACTGCCCTGCTGAACTAGTAACTTATTATAAGAAATATTGTAATATTTTGAATAGAGTCATTCGTGATGCGAAAACCCTGTCAAATGATAGTTATATTTTGAATATGGAGAACAAGGCTGGGGCAATATGGAATATTGTTCGGGTTGAAACTGGAAAGACCAATGTCAAACAAAATTGTAATATAATTTTGCAAAAAGGTGGCGAAGTAATTGACCAACCCAAGCACATTGCAGAAACTTTTAACAAATTCTTTATAGATGTCATGGAGAATCTAAACTTTAAGTCAGACGAGAGTGAGGCAATCTGTTTGTTAAAAAAAAAGGAGACCGGAGTTCCAAACTCTTTGTTGCTTCACCCTACAAGCCCTTCAGAAATTTATAAAATTATATTAAGTTTAAAAAACAAGAAGTCTGTTGGCTGGGATAATACTCCAACATCAGTTATTATAAAGCCAGTGCTCATATTATCTAAAGACCACTATCTGTTCTAATAAATCAGTCTTTCGAAACTGGAATATTTCCAGAACATTTAAAGTATTCAGTTGTTAAACCAATTTTTAAAAAGGGCGATAGTAAAGAAATTAGCAACTACTGTCCTATAACTCTTATCTCAGTTTTTCCAAAGTATTTGAAAAATCAATGATGAAAAGAATCGTTTCTTTTCTTAGTAAATACAATATATTGAACAAAAGTCAGTTTGGATTTCGTAAGGGTTTATCAACTTCTTCAGCCATTTTTGCTGTTTTAAATAATGTAATAAATGCTATTGAGGGAAAAAGCCAAATTGCTTCTGTTTTCTGTGACCTCTCAAAAGCTTTTGATTGTGTAGATCATGGGATTTTGTTACAAAAACTTGAATATTATGGGATACGTGGGAAAGCAAATAGTTGGATAAGTTCATACCTGTATAAGAGAAAACAGAGAGTTTTCTATACTGACAGCACTCTGAACTCTCACCATTCTAAATGGGAAGTAGTCCTTCGTGGTGTTCCTCAGGGGTCAATATTGGGACCATTGCTTTTCCAATTTATGTAAATGATTTGCCTCAAAATGTTGGACCCGCAAAAGCAGTATTATTTGCTGATGATACTACTTTAACAGTAGTTGGCAAAAATGATACAGATTTGGCTGATACAGCAGCATTAGCCATGAGGAAGATTGGTTCTGTATAGATAACTTGGAAAACATAATGTGACGAAAACAAAATTAATTTACTTTAGTTTACAGTCAAATCCTAAATTATACCTAATGAAAGGTAAGGAAGTAATCCAAAGCTCAAATAATGTTAAATTTCTTGGCATTAAACTGGACTCAAATTTAAATTGGAAAAGTCACATTTAATTTTTAGCCGAGTCACTGGCGTCAATTTGCTTTGCTCTCAAAATGATTTCCTCTGTGACTAGTTTAAAAGTAATAAAAGCCGTTTATTTTGCCTATGTCAGTTCTCGTCTAAGATATGGGGTGGCATTCTGGGGGAACTCTGTTGAATCAATTAAAATATTCCGTTTACATAAAAGAATTTTACGCTCAATGTTCCATCTAAATTATAATCAATCTTGTTTACCTTTTTTCAAAAAAACATAATATTTTAACTTTCCCTTGCATTTTTATTTATGAAAATTTAATTTTCTTTAAGAGCAATCATAATTTATTTGAAATTAATCAGCACTACCACAAATACCATATCCGTCAAAAACTTTTTCAATATCCTGTCCATAGACTTAAATTTTTTGAACGCGGAATTTATTACTCTGGTATAAAGTTGTTTAATACACTTAAAAACTTAGATTCTATCCACAGTTTCAAGAGTTCACTCGGTGCTACCTCCTAGAAAATGTGTTCTAATCTGTGGAAGAATATCTTTCCACAGGTACCTGAGCCCAGTCCCTGGTCAGGAAGGGCTTATTTGTTTTAAAAATCTTATAATCAATAATTATATATATATAAACTGTATTAACTGTGTTTTTTTAATAAAATTTGTATGTAAATTTATGTGTGATTTTGTGTATATTATATATGTTTTATTTTTTTTTTGTAGTTTTATTTATATAACAATGTAAGTTATGACTTGTCACATATTCCAATGGAATAAGTCACAGAAAAAGTGATGAAAAGAGTAAATAAATACAAAATTAATATCAACTCCTATAAAAGCGAGTGTTCGTCTACTTACGTACATACATACATATGCACGTACTTGAGTAACAATATAATATAACAGCTGATTTCACCCATCATCTCTCAGGTACATATTACAGATCCCGGCGCGAATGCTGGCACTTGGACTATGGGCTACTAAACCATTCTAAAAACATCAGTATTCCCGGCGCTGGTAGATAAACCAGTTCCATGTTCCAATTTTATGCGATTATCTCTAGAAAAACATACATAAATAATGTAATTAAATTTAGAATTACTTTTGTACCCCTTTCAAGGGTGAGGTGACACCACCAGTTCGTCGAAAGAATTAATCACATTAGAAAGCGGCGTGGGAAAATGTTTTTTTGTTCCACTTACGCCCTTTCCAGCCCATCACGCCCGGGCAAGGTCAAGTGCCAGCATTCTCGCCGATATCTGCACACTATCCAATAAACGTAAAATTTCTTTGATCAAAGATTTTTCATCAAAGAAATTTGACGATTCTTTGACAAAATAATTCGTTCGTGAAATTTTGATGAATCTTTGACATGTAAACTTTGACAAAGATTTTCAAAAAAGAATAAGATTAAAGTACTAAAATATTAATACATTACGCAGATTTTAGGTAACCTCCTAGCCTCAAAATACACGTTTTTTCAGTTCTCATATATTATATTGTGTTCCTTTCCTTTTATATTAATAATATGATGGCAAAATTGACTTGGAGTGTTGAAGTTATGAAAACTTTAATTTTACATTATGAAAAAGAAGAATGTTTGTGGAACAATCACACGAATGCCTATAAAAACCGCGATGTAAGGCAAAAACCTTTAGAAGAAATTACAAAAGTTTTACAGACTGGAATATTGGGGTTTGCAGTATAGCCTATGTTTATGTTTTTTGTAAAGCATTAAAGAGCCTTTGATTATGTTTACTTTGTTGTAAAAGTATATATACAAGAATTTTTAAGATTTGTTTTTGAAATCTTATATCCCGACAAACCCGTTATGATATGAATCACGATCTTTCAACTGTAATTAGTTAATAAATAATAATAATAAAAGAATATTCCGAAACATAAACCAAAATATATCTAGTTAAAGGGGGAGATGCACTTTTTGGGTAAAAAATCGTATTTTTGTATTGCATAAATTTATTTCCTGGTTTATGCTGATTAAAAACATATATACTTTAATATACATATCTTATTATTTTATGTATTAAAACACAATTTTTGGAAAGGTTTCAATTACTTTTCGCAATATTTAAGGCCTGATCCCAAACTCCACTTAACAGTGCAAGTCATACAAATTTACAATATCTTTTTTCATACATATAAACTCATAAGAAAAAGAAAACAGAGTGAAGAGGAGGCTACTTAAGAGGCAGAAAGAAGATAAACAAGGCAGTTTTAAGTCATTGTAAGTAAAGTTCAACTTAAATGCCTGATTTCTGTAACCTTGTTTTGCAACACTTAGGTACAATTATCTTCTAAACCAGCAACACAAAATACCTGAAATTTTTTCTGATCATTGGTAGCAATAGAATCAACAAAGTGTACTAGGATTTTTAAAATATATCCAAAAAATAAAAATGCAATAAAAAAACATATAATAATACTTTTTTAAATATTTAAAAAAATACAAAATTGTTTTGTTACATGTTAGTTTTTATTATTTTTTCTTGAAACTAGTACATTTTATGTGGAATATAAGCAACAATATATGCTGCAAATTTCAGGACAATAGGTCAAGTAGTTTTAAAGTTATTGGTACCTAACCTAACTAACTGGTGAATTCCCCATTTAAATAGCATTGAGCTGGAAAAGTGCATCTCCCCCCTTAATAAGCCAACTGATCAAAGAAATTGGACAGGTGTAATAAAAATGTTTTCTTTGATAAAAGTTTGACCAAATAGTTGACGAATAACTTTGATAGTGTAATATGCCCCTTATACAAACAAAACCCATCATAGATTATACCGTACTTTGCGGTTATGTTTACAACTTCAATCAATAATATAAGTCTTGTGAAGTAGATTTTTTTTTTTGATATATGAGTTAAATAACAAGTGCAAGCTATTATAAGTTATAAAATTTGCTTTGAGGTTATAAAATTAATGCAATTACAACCTTTTATTATCAATATATACATTTGAATTTATACAAATTTAAAACAGAGATACTCAATCGTTTAGCTTCGGAAAAATTCGTACATCTTCGTATAACTCATAGGCCTAAACTTATTCCATTATTAATTTGTTCGTTACAATATTAATAACTTCTAAATCATTTAATATATCATTATAAAATAAAAAGCAATTTTATTAAAAGATAATGTTCTTATCAATATTTAGATATATAATAATGTATATAAATAAAAATAAAAAAATGTATATAAACACTTTTGTATCAGTTTTCTCAAAAGTTTAATTAAATTCCTTCCCACTCCCACTTTGGTTTAAAATAGTCAGTGCCACTAGAACAAATTATCATTATTACAATTTAACTTAAATTAAGTCTCTAATGCCATTAAAATTATTAAAATCGTAATGGCGGACTGCCTAATTTTGTTGATTATACAAGCCTTTTTATTATGTGCTTTTACATAACTACTGCCCCTAACAAAACTAGAGCCAGGGCCTAACTGTACCCAGGATCAAAACTAGAGGGGGGCAAGCCATGTTCGTTCAGGTTAGGTTAGGTTAGAAAATAATTGAGTAAATTGTACGATAATTTCGATCGACAATAAAGTAATGATAATAATTACCCTAATTTCATAATTTTCAATAGTCTAAGTATTTTTTTTTTATTATTGAAATAGTTATTTCAAGAATTGTAATAAATTACAGCAACAAAATTTAATAACAATTTATTTTTTTTGCTTCCAGCGGGGGGGCAGCTGCCCCCCCGCCCCCCTATGGGTACGCCCATGGCCCCTAATCTTCAACATTAATTAACATTTTCTGTGCCACAATAACATATTTTTTAACACCATCTAATAATAGTTTTAACATCTTCAAGGCTATTATTTATTAATTCAGTTTTATGACTTAAATATTACATGATAAAAAGATAAAAATGTTTTGACTATAAAGCCTTATTAGTTTTTATAAACTGTAGTTGAAATTAGGTTTTCTAGAAGATTAAAGCACCTACAAGAAAAAGTACTTTCCACTTTATTTGTGTTAATGTTTATTTATATTGTTAAAAAAAGACGGATTTAAAATTTTGTTTTTGACATGCGTATGTCTTTTAATTTCTAATATAATGTGTAGGCGTCCCTCCCCTAACTTGGACGAGCCTGGCGCCGCTAGCGCTATCGATTGTTTGACGGCACGACTATTCAACTTCTTCCCACGTGGGACTGACGCCTTCAACCCAGACGGATACGAAAACAACACAGACAAGCGTAACGTTTACATTTAAGCCTACCTATGAGCACAAGAAAATTTGATAGAAAAATTACCATACACAAAAAACACATTTGATTTGATAGATATTCAAACCCACATCAATCGACGGTTTTGGTTAGTAGCAATAACTGAAATAGAAGTTAGATCATAGACGTCACTTTTCTGTTTGGTGTAAAATTAAATACAAAATTTATATCTTTTAAACCATTTACGAAGGTGCCAAAACTAGGCTTACATGGTGCAGGACAATACTAGAATAACAATTTTTTTAAATGTATAAAACTTCGTGCAGTCGCCACGCCTTTTATGCTGGACTAAAATTAATGGCATTTCATGGCGAGGTGGTATTCATGCCGAGATTCTTCATCAAGCTTTCAAAACCCATTTCTTTAATGTCTTTAAGCTGTTAAATTTTCCATTTGATAAACGCCAAAATTAACAAAATTTTAGTTTTTTTTTGCTAAACGGAAAAGATGTTTTTTTTTAGTTTTGAAACGGATTGTACTCAATCTTTACAAATGATTCTTTTTTTTTTATGAAAGTTGTTATCCACAGATGAGCCATCAATATTATTTTCAAATACTAAAACACTCTGTTAAAAAACACTCTTAGTTAAATAATAACATAATCGGAAACTTAATACATGTATGTCGGAAACAAAATGGAAAAATATCTGCTATTTTAAACCCAGCTGTTGTTTTAACGTAAAACATAAAAGTTCATTTTAATAAAAAATGCATCAATATTATGTTAAAACCAAGTAAAGAAACCACCCGAGGACAGCTGTTTCAGATGGGTTGGTAAAAAAGTCCTAAGAAAGCATGAATCTCCTGAAATAGGTATCAACAGGGTTATAATATAAAACCAAAAAAGTGTTCTTTTAAATATAATGATGAAATGAAAATTAGGCCAACATATCATTAAAATTAAAATGGAATAAAATGAAAAAAAAAAAATGTCTTTACAAACCGAACAAAAATCGGCCAGGTATCCATGGAACAAAAATCTTCAGAAATAGGTATCCATGGAGTTGTAAAACAAAAAATCCCCTAAAAGTGCCCTGTAAAGCTGAAATAAAAATTAAATTTCATAATTATTTTGCGTAAAACATAGTTTTTTTCATAAAAAAATTCTTTCATTTAAAACAAAGCGCACGAAAATCGGCAGGTTAGAACCCCAGAAATAGGAATCAATAAG
>JAGFPH010001041.1:38820-51807 GCA_018207615.1 Philaenus spumarius
TTACTCTATCATAAACTATGTACATACTTAATAATATAATTATAACAATCTGGATTATGTTAAAAGTTACCTGATATTGAACTACAACTTACTTAGGTCTATTGTGTTTGTGATTTGCACTACTGGAGCACCATCACAATCTCTATCTCGGACATAACTACCATCGCTATCTCGGACATAACATTCAGTTGTATGGCCTTTTTTCCCTGTAAGAGC
Organism: Philaenus spumarius; assembly: GCA_018207615.1. Lineage (NCBI taxonomy): Eukaryota > Metazoa > Arthropoda > Insecta > Hemiptera > Aphrophoridae > Philaenus > Philaenus spumarius. The sequence goes on from JAGFPH010001041.1 coordinate 39,037, forward strand.
TAAAGTCACAACTTGTATATTCACAGTTCGATCCGTGCTTATGTACGCGTCCACGGCTTGTGGGGCGCTTGTCTGGAAATCAGGAAGAAACTGAAGACTTAATCTTCGTATACTCACACGCCAGCCATGGTATGTGAGGAACACCATTCTTCTAAGGCCCGCTGGCATCCCTACTGGCATCCAACATGTTTTCGCTAAAAGATGCGCTTCTAAATTGTTTCACATCAGTTTGTACGCGACTGGGGCTGTGTACATACAGCCGACATCTGCAAGAGACTCGTCATCCCTGAAGACGGTAGGCCTCGGCCTGCCGCCATCTTGGACGATCCACCGTGAAGGTGAGATTGCAGTGACTCCAAAATGTCGACGATTCCTACACTAACCACTAAATTTATGATATTTCAGTGAGTGTATCTAGTTTGCAACTTGCAGTCGTTAGGGAGTTCCCTAGCGCCTCCCCCTCTCCCCGGAGCCGGGGCGGGGGGGGGGGGGGGGAGGATATTTTAGTGGGTAATATTTCTCACTTGCTTGCAAGTGAGAGGTCAGTCCCGCAGTACCTCTCTGGATGCATTTCATCCTACCGAACAAAAATTTTAAAAAACGCCCTGATTGTTTTTGTAGGCCTATACAAACATTTTGAACCAATGAAATCAACGTTAACACGAATAAAGCTAGAATCATTATATTAAAAAATTTTAAAACTATTATATTGTATTTTTTGGTAAAAAATAAAATAAAATCTATAGGTATATATAAAAGCGAAATACCACTCACTCAGTCACACACTGACTCACTCAACACTATTTCTCAAAAACTGCAGAACGGATTGAAATGAAATTTGGGATGTAGCTTCCTCTAGGGCCATATGTGCTCGCAAAGAAAGGGTTTAAAAAAATTCGAAATTTGAGGGGGGGGATCAAAGTTATTAAATCACGATTTCTTCAAAACTACCGAACGGATTGGAATGAAATTTGGTATGTAGCTTCCTCTAGGGCCATAAGTTATCACTAAAAAAGGGTTTTAAAAAATTTGATATTTTAGGGGGGTAAAAATTACTAAATCACGATTTCTCCAAAATTAATGAACAGATTGGAATGAAATTTGGTATGTAGCTTCCTCTAGGGCCATAGGCGCTGGCTAAGAAAGGGTTTCAAAAAATTCGAAATTTTAGGGGGGTTTGGGGGGATCAAAGTTATTAAATCACGATTTCTTCAAAATTACCGAACGGATTGGAATGAAATTTGGTATGTAGCTTCCTCTAGGGCCATAGGTGCTCACTAAGAAAGGGTATGAAAAATTTCGAAATTTTAGGAGGGGTTTGGGGTGATCAAAGTTACTAAAATCATAATTTCAGATCTTTTATTATTATGACAATAGTGCTTTTATTATTTAAGATATATATATATATATATATATATAAAAGCCAAATACCACTCACTGACTGAACACTTAAAAAGAATACAATTACGTTAAAAAGACTGAAAATACCAACCACCACGGGCAACGCCGTACGGGTCAGCTAGTAAATTTATAATAATTTTTGAATTTGTAAAATGTATTATAAAAGATTAAGGTGTTGGCCCAACCGGCCCGCACGACAAAACAACGTTATTTGGCTAACGAATGAACCTCAGGCTGAAGCACTTGGAAATAATTATAACAAGCCCAGCCTTGTGCTAAACGACCTGCTAAAGTTAACAAATTCTCCACTCTTGCAATCATTGTCTACCTAATTACCATTTCCTTTTATTTAAAATCTACAAACACCTTAATTGACATTTTAACTAACCAATCAGCACAACGGTGTTATACATTGTCGAATATTTGAAGTAATTAATAATACTTTAAATCAACGACTTTCAATATCAGCAAGCGAATATTGGTAACATAACCTGAAATTCATTCACAATACAATTATTGTACGAATGTATTTATAGATAACAAACCTAGCATTGCGTTCCTAATAAGTGAATTACGCCAAACAGAAAGTGGACGAAAACACGTGACGTACTGACAGATAAAACGTGAACCGCGTGATTAAGGAATCTGCCTCGAGTAGGGCTTCCGAAGACTTCCAACAATCCAAACATACGAGAACGCACGCTGAGGCTTAACACATTTATAGGTTATCTTTCTGTAATCTCACATGGAATTGTTTTAGGGGAAGAAGTTCTGACAACTAAACATTTCAGATAACCTGTTAAATGTACTTCGTACTACACAAATTATAGTATATGTATTTATTCTATTGGAATGTTAAAGTGTTATATTATATGCAAACTCATCCTCAGAAAAATACAGTTTTTATCTGATGTCAAAAATAAATGCTAAATATGTATAAAAATGGTAACCGAGATATGTTTCTTTTTGAACATACGCTACTTTGACTTGGCCTATAGGCGCAGATAGACTTCGCAGTTTATATTTACTACCATTTACTTCAAAGTTCCTGTTAGTTAAACTTTAAACACATTTATTGAAGTGTTTATTTATAGGCGCACCGCGGCGCTATGTTTGCTGGCAGTAAATCGGATTTTACCGTCACGCATTTTCTGAAACGCTCTATTCCGTCACGCTCTACAGCTGTTCGTAAAAATTACACGCACGGAGGAGTATGAAATTCGGCACAGGTAAAGTTTAAATGATGAAGAAGTGCAGAAAGCTAATATGTTTATATAATAATGCATCGGAAATATATAAAATTTAAATTAAACACACAAAATAATTTTAGGCCTAGACTGATGAACCAACACATGTTTCTTTAATGTATTTACATTTATTACCATAGCAACCAATAAAATAAAACAACAGATAAAACAGTTCTGTACTAATAAAATCTATACTAATATTATAAAGAGTTCAAATTTGTTTGTTTTTTTTGTTTGTTTGTATGTAGGGGGTAATCTCTGGAACTACTGAACCGATTGAAAACCTATTTTTACTAATAAAAAGCTCTACTATCCCTGACTAACAAAGGCTATAATTTATTTTGATAAAAATCTTGTTTATTTCAATATTTGTAAATTTAGTCGGACAAAAATCTTAGGTTAGGCCTGAATGATGAATCATTACATGTATTTACATTTATTACCATAGCAAAAAATTGAATAAAATAACAGATAAAACAGCTGTTTGGTCCAATCTTTTAGGTTAGGTTTTTATTAAAGTGTAGACCTGAGCCTTGCTGGTTCTTTTAACTTTTATTTTAACTGCTGTTATAAAATATACGAAATAATTTGATACGAGCATTTAACATTATTTACCATCTTAGCTTTGGGGTTATTATTAGACCTACTAATATTATAAAGAGGCAACATTTGTTGTGTATTTGTTCGTATGTCTCTGGATAATCTCTGGAACTGCTGAAATTATTGAAAAAATAGTTTTAGGCTACTAATAAAAAAAACTAGGCTACACTATCCTTGAGTAACATTGGCTAGAATTAATTTAGATTTAATTGTTAAAACGACCCCTAAAACAATAAATATTAAAGCTAGAGAGCTGAAATTTCGTACAGTTAGTATTTCTTCCAAGATACTACATAGAAAAAGTAAACTGATTTGCATTTGTCGCGTCAGCGGTAAAAATGTGTTAACCCCTAAAACAACATAAAATTATTATTACATTTTCCTTAAAGTTATTAAACTAAAAATTTTTACATTTATTTCTTACAAGATGCATAAAAAAAGAATCATAGATTGACATTTTGTCGCGTGCTGCTAAGGGGTGAAAATGTAGTAAAACTTATGATTGTTTCCGGCTAGAGAATAAGCCCTTAATAATAAATTAAGTAATTTAAAAATAAGAAACCACTATGTTACATCCTAGTTAAAATAAATGAGACGTATTATAATTTAATAGTAGGGCCTATTTATATAAAATAACCTGTTTGCATTTGCTTCGACGCGAGTCACCGTGGGGGTTGGAGTGCGGAGTCCTCTAGTGTTGAATAAAAAAAGCAATCGAAATATACATATAAATTAATATAGTATGTAGTGCATAGTCGATAGCAGTAGGCTATATTTAAGTAAGTTGGTAAACCTGTTAGTGTTAAGTTAGTAATGGCTGATGTTTGTAAAGAATAGGGATTTGTTAATTTTGAGCTGTAAACTGAACAGATAGGCAGATAAGGTTAATTAAAAGAATGTTTATGTTAACGATTTTTATATTTATTATGCAAATTGTCTGATAAAAATGCAGAATTTGTATTAAAAAATAAATAAAATTGAATTGCGCAATTTTAAATTAACGTGTAAACTCCTGCTAAGTATGTCTAATAGTAGTTAGTTACATTTATTTAATAACATGTAATTGTATTACACTTCTATATACGTTCAGCTAATGGCGTTTCCACGAACACAGATTAGGCAAACATTCGCGTGCACAGATGTTGTACATCATTGGTTTGCATAGATTAGTACACAGGTGCCTGACTGTTATAGTATAGTAACGATTTTACCATCGCCCATTGAGGTGAGGGGGCATTGAGCACCTCCTAACCTCTGACCTTCAACACGCTTGACTTTCTTCTTGAGTGGGACATTTATAATTTGTTACCCGCTTTGCCTTGTCAAGGTAAGCAAATCTAATTTAACCGCAACAATACTAAGAATTGACACTAATAACTTAAATCCAATAATTCATTATTAACTGTGCTGCTTAGGGGTGAGGTGGCATTGAGTGATGTATATTTCAGACGTAGCCTACACCAGCAGTTTACAAATACTGTCACTATATTACTTTAACTTTATATGGTTGCCTACTAACAATTTTATGTTTTATATAGGCTTTTAACATTATTTAACAAATTAGTAAGCCTCTCAAAAAATCACAGGCAGATTAACAAAATTAGATTCACATAAAAAATACAACATTTAAAAAATTACTATTAGGCCTACTAATTACTAAAACAATACACTTTATCTAGGCCTAAGACACCTAACTATGCTGAGAGGATTTTTAGTTCAGTAAATGTATATAGTTATAAGGATTATAATATCATGGTGTAATATTTTTTTGGAAATAACAAAATGTTAAATTTAATGTACCCACTCACGTTGAACATGTATAAGTACTTTCAAACTGTTTTATAACTCATTTATGTTTTGAGGTTAATAGCCGTTGAAAATGTATATTGTTTGATTTTTCGACTTATTTTAGTGGTGATAAATGAAATCCTTATCGGAGATTCCGCTCAAAGGGTTTGAGCGTCTGTTTTGATCAAAATTGTAAACATAACCTTAAAGTATATTACAGGCTTTATTTGTGTTGATTTTTGTATGCTAATCAGATGGATCAATGTCCATTATTACTTCTATAATAGTGATGTGCGATCCACGAAAGATTGGTTCAATTTGAACGAATCAGCAGATGAATCAATTGATTCATGACTCTCTTCGAAAATAAATCGATTCTTTTGGTGAACGAATGAATTCAACTACCCAACTCAATGAATAACTGAATCAGAAAGAGTGAGCTGTAGGAGTGATGACGTCATGAATCAATTGAATTAAATGAATCGATTCTTTATTCAATTCTTTTGAGTGAGTTGATTCCAATGATTCAATTCAATGAAAAGAATCGTTTTGCCCATCACTATTCTATAATGACAAACAAAAAACTCAACCTAAAAGTTGTAATCATATCCTTATATGGTTAATTTAGTTGTTGAAGGTATTACAGTTGTAAAATAATTACAACATAACCTTGCGCTTGCACTATACTATTTTTTTATTCAAGGTTGTACGGACGTACACTCGCTTTTATACGAGTAGGGTTCCAATCTGTTTGTTAGTTTTGGAGAGATCGTGATTTAGTAACTTTGTCCCCCAAACCCCCCTAAAATTTCGAATTTTTAAAAATCCTTTCTTAGGGGACACCTACGGCTCTAAATGAAGCTACATACCAAATTTCATTCCAATGCGTTCAGTAGTTTTAGAGAAATCGTGATTTAGTAACTTTGTCCCCCCAAACCCCCCTAAAATTTCGAATTTTTTGAAAACCTTTCTTAGTTAGCTCCTATGGCCCTAAAAGAAGCTGCATGCCAAATGTCGTTCCAATCCGTTCAGTAGTTTGAGAGAAATCGTGATTTAGTAACTTTGTCCCCCCAAACCTCCCTAAAATTTCGAATTTTTTGAAAACCTTTCTTAGTTAGCTCCTATGGCCCTAAAAGAAGCTGCATGCCAAATGTCGTTCCAATCCGTTCAGTAGTTTGAGAGAAATCGTGATTTAGTAACTTTGTCCCCCCAAACCCCCCTAAAATTTCGATTTTTTTGAAAACCTTTCTTAGTGAGCACCTATGGCCCTAGAGGAAGCTACATACCAAATTTCGTTCCAGTCCTTTCAGTAGTTTTTTTAGATTTCGTGATAAGTCAGTGAGTGAGTGGCTTATATATATATCCGGCTTTGCACGAATAGGCAAATCAAAGTTAAAGATATAGATTAACACAAAATATATATCAATAAATATATTTACTATGCATTTCTTATGGAGATTTTTAGTAACTTTGACCCCTCAAAACCCCCCTGAAATTTCGATTTTTTTTAAACCTTTCTTAGCGAGCACCTAGGACCCTAGAGGAAGCTACATACCAAATTTCATTCCAATCCGTTCAGTAGTTTTTGAGAAATCGTGATGAGTCAGTGAGTGAGTGGTATTTGGCTTTTATATAGATAGATATATATACTAAAGTTTGTATTGTTCCTACGTATAAATAAGAAAATAAATTTATAATGAATTAATAGTTAGAAGTACAATTAAATTCAACCAGTTAATATAAAAAAGATCCGAACACTTGTTTTAGCTTATTATTTTTTAGACCCCGACAAGAACCTGCCCTCTGTCAGGTCCAAGTTGGAGCGTAAATTCACTGATTTTTAGACGCGGACTTTTTTAAGAGTTGATATGGCTCATTAATTTTAATTTTATTGCTCACTAGTGGACCCGGCAATGCTTCGCTATTGCTTGAATCGATTTTAAGGGTAGTGGTTCCATTTTATTACATTGACTTAAGTAATCTAATAATTGCAAATGGTTTTTATGCTGCTTAAGAATAGTACTACACAAATTTAGATACATAGTTTCTAGCAAGTTAGTGCAATTTATTTTGATTGTATAGGGGCAGCTTAGCAATTTTAGTCTTTTTGATTGTAGTGTTCACAATTTTGGTACTAATATGTGGAAATTCTGAAATCTTTAGTAAAATTAATTGAGTAGTTTTTGAGAATATAGAAAAAGTAAATATATGGATTATTATTGAATTGTAAAGGTAGTTATAAAATTTCATTTCTTTGATAATAATGATTTCAGCATTTTCCTTATTCTCATGTTTTCCTCTCAACGCAGCCTCGGGCGTCAAATGTTTATCTCGTGCAAACTCAACTTTGCAACCTAGGTACACAAACTACTAAGGCGCACCAGAAACAGGAAAATTCTTTAGGAATCAACCGTCATGTAACGCTATATATTTAACGATTCTCCGTATCCATATTGCATACGCAACGCCTTCCGTTGAATTACCCTAGTCTCATCACGCAGGCTTTGCTCTGTGCTTCGTAATCACTATCAAAATAGTATGAACTACATGATAAGTATAACATAGAAGCTAGGAAAAAATTGTTAATTAGGCAACAGAAAATATTTTTTTGTATTGCAAAACCTTTTCGTAAACAAGATGGCGATGCCATTACACATACTGATGATTTTTAAATATTTGGGAAAGCTAATGGGAAATATTGTTTGTGAAAATCTGCGTAATTTTTGTTGGCGGCTTGAAATTTATAATGATAATGTTATTCACATTCCCCCATTGAATAAATGTAAAACTCGGAATAGATACAAACTAAAACTTTGTTTAATCGTGATATAATAATGTTATTTTTGAATATAACAAAATTCATGCCGTTAAAACTATGTAGGTAATTGTAGAGAATAAACAAGCCGTTATTAAATAAATATAAACAAGTCAACCTTTATATGATTTTTTACAAATAATACAGCACAACTATCGACGTACTGTTCCCACACACCCACAACCTTTACGTCTATTCAGTAAGCAATTACGTGTTTACAGTTTTATGAAAGGATGAAATCACTTGGCTTCAAGTATTTTTATCTGTCATGCGTCATGTTACATACGTCATACGCCTACTCAGATTTTAAGAAAGAACGGCAAATGAATATGCCTACACTCTGAAATAGTCTGCTTCCGCGAAAAGAAAAAATCTAGAATCTAGGAGATACGATTGTTCTTTGTACAATTAGTTATACTGCAGAGTTGTTATTAGCGAATTTCCATAGGAATAATGAGCTATTGCAGTGGCTCTTATGGTAAGACCCAAGGTCGGGAGTAGCAAATGAGCACCGATCATGGTCCCCAGAACACGATTTGGGGTGTCATTAAAAATCATATATATATATATTATGTGTTCGCACTCTAGCGGCCGCATTTTAAATCCGATTTGGTTCAAATTTGTTACACATGTTTGTTATCTACGTCTCTTGGACTAGTTCGTTAGCCACAAAAATCCAACATTCGGAAGCATGTTTTTTGACCGGAACTAACTATTTTTTAAGATTTTTCCTACGAGAATGGATTTGTTTTTGAGTTTTTTATACATATCTACAAGTAGTATGTTATTCTGCACATTTTTTTACGTGACCTTATAGCTCGCTTGGTTCCCCCAAAATCGATCAAAACGTAAAATACCATAGAAGTACCCGGTTCAAAGCCATGCGGTGGATTCTACCGTGGAGTTGGCGTGCTAAGCACGCAATCCATTGTGTATTGAAGATACTCAAAATACGGGTGTTGGCGTGCGAAGCACGCAATGCATTGTGTATTGAAAATATTCTCAGGCGTGCGAAGCACGCAATGCTTTGTGTATTGAAGATACTCCCAATATGCGGAATGGCGTGCAAGCATTTTGCAGCTATTCAGCACCGTCGTGAGTAGACCTATTTGACAAATTGTTGGTTGAAACCCTAAAACATAGGAATATAAATTTAGTTTTGGAAATTTGCTCAACTCACGTCAGCTGTTCAGCCTCGTGGTCGAATTATTTAATCTACTGTGAATCAATTTATAACTTGTTTGTCCAACTCTTTCTTAAAATCATATTAACTGTTGTCATCATTTAATTTGTCTGAATGACAGTTTAATTGGAAAATATTTTGACAAATTGATCATTATATCTGACACATTCACGTAAAATGACTACGTTGTATCATGATTTTACAAAATGAGGCTAAAAAGATTTATAAAGAGCATATAGTATTTATGATAAATTCGTGGTTTTGGTGCCGTTTATGTCTTATTTTGGCAAATCCGATAAAGATAAACCAAAACAGTAAGCCGAAGAAATGAAAATACCTACAAAACAAGTCAATATTATTATTATGTATAGGCCTATATTGAATGATTTCCTGCAATAACCCTTTTCATCTTATTGCGAGAACACTAGTGACACAGAGACCACCGAGAACATCTGAGGCGTTATTGTATTGGGACGCGAAAAACAGTCGGAAGTTAAGTTTATTTGTAATTTGTTTGTTCATATTAAATAGGTATGATTACTATTTTGAATTATTTTGTGGGGTTAATTTTACAATTGAGATCTTTGTTTGTAACGACTTTAAGTCAAAAAGAATCTCTAAAGTCAGATGAACCTTTAACGAGTTGTTTATAAACAAAAGGAAGAAAAGTTTTAGAGTTTTTTCGCAGAATTATCGGCCCTTTCGATACGATCAACTATCTGATCTCGGGCTTTCATCCAAAGTATTTAAAAGTTCTGAAAAATCTTTATAATGGAACCTCGTCAGGAGTTTGGAGTGGAAACGGAAACTCGGAGAGTTTCGATACACGAAAGGGATTGAGGCAGGGGTGTTTTCGCAGCCCGTTGCTCTTTTCCTTGTTTATTAACGATCTCCAGGACGTTGTGGGTGGGGGGGGGGGGGGGTCTCTTAGGATACAGCCGCACTCAGACGATGCGTGTTAGCACCGTCTACGCCGCTAGGCCTACGGTAATAATCGTGCATTATTAAATGATTAATAATTTGCAGAAATATTGTGATTCTTGGAACCTAAAAGTCAACTTGGAAAAATCTTAAATAATGTCTTTAGAAGGGGAGGAACATTAGGACGAAAGAACGATAGGTTTACAATGGGGCCGAAATAGAATGCGTAAATAAGGGCTGCGTACAAACTGCCCAAAGTTTTTTGGATCATTTCTAATATACAAACTGACCAACAAGGTACAGGTATAAAAAAGGGACAGGCCGGGGTGTCGGTGACATACAAACTCACCAACTTTTCTACCTGACACAGGTACGGGATATTTCCCTCCGAATTCCCTCGTACCAATAAATAGTTTATATTAGATAATAACTAGTAGACCCACTTCGTTTGCATACATTGTTTAGACATACAAGATAATACAGATAATTTATGGGGCCTTTTCTGTTATATCCGCTCATTTACAAACTATTTTCTATTCTCAAACTATTTTCTATAGAATGACGATTAATCGGGAATGTCCAAATAACTATTTATAACTACTCCATAACATATAAGGAAGGAAGTTTCCAGTTTTTGTTGATATTAGATAAGGGTTATAGCAAACGAGTAATTTTACTATTCGACTCTAGCCTAATATTTGTGCAGACATCGACGTTGTTTTACATTTTACTGTTAAATGTTGAATACAGGTAAACATACTGTGACTAAATAGGTTAGGTCAGAACCTTATAGGTATTTTTTTATTATTATTTTTGCATTTCTGTTGCCATAGGTTAGCCTAGAGTCGAATATTAAAGTTGCGCATGTTTAAAAATTGTTTATTAATTTTTTCCCCAATAATTATACGTTTAAATGGTGAGTGAATATTATATTTCAAATTTGTAGTTCTATCCCGATTAATCCTCATTCTATAGAAAATAGTTTGTAAATGCGGGGATATAACAGAAAAGACCCAATTTATGAACCAAGTTGAAACAGCCAGTATATTCGTGTATTTATTTATCTGTTATTCTTATCTAATATTTAACCTAACCTAACCTAACCTATTAGATAAGCACGCAACGGTTCCTATTAGATAAGAATAACAGATAAATAAATATACGAACATACTGGCTGTTTCAACTTGGTTCATAAATTATCCGTATTATTTTGTATGTCTAAAAAATGCATGCAAACGAAGTGGGTCTACTAGTTATTATCTAATATAAACTATTTATTGGTATGAGGGAATTCGGAGGGAAATATCCCGTACCTGTGTCAGGTAGAAAAGTGGGTGAGTTTGTATGTTAGAAATGACCCAAAAAAAGTTGGGCAGTTTGTATGCGGCCGTAAATAAGTGCAAATATTTATGAATTACTTTAACACCATCTTGTCTTTGTAACCGCATCTGTAGCAAAAACTAACAGCCGCTAAAGCTACAGTTAGTAGTGTCATTGTATTTGGATAACCTAATAGAACTCCGATCTAATGCAATATTTCAATCCACTGGAAATTCGACAATAGTGGCGCTATCTATTGGGGAAACGACGGAAGTGGTGTGAAGCACCAATGCTACCAATGATTTCTCCCTAGCGCTACCTCGCGGCGGGATCATGCACTATTTTCCTGACAACCATTTTTTCGGCACACAGCCCCCGTATGCATGCATGATCTATTTTATTATTCATGATCTATGGTAGTGTATACAACATTTGTATAGTAAATAACCATGTACCTCTATTGGCAAATTGGTCATGTTTTAATGGGGTGTAAAGATCGCTGATATGTTACGCAGCACAAGTCTGGGTCTATAAACAGTATGACCAAGTAGAACAACTTTTACGGTTTTTTCTAATCGTATATTTCAATTAATCTATAACTCACTAAATCATGTTTAAAACTCGGTTTTGATAAATTGTTTTATACTTTTAAATCTATATATGTAAAATCCAAATACCACTCACTCACTGATTCATCACGAAATCTCAAAAACTACCGACGGATTGCAATGAAATTTGGTATGTAGTTTCCTCTAGGGCCGGGGGTGCTGGCTAAGAAAGGGTTTTAAAAAATTCGAAATTTTAGGAGGGGTTTGGGGGTCAAAGTTACTAAAAAAAAAGCACCGAACGGGTTGGAATGAAATTTGGTAGCTATGTAGCTTCCTCTAGGGCCCTAGGTGCTCGCGCTAAGAAAGGTTTCCAAAAAATTAGGGGAGGGGGGGGTCAAAGTTACTAAGAAAACCACCGAAAGGATTGGAATGAAATTTGGTACCTATGTGGCTTCCTCTAGAGCCCTAGGTGCTCGCTAAGAAAGTTTTTCAAAAAATTCTAAATTTGAAGGGGGTTTTGGTGGAGGGGTCATAGTTACTAAAGAAAAACCACCGAACGAATTGGAATGAAATTTGGTATGTAGTTTCCTCGAGGGCCCTAGTTGCTCGCTAAGGAAGGTCTTAAAAAAATTCGAAATTTTAGGGGGGTTTGGGGGGGGGGGTCAAAATTGCTAAAAATCCCCATAAGAAATACATAGTGTAATATATTTATTTATTTTTTAAAATTATGTACCTTTAGGCCTAACTTTGATTTGTTTATCCGTGCAAAGCCGGATTGGGAAAGCTTTATTAGCGAATTTCCATAGGAAAAATGAGCTATTGCAGTGGCCCTTATGGTAAGACCCAAGGTCGGGAGTAGCAAATGAGCACCGATCATGGTCCCCAGAACACGTTTTGGGGTGTCATTAAAATTCATATATATATATATGTATATATATATGTATATAT
>JAGFPH010001041.1:71957-83329 GCA_018207615.1 Philaenus spumarius
AGTAGCAAACAAAGCTTCTGAAGATGGGGTCTACCCGAAACGCGTCAAGCGAAAGAAAGACAAAGCTAAGAAAGGAGGATAAGCAAGAAGACAAATGTTTCAAGCATCTTAGCGGAAATAAGAATAACAAATGCAGTGATAAAAACATATAGGCTACAATAAATCTCCATATATTTGTATAAAAAAAGCTTGGAGGGCACTCTTACTAATAATTGTCATAAATAAGCATAAAACTCTGTTATTTATTTATGAAACATTTATTTATGAAACATTTAAGAGTCCACCCGATGCTTTTTTTAGACATGTGAACGGAGTTTTACTATAAATCATTTTACTTTCTTTTAGGAAAAGTATGTTTAATTAAAAAAATATATTTGTTTTCATAAAAGTTTTAATTAAAAATAAGCTCCGTGTTTATGAAATTTAATAGGATTTAATTATAGGTATAATTTAATTTTTAAATGTAATGTATACACATTACTCGATGACGCAGCTGAACCACTAACATAAGCGAATTTTCAAAATTAAGTTTACATGTTTTAGCTTTCAACCAATAATTTGGGAAATTGGTATACTCGAGAAGGCGCTGAATAGCTGTCTACGTGTACGAAATATATTAGTAAAAATTGTTTGCACCTCAGCCTCCAGCCTCGTTTCATGAGCTGATTCTTTCCACTCACAGCGGAAAACTCTTTGTGACTATGAGCCTTATGAATAAAAGTGAAGCTAATGCTTTAAAGTAAAAGTTAGAAGTAAAAGGTTTTGTTTCAACCAAAAGTTAGGAGTAAAAGCATTTCCTTCCTTACACATGAATAACGCTTATCTTTTACTTGTGAGCAAATCCTTCAATCTGGAAGTAAATGGATGAAACAGTTGACATGTAAAAGAGAAATGAAAATCAGCAGTTTATTATTGATTGCAGTCGTATTAACAGAGTAGCCTATATTATTATACACATTCTGTGAAAAAATCATCAAGATATACGATCAATTATTTTATTTATAAATTATTAGCTATTATTACATTTTTAGTACTATAGAAAACGTATAGGCCTACTTTGTAAACAAAATTTTGCAATACATTTTTTAAATGTATATATCTTTTGGTATATATATATTCGATTTTAAATATTGAAAAAGATTTGGATTCACAATATAATTCTCTATAACTTATTATATTCATAACCTCATACATAATTAAAATAAATGTCAAATAATACAAAATAAAAAAAAACATTGTTCACCATTTGCCGAATTTGATATAGTAATTTTTATAGGCCTAATCAGTAAAGGTATTAAAAATTTTTGTAACAACCTGATTTTTTTATTTGTTTATTATAGATATGTTTTCTATATGTGGTTCAAATTTTATTAAAATCGGTTAAATATTTTTAAAGTTATTCAATTTCTACATAAGGCTCCATGAGAAGCTTATGGAGCTTTATGAGAAACTGGGCACCGATGACATCACGAGTTATTGCGCATTTTACGAGTCACATTTTCTTCTTCAAACCTATACAACCTCTTGAAATCTCCTGTTAATGGAGAAGAACGAGATTTGTAATGTGTAACACATCGCACTTGAATTAAATCTGCCCTGATGGCAAAAACAAACACAACCTTTTACTTCACTGATAATTCGGCGACTGACTAGATGCATCAGTTCTGAAGGATTTGCTTTACATTTGAAGTAACAGATAAGTTTTATTCATATCCATTTGCTACTTTTGAAGTATATGGATCAACCAAACAAGGATTTGCTCTTACCTCGAAGTAAAAGGTATTGCTTTATTTTTTTAATCGTATAAGTAGAAGGATTTGCTTTAAAAACTGCAAAGAAAAGGTTTTGCTTCTTTTTATTCATAAGGCTCTATATGTTTTACTAATTTCGAAGGCTGATTGGAAATTTAATAACCAGATTAAAATTTTTATGATATCAGTAAAATTGAAAAATTACACTCCCGAACACCAAATTAGTGTACAACTACCGACACGCTTAAGAATAATCTCAGTCACAGGGAGTGATACCAAAACAACTTATTTATGCTACACTAGAGGACTTCGCACCCTGCTCGTTTTGCTCGCCAACCCCCACGGAGAATAAAATGGAAACAGATTATTGTATACTTTGATGTTTCATGGAAATAATGATTGATTAGGACAGAGGCACTTGGATTGGATTGGGTCAGAGTGGTGGGGGTAACGATGACTGGAATCTTGACGCATGCGCAGAGAGAGTTTACCCCCACATACACTCGATTTCACGTTCACCGTGCAGTACAGGTCTTACGGGAGAATATTCATGCTACTACCATTGCAGGGAACATCACGTTTATTGTCATGCGGGTTGCGTCAACTGTACGAGCGTTGCATGGGAGTTGATGTTTTTTATTTGGCTATTATCGCTGAGACTGTCTTATGTATAACATGGCTTATGGGCGTTCTGTAGTGCACGGTGAACGTGGAATCGAGTGTAGTTAGAGTATTTCTCTAGAGTCTGTCTAACTTGAGTTGGCGTTGGCGATGAGTTATTGGGGAGAGAGGCACGCACTAGCCCAACATGCTTCCCGCCAATACCCTCCACTCATGTTGTTCCCCTTTAAAATATTCCACTTCATTTGAATGGGAAAAGGCCGAGCGAGCTAACCCTACCGTACCTGCAAACTCAACTTAGACTTTGGAGGTTTGGACTCTGACATATATTGATATACGAGGTGTTGACAGACTTCCTTTGCAGCACGTAAAACGAGGGAAATAATCAGTCTAGACATTTGGTTGCAACTGAAATCCCACTGGTTCGAATCTAAAGCACCTAAGGAAAATCTCAATGCACCAAATATTAGGCGGGCAGAGTGGATAGGTCAAATTAATGAAACAAACTAGCAGAAACAATTGGGATTTATTTTGATATTTGTTGTTTCGAGACTGTTAATATGCGTTTCCTTTTGTATTCGTATGGATCTGAATATCCGCGCTTTGCTATGTCATTTAAAAACAAATTTTGTAAAAAATACTAGCTGACCCGTGCAAAGCATTCGCATTCTAACTTACTAACAGTGTTTTATTAATTTAAATCCATGTTAAAGAGAAATAATTTTGTTATTGTTATTATATTTTTAAACAATTTACCAACTTGCAGAAGGTAAACAACAACAAATAGGTGTATCCACAATGCTGTTTATAACCACGCTTACAATTAATTAAAAGTAGCAATGTAGTGGCGTAACGGCAGCTCTCCAGCTGGGTATTGTTATAATCAGTGTTGCCAACGCCAGGAAAATATCCCTACAACTTATTTGATCTTACATCACTGTTAATTTCGGATTCTTTATTTCTTTTTTTTTTCGTATAATTGTATTCTGTATATTTTTCCGGTGTATCGGTTAAGGAAAGCTTTAAAATGATGCCTCATTCATGTAATTTGATTATGTATTAAGGAAGTTATGACGTACTGAAAAAAAATGGCCTTGAGAAATAATATATGTGTTAGGAGATTGTTTACTACACTGAAACAAAATAAGCGATTAACTACTATACTGAAAAATATAGGCGATTATTTATTATACTAAAACAATATAGGTGATTGACTACTATACTGAAAAAATACAAACGATTGTTTATTGTACTGAAACAATGTAGGTGATTGACTAATATACTGAAAAAGTATAGGCGATTGTTTACTACACTGAAACAATATAGGTGATTGAATACTATACTGAAATAATATAGGCGATTGTTTATTATACTGAAACAATATAGGTGATTGACTACTATACTGAAATAGTTATTTGTGGATATAGGGTGCAAAGATGAGTTTGTTGGACGAGATAAAACATTTGGCAAAGTTTATCGATTGTGACAAATCAAACTTTGCATCCGTGACACACGCAACGTTATTCCTACAGCTACATTTTAAATTAGTGTTTTAGTTTTTTAAAAAATGTGTTTTACAGAGGTTGGTTCCATAACAATCCAAATTTTCAAACCATAGACTACATCAGCTGTTTATTTTGCGTACAGTGCGCACACAGCTGGAGTGCGAAAAGTATTAATTTACAGCACGCCAGCTATTTAGCAGTGCGGTAAAGTAATACAAAGAGGTATAATTACTTAACGCTGAACACATGCAGTTTAGTTTGCGCACTGCTGTGAGTGTGGAAAGACGTACTTTATTAAAGAGATAAATATAGGTTATTGTTTATATACTAAAACAATATAGGTGATTGTTTACTGTACTGATTAATAAAAATTAAGAATATGCTTATAAGCAAATTCTAGTAAGAAAAATCATAAGGTTGTCTAGTATTTGCTTTGTCAAACCGGTGCTACGGTAGATGATTCGTAGCAGAAACACAGTAAGGGGAAACATACCCATGATTCAATGTTTTTCCAAAGCGGAGATTCTATAATACAGTTTCTTCTGACAAATAAATGTTATGTTTTTAACTTAAGTGGTTACGAAATATATACTATATCATTGCTTTTGTCGGAAGGTATTTCTAATTGTTCAATATTTTGGAATGAGAAATAGAAAATGATTTTATTGTTCTATACTTATAACATAAACGGAACTTTCTAATTAAATTTTGCATTGCTAGTTCAATCGGTCGTAAGTTATTGCAATGAATATGTGTTCCGGGTTCAATTCCCATTGACCCTAAATCATTTTCTAAATGGTTTCTTAACAGACATCGTTGGCTGTGGTTCGGATTCACGTAAAACTGTAGGTCCCGTCTTCATTAGCCTTAAGTGCAAAACAGCAGGACGTTAAAAAAAAAAGAAATGAATACGTAAATGTAAAGAAGCCCAGGTCTAATGGACTCAATTCTAATAGATTTGTCTAACTTGAAGTTGTAGTACAGCAATGAACCTCGACGCAGCGCTAGCAAACCATTTTGTGCGCGGTCAAGAGCGAGAGAGAGGGGAAGAAAACATTGCATCTCGCTCTCTGTCGCACTTCGCCGCGATTTAAATGGTTTGCCATCGCTTCCTCGCGGTTCATTGCTGTACTACAACTTCAAGTTGGAAAAATCTATTAGAATATAGTACACAGGACCTGCGCTTCTTAACTTTTAAGCATTCATTGGTTATAGTGGTAGGATTGACAGCTTTAAAGCGATATGAAAATTTTCTTTTTAGTGGGCACTACAACATGCTCGAAATCTCCATGCTAAATTTTATTGCATTAATTAATGATTGTTGAGTGCTATTTGCCTTTTAAATCGAACAAGATCAGACGATTGGTTTCTCCAAATAAGATATTGTTTTTGTAATATATTAATCCACCAAAGAGTAAAATATTCACTCAATATTTTCCATAAAGGCATCAGTGCTGGATTAACAACCTATGGGGCCCTGAAATCCGAGACCCCTCTTTACCTTTGGGGCCCCTCTCAGTCTTCAGTTTGCTTTCCCATTTCTAATCTCAGATTGAAGTGCGCGCACGCTAACAACCAAAAATGATTATGTGTGATGTATTTATATTTGTTCGCCTGCGTGAAGGTAAGGTAAGAGTTTAAACAATTAATTAATGCAACCATATTGTAAATAATTTTAGATTCTTATAGTACAAATTTTTGATGGGAAAACATTCGCAAAACTCATTAATTAAATGCGTTCATAGAAAATTAATATCTTTTATTTTGTATGCAGCCTATAACATATTTACAAAATCGTTACTGTCGTTAGTTAACATAAAAACAGCAATTTTTATCACAATTAATATTGAATCATCTGAACTAGAACAAGGCAAAAACTAAAACAAAACTATATAAATGTAAATAGTACAGACATTTAACATTGTTGTAAAAAAAAAAAATATATTTTTTCTCTTGTACAGTTTTTAAAACTTCTATGGGCGCACCGCGTATAAAAAAAATTGCAGGTGGTGAATCGGATTTTAACAACACGCATTTTATGTCACGCTCTATTCCGTCGCGCATTTCCCGTCACGCTATATTCTGTCACGCTGTACTATAGCAGTTCAGTACTATATACAGTACACATATATAGCAGAGTATATAGTTTATTTGGTAATACCTCTGAAATGAACAATGTGCTTCCTCATTTCATAAATTGTTTAACGTACCGGTAATGTAGTTTGCTTGGTAATACCTCTGAAATGGACAATGTGCTTCCTCATTTCATAAATTGTTTTAAAATAATGTAGTTTGCTTGGTAATACATCTGAAATGGACAATGTGCTTCCACATTTCATGAATTGTTTTAAAATACTGTAGTTTGCTTGGTAATACCTCTAAAATGAACAATGTGCTTCCTCATTTCATAAATTGTTTTAAAATACTGTAGTTTGCTTGGTAATACCCCTGAAATGGACCTTGTGCTTCCTCATTTCGTAAGTTGTGTTAAAATAGTTTACTTGGCAACACCTCCGAAATGGGCATTATGCTTCTTCATTTTGTAATTTGTGTTATTTTTATCTGGGCACATTTAAAATTGAAATCTAACAAATTTAAAATAACATAAACAAGATTGTCTATATTCATGACAGTTTTCACTTCAGTCGGCTGCTTTCTTTCTTATAAAATTAACGGTTTTCGAGATATTGCACGTTAAAAAGATTAAACAAACCAAGTTTTTGTGTTTCGTACACTTGTAAATTGTAATATACAAAAAATTGTAACCGAATTTGAGCTGAATATATTATCTATTTCAGGAGCTGTATTGAGTTTTTGTAAAAAACAAAAACAAAATGGCGGATTGCGACTAAACTAACCCAAATTCGAAAAAAGTTGCTGATTATTTTCATTTATTTGAATGTACAGAATCCGATCCTGTTAGTTGTACTAAGGTTTTTGTGACACCCTGTGTGTATTTGTAAATAAAAGAACTAATTTTCACACGTTCGGTTTACTAGAAAAATGTCTTCATCTTTATAAACCACCCTTACTTCACAGAGACAAACGTGGGGTTACAATGAAGCAACAGAGGTCTATATTTTTTTTATTGCGGTTGTACCGCTGACAAAAAACAAAGCGACTCTTAAGCCAAGTACACTGGGACTATTTTGAATCGACTCTTTCGTCTGAGGTGAGTCCCGCGTGAGTTTAGGCAGAATCGGGGCTGCTTCGACTCTTGAGTCAATGAATCTGGTGTTCGGCAGGTTAGTATTTCTGACTCTTTTTGCGTCCCGTCCGACATGCGATTCTTTGACACAAGTTGCGAATCATGTTTCGGTGTGGACGTGAATCGTAGCCGAGCAGGAGCTCTTCTTGTTTATTATTTTTTATTAATTTCCCCACCCTCATTTTTAATTATGTTGTGGAACAGTGCTCAAACAATAAATTTGATTGAGGACTTACATTCTAATCGGTGCTTGTATTCTTTCGTAGAATACAGAAACCGGGAAATAAAAAATAAATATTTGTCATCATTGGCTATCAAATATCAGGTATCATCCGGAGAAATTGAAAAAAAAAAAATATATATAGATAGGGTCTCCAAAATTTAAATTTATTCTTGAGGTTTGGCCTCCAACTATGTTCAAAATCATAAAGTGTCCAACAGTTCACACGTGTGCTGGTTCCCCACATGAAATAATGTTCGTTCCCACCATCGTTTTGGCCGTTTTATTTTTAAACTTTTATTATTTTAATTACTACACAAAAAAGGGCTATAGAAATACCCGACAAATATGGGCTGCTCTGCCATTGAATGGGCAAATGAATCTCGGTGTGGACATGATTCATTTGAATCGGGGCTGAGTCCGGCCAGAGTCTAAACATGAATCTACGCAACGCGGATTCAGAGTCGCAACATAAGTCGATTCAAAGAGTCCCAGTGCGTACTAGCCTACACTCGATACGTACGGAACGCCCATAAGTCATGTTATCCAAACGACAATCTCAGCGATACTAGTCGTCCAAAAAACACTTCCGCGCAACGCTCGGACGGTTGACGCAAACCGCATGACAGTAAACGTGATGTTCCCAGTAATGGTAGTAGCATGACTATCTCCCGTAAGACCTGTATAGACCTCTCGGGACACATTCCAAAATTAAGCCCACCGTACCTTATCTTGCCATCTCACAATCAAACATTGCCTTAGGCACCAAGTTCTAATCTCGGATAACGATTAATAAGTAAACATTCACAGAATAGGTTGTTGTCGATATCAATCTTTATTATATTAAACTTTTGGGGTTTCTGTCCAAGATAGCTCCACACAGATCCCTGACGTGGTCCTAAAGCTGTATGGTTAATCTGTCACGGGGAAACAGATTTATTTTATTTCTGTAGCTAATTACTGTCCCCTCAATGACATTCAACATTTTCTATTGGAAGAAATATACATACAGTAGCTGACCCGTACGGCGTTGCCCGTGGTGGTTGGCATTTTCAGTCTTTTTAACGTAATTGTATTATTTTTAAGTGCTCAGTTAGTGAGTTGTATTTGGCTTTTATATATATAGATCTGAAATAATAAAAGCACTATTGTCATAATAATAAAAGATCTGAAATTATGATTTTAGTAACTTTGATCCCTCATAACCCCCCCTAAAATTTCGAATTTTTTGAAACCCTTTCTTAGAGAGCACCTTTGGCTCTAGGGGAAGCTACATACCAAATTTCATTCCAATCCGTTTGACGGTTTTAAAGAAATCGTGATTTTGTAACTTTGACCCCCCCAAACCACCCTAAAATTTCGAATTTTTTAAAACCGTTTCTTAGCGAGCGCCTAGAGGAAGCTACATACCAAATTGGATTCCAATCTGTTCGGTAATTTTGGAGAAATCGTAATTTAGTAATTTTTACCACCCAAACCCCCCTAAAATTTCCAAATTGTTCATACCCTTTCTTAGTGAGCACATATGACCCTAGAGGAAGCTACATACCAAATTTCATTCCAATCCGTTTGGTAGTTTTGAAGAAATTGTGATTTAATAAATTTGATCCCTCCAAACCCCCCTAAAATTTCGAATTTTTTGAAACCCTTTCTTATCGAGCGCCAATGGCCCTAGAGGAAGCTGCATACCAAATTTCATTTCAATCCGTTCGGTATTTTTTGAGAAATCGTGATGAGTGAGTAAGTGAGTGAGTGAGTGAGTGGTATTTCGCTTTTATATATATACTAGCTGACCCGGCAATGCTTCGCTATTGCTTAATTATTTTGGTGAAATAAATGCGACAAATGATCGTGATTTAGTAATTTTAACCCCCTAAGATTTCGAATTTTTTGAAAACCTTTCTTAGCGAGCGTCTATGGCCCTAGAGGAAGCTACATACCAAATTTCATTCTAATCTGTTAGGTAATTTTGGAGAAATCGTGATTTAGTCATTTTGACCCCCCAAACCCCCCTAAAGTTTCCAATTTTCTAAAACCCTTTTTTAGTGAACACTTATGGCCCTAGAGGAAGCTACATACCAAATTTCATTCCAATCCGTTTCGTAGTTTTGAAGAAATCGTGATTTAATAACTTTGATCCCCCAAACCCCCCCCCTAAAATTTCGAATTTTTTCAAACCCTTTCTTAGTAAGCACCTATTTCCCTAGAGGAAGCTACATACCAAATTTCATTTCAATCCGTTCGGTAGTTTTTGAGAAATCGTGATGAGTGAGTCAGTGGGTTTTCGCTTTTATATATATAGAAGATAGATTATAGTTGAAAGCAGACAAATATGATCAAATTTTACAACAACAACCAAAATGCTTGAACAAATTTCTTGATTACTTATTATGTCTACAATGGAGTCGTATATATTGATTACTGAACTAGGCGTTTGTTATCAATAAGGAAAACTGGAAATTAATTTAAGTAAATCACTTCTTATCACTGTTTGGCAATTAAATTTACTTATCAATTATTGTTTATTTATCTATAAGATTTCTTAGAAATCTGATTAGGCCTATATAAAAACTGGGCTTTGGCCTTTACACTGTCTGAAAGTTTACCTTAAGGGCAGATAGTAGGCCCTAATTCACAGAAAGACCATTATAAAGAAGTTGCAAAATCAAAAATTATCACTTGAATATCAGTTTTGTTGTTACCAATGTAGTCAATGTCTGTTGTTTAAAAACAATCAACACCATATTGATGTTGTGTTTGTGTAAATTATTCAGTGATGTTCTCAGTGTAGATGCAAGTTAGAGTAAAGCATTGGGAGGCGGGTTGGATGCTTTGACTTTAACATAAGTTCTACTGAAAACAATGAGGAATACAAATTATAGGAAATTATTTTGACGGCTAAGATTTGCATTTACACTTGCAGGCTACTCCTAAATAATGTATAAAAAGTAAATCGCTTATGTAGATTTATATTCAGTCCTACTCGTTTGTATTATTAGACCTGTGAAATAAGACCAAAATCATCCAGAATAACTAAATATTTTTCTACAGCTCCGATCGAGATGCGGTTTTCGGCATTGTGTTCGGAGAAGTCTCAGGAAAAAAGTCTACATAATATAATACCTTGTCGGCACAAAAAGTACATTTTGGGCATGCATAAAGTGCATCTAGAAGTGCATTATTTCCCATAAGGAAATATTATATGTAAACTTTTTTCCTGAGACTTCTCCGAACACAATGCCGAAAACCGCATTTCGATCGGTGCTGTAGAAATATATTTAGGATTTATTGTCCAATTTCCCTGGTCTATATTGAGCAATACCACATGCCATATACAATTCATCCAAAATAATTTTAATTTCGTCAAGTTTTATTTATAATCTCATAAGAAAGCTTTAATTAAATAATTGTATTAATTTCGACCAAAAACATTACCTTTGATTCCCATCAGTTTTAAAATATTATTTCAAACACGTTGATTGAACTGAAATGTAAACTTGTATACACAATATGACAAAACAGTTAAATTAACAAGAGTATTGTTTGTCATAGCTTACCGTACATAATCCCCAAGAAATAAGAGAGGTAAGGCAATATTTTAATCCTATAATAATTCAAGTCAAGGTTAATACCGTGCAATATGACAAAAAGTTAAAATAGTTGTATACAAGCATTAACGCAATGAAAAATAACTCCTTCAATTTCACAGATCTGACAACAACAAACAAGATTCCAAGTCGTTTGGTTTTAAATTTTACCGCTTGAAAGTTTTAATTTTATACAATCCAAAAAAATTATCAGATGGTTTAATAAATAGCAGATGGCTGCAATATTAATACTAATATTCTCATTCTAATTAAATTTGTACTATTGTTTAAAAACTATAAATCATATTTTATCTATGAACAAATCAATCTGAAATAACCGAAATTTAACCATCTGTAAAAACTTACTTGGGGGGCGTGGATTTCACTGATTGAGAATACAATGGTTTGTTTAAAAAAACCGAATTGTTAATGATTGTAGACTATTTTTTAAATACTACAAATCATATTTTATCTATGAAC
>JAGFPH010001041.1:103929-120423 GCA_018207615.1 Philaenus spumarius
AAAAATTCGACATTTTAGGGGGGGTTTGGGGGGTCAAAGTTATTAAATCACGATTTCTTCAAAACTACCGAACGGATTGAAATGAAATTTGGTATGTAGCTTCCTTTAGGGCTATAGGCGCTCGCTAAGAAAGGGTTAGAAAAAATTCGAAATTTTAGGAGGGGTTTGGGGGAACAAAGTTACTAAAATAATAATTTCAGATCTTTTATTATTATGACAATAGTGCTTTTATTATTTAAGATCTATGTATATAAAAGCCAAATACCACTCACTGACTGAACACTTAAAAAGAATACAATTACGTTAAAAAGACTGAAAATACCAACCACCACGGGCAACGCCGTACGGGTCAGCTAGTTAAATATAAAAAAAGGAAAATCAAAATCAATGTAAATTTAGAAAGTTAAAGTTAAGTGTTAATTTTAAGTAAAAGAATGACAAATTCAGTACAGCTATTTGTAGTTGCTAGAAAAACGTTTATATTAGAATATAGTGGAGCTATGCAACCGAGCTATAAAGCCGAGCTATATAGAAGCTATATGTAGCTTAACTATATAGCTCTCCAGCTACAAGTGTAAACGTGGCTTTATATTTAAAATTTGTCAACTCCTATCGCAAGCCGCGTAAAGGAACTTGATTGTACAAAATAGGTTATGACTGGTAGTAGCAACAGGAAATAAATAATACAAAATTTACTGACGAAATCATGATACAGAACTCTTTATAACACGAGCTTGACTTCCAGCTCTTCAGGAACCCTTTAATTTCGTTATTCTGTCATCCGTAAGTCGCAAATTACTTTTTGCCGTAGTCTTTACTTTTTTGGATTACTTTTTACAGCAAGATGATTTTAGATTGCAAATTTGGAACAGAAACTGAATATTTGGTAGTTTATCTATCTCATCACACATGTAAAGTGGAAACGAAACGTCTTTTCGTACTCCGTTGAATTTGCTACAGTTGAACAGATCTTTCTGATTCCATTTTGATTTGATCGATTAAAATTATTTTATTTTTACCCTTCAAACACGAAATACGAACCTTCAAAGACGTTTAAAAAAGTGACCCCTGCCCCCGTAATTTTTTAACCGATGCGTTTAAAAGATCCTTAAAAATATGGAAAGTGTGAACTTTATGAAAATAGTTATAATTATTAATAGTTAAAATTATAAGTTTTGGCTTGGAAATATGCGAATACCCACTTTACAATAATGACAACTTGTTTCTAAAAATACTTGTTTGAGTGTATGAAAATATTATTTGAAAATGAGTTTGCACCCCAACCTTGCGGCCTCGGGTTTATGGACCGCTTCGCTTCGCTCGCAGCCTACAAACTCGGCCGATCAGAAGATGCCCCCATTGTGAAATCCCACGTGGATTTGAACCGGGTACTTTATGGTATTTTACGTTTTGATCGATTTTAAGGGAACCGAGCGATCTACAAGGTCGTATAAAAACAAAATGTGTAGAATAACACCCTACATTAATTTTTTTTAGATAAAACACCAACAAATTTCATTCTAGTACAAAAAATAGTTACTTCCTGTCAAAAAAACCTTTCCGGTTGTTGGATTTTTTGGCTAACGAACTCGTCCGAGTGACCAAATCGGTCTTAAAATGCGGCCGTTAGAGTGCGAACACATAAATACATATCATTTTTAATGACACCCCAAAACGTGTTCTAGGGACCATGATCGGTGCTCATTTACTACTCCCGACCATAGGTCTCACCATAATTGTCGCTGCAATAGCTCATCTTTCCTAATAATACATGAGCTGAAGGCTGTGCAAAACCACTCGAGCAATTACGTCAGATTCAGTGAGCAGAGTTATAATCTTTTGAGAAGGCTGGCCGTATGCTATTTCATTAGCGAGATATTCAAGAGCGACTACTATGTGTCCCAAAGTCGCTTGCCATAGGGATTATAATCAACTTTAATCAATAAAATTTAAAAACACATTTTATTTACAATATCTATTCAATATGATATCCGGATAAGACGTAACATATTGAAAACATTTTCCCGTGTTCCGCAGAAAGTTTACCAAGTCAGGCGCTACAGATTGGCACACACTTGTGATGGGTTCTCGCAGATGGGTTTTGTCCCTGATCTTGACTGTGTGAACTTGGGATTTTACATAACCACACTTAGCACTATCCATTGGGTTTAAATCCGGGGATCGCGAAGCCCATTCCACTCGTTCCCTACTACAGATCCACCGCGGGAAATTTTCGTCTTGTGTGCACCGTCCTGCATGAACCATTCTGGTGTCCCAGGACCGAGTTAGTCCATACTCCAAACATTTCCAAGTAATTTTTATTTTCTACTGTTCTGTCAATGAAGTAGGTGCCAATGGTCCGGTCTTTCCATAAACCACTCCAAACAATTGCGCGACCAGCTCCTTGCTTCTTACTGTCAAACCTATGTCGGTTCACCTAACTATTCACATGAACTATTCCGAAACATAACTTTACACGAAAACTCTGAGACACCCTCCAACCACTTGTAAATATCCATACGCAGACCTTCAGGTACGTTGTGTAACACTTCTAACTTGTACGGATGCTTTTTTTTTGCAAGATCTCCATACTGATGACCGAGAAACGCCCACTTCAAAGCTTATTCGATGGATTTTTCGGACTTGCAGATACCTTTGCCAAAACCCCTTCCACTACCTCTTCTGAAGTTCTCGAACGTCCAGATCTTTTAGCATCGGCAAGACTGCGTAGCCTTGAACTTCGCTAAAAGTCTGCCAACCGTTATGAACGACAATTGCTTTCGTTCAGGATGCCTCACATTAAATTCATCAGCAACTTGTCTGTGAGAGAATCCTTCTCTTCTACAAAGGAGGATGATCCCTACCCGCTATTCAATGGTAATTTTTTTCAGTCCTGCATCTAGAAAACAGAGCAAAATTAGTAAACTACGTAAATAACATGTGTTATTAAATTTTATTGTTTAAAGAAGATTGTAATCCGTATGGTGCGGGTCTTTTGGGACACCCTGTAAAATATCGCTTGTCATAAATTGGTTATGTCTAATAGTTGGTTAACTTGGATTGCTCAACCCGGCATCCATACCAATACATTAAACTCAACAATATATGGTGGGTACGTATGTTGTTATTAACCATAAGTTAACTATTATTCTCCATCCGATTGTTTTGACAGTTACACCATCCGAAAGATGGCATTTTTTATTAAAATGGTTGGTGTTTGGGTAATTCAGGTTTGAAGTTTTCAAACAGCCCATTTTGAAAAGCAATTATGGATATAATCGTTTGTTTTCTTAAAATAGATCATCTTTAGGTTAAACTTCATGCCAAGTTTGAATCCAATCGGTGAAACCGTTCTCTAGATATGAATTATTTTTTAAAAGAGACAAAGTGGCGGATATCTGGAAAACGAAGCTTTTTTGGAAAAATGTATTTTTGATTTTCTCTTTATTTTGACTCATAGGATCACTCGTAAGTTTGGTCCTTTACTTACGTGGCTCCCTGTATAAGAAAATATCTTTATGAAAAATTGATAGTTGGCAATTATTGTCATTAACAAATTACAGTCTAGATGTTCGTGAACAACTTTCCTCTAATTTCGACAGTTTATTTTCCAAATTCGATGAAAGGTTCGTTTAAGACTGCAAATAGCTGCATTGAACTGTTTCGCCCTGTCAGGCACATACTTAGAAAATAGCAACGGCACTGGTTGGTTAAAGTCGTTACTTAAGTGCAGAGTCTAGTTAAACTAAACTTTAGAAACAGCAGCAGTCTTGCTGCTATCAATTAAAACAATCGGATTAACCTCAAAGTGGAATCTATTGAGACAAGGAAGCCGGAAGGGTATTGCTTTTAAGAATTACGTTTAGAATAAGAGGAAGGGGTTGTTTTTGTAGATTAAGACGATCAAATGGTACACTGTCTCTTCTACAACAATTGTATATGAAAAGAACAATCATTCAAACTTACATTAAATTTACTTTAACTATTATATCCTGTGGTCGAAATTTGAAAAAAAAATTGTATTGTAAAGTAACGAAATTCAATTTGTTTATCGCGTAATTAATTGGAATCTATATTTATAAAAGCGAAATACCACTCACTCCCTCAACACGATTTCTCAAAAACTACCGAACGGATTGAAATAAAATTTGGTATGTAGCTTCCTCTAGGGCCATAGGCGCTCGCTAAGAAAGGGTTTAAAAAAATTCGAAATTTTAGGGGGGTTTGGAGGGATCAAAGTAACTAAAAATCTAGATTTCTCCAAAACTACTGAACGGATTGGAATGAAATTTGGTATGTAGCTTCCTCTAGGGCCATAAGTGTTAACTATAAAAGTGTTTTAAAAAATTGGAAATTTTAGGGAGGTTTGGGGGTAAAAATGACTAAATCACGATTTCTCCAAAATTACCGAACAGATTGGAACGAAATTTGGTATGTAGCTTCCTCTAGGGCCATAGACGCTCACTAAGAAAGGGTTTCAAAAAATTCAAAATTTTAGGGGGGTTTGGGGGGATCAAAGTAACTAAAAATCTAGATTTCTCCAAAACTATTGAACGGATTGGAATTAAATTTGGTATGTAGCTTCTTCTAGGGCCATAGGTGCTCACTAAAAAATGTTTTCAAAAAATTCAAAATTTTAGGTGGGTTTGGGGGGTTCAAATTTACTAAATCCAGATTTCTCAAAAACTGCTGAACGGATTAGAACGAAATTTGTTATGTAGCTTCCTCTAGATAGGTGCTCACTAAGAAAGGGCTTAAAAAAATTCGAAATCTTAGGGGGGGGGGGGGGTTTGGGGGTCAAAGTTACTAAATCACGATCATTTGTCGCATTTATTTCACCAAAATAGTTATGCAATAGCGAAGAATTGCCGGGTCAGCTAG
Source organism: Philaenus spumarius (assembly GCA_018207615.1). Lineage (NCBI taxonomy): Eukaryota > Metazoa > Arthropoda > Insecta > Hemiptera > Aphrophoridae > Philaenus > Philaenus spumarius. Next base: position 108,811 of record JAGFPH010001041.1, read on the forward strand.
TTTATTATGAGTATGAAAATTTTTAATTCGTACCGTGAAGCTAAGAGGAAAACACAGTGAGAAAAGGCAAAGAGGAAGCTTGGTTTAATTAAGCATAAATATTTAGTTAAGATATGAAATAGAATAATTTAACAAATAAATAAAGATAAGTGATAATTCAATTTCACGGAAATGGAAACAAAGTGAAGTATTTGTTTGGATAATTTTTATTTTGTTAATATTTTCCCTTGCAGGGAAGGCAAAGGAATATTAGCTCATACAACCGCGAATGTGATCGAAATGATTTCATTTAACTGTTGATGCGTTTTGTATAGAACAAATCATGTGTAGAAAAATATAAACCCATGACCTTCAAAAATATATTTCCTACAGCTACATTTTAAATTAGTGTTTTAGTTTTTAAAAAGATCTTTTTTACAGAGGTAAATTCCATAAAAATCAAAATTTTCAAAACATAGACTACATGAGCTGTTTACTTTGCGTAAAGTGCAGAGTCATTATTCAGATAATAATGATATGATAATGATAATGATAATGATAATAATGATAATAAGTTATGAGAACTTATAGCTTAAATATTTTATATTTAAGGATAAAAAAAAGGTGATATCATAGATACATGACAGTGGGAGGTTCCTGCGATACCGTAAAATACATTCACATCCAATAGACTTTATAAATTTACTATAAAGAAATATTAAAAGCGATGTAGGCTATTATAGTACAACTTATTACATTACAATTTTCACAAACCTTCAGTAAAAAGTGTAGTTAGTTTTATACAAATTCCACTGAGATATAAAACGATCTCATAAACATTCCAGATAAAACAAATATTCGAAACTGTTTTGAACCAACTGAAATTTAAATTATGTTTGGTCTTTCGACAAACGCACATGCAGATAACAAAATTAAATCAAATAGATAGTTTCGTATGGGTTACACATGACTGTTCAGAAGACAAACGGAGTATGTTATTGAATTAAGATTAACATAAAATATCAACGATATGATAAAGATATGGCCGAAACTTTGCTTTTACAAAACGTAAATACAAAGGCTTTGTTGCGTTTGAAGTTACATGTATAAGCACACTTCTACAAACAGGTACACAAACCCCTCATTTATTCACTATCTTATAATAATTATATAGATTCGCTAAGGAATTTCTTTGTCTGCCCATTACTTCGTTATTTTTCAAGCAAATTTTACAAATGAAATTGTGCAAGGTTTTACAGAAAAATATAAGAATACAAAATATCAACTGAATACATCATTTTAAAACTAACGTGAGTTGAGCAAATTTCCACCAAAACTAAGTTATTGTTTCAACCAACAATTTGGGAAATTGGTCTATTCACGACGACGCTATGTGTACGTACACCTATGTGTACGAAATGTATTAGTAGAATTTGTTTGCATCTAAGCCTTCAGCTTCGACTCAGGGGCTACTTTGTTCCACTCGCAGCGGAAAAATTAGCTTTGCGAGTTTGCACCTCGACTTTGCGGCCTCGGGTTATGAGCTTCGCTTCGCTCGCAGCGTACAAACTTGGCTGTACAACTCGTGGATTTGGACCGGGTAGTTTTATGGTATTTTACGTTTTGATCGATTTTGGGTAAACCGAGCGAGCTACAAGGTCGTGTAAAAAACAAAATGAGCAGAATAATATCCTACATTTAATTTGTTGAAATAAAACTCTAATAAAACATTTATTCTTGTACGAAAAATGTCAAAAAATAGTTACTTCCTGTCAAAAAAAACCTGCTTCCGGTTGTTGATTTTTTTCGGCTAGCGAACTCGTCCGAGCGACGTAGACAATCAACGTGTGTACCAAATTTGGTAAAAATCGGACTTAAAATGCGGCCGCTAGAGTGCGAACACATATTACATACATGTATAATTTTGAGTGACTCCCCAAAACCTTTTCTGCGGACCATGATCGGTGCTCATTTACAACTCCCAACCTTAGGTCTTATCATAACAGTCACTGCAATAGCTCATTTTTCCTATGGAAATTCCCTAATAACTGACATTAAAGACATTACGTTATGTTATCTAAACTTTTTGTATGAACTATCCCTTACAAAAACTGTTCTATAGGCTACAATAAAAATCACCCCGGTTAAAAAAGTTGAATGTCCTTACTAACTGTTAGTTTGGGAGAACTAGTTGACGTTGGCTGATGCAAAATGTACCGATTTGAAGTCCAAACATCTCAATACTCCCCAAAAATATATAATGTATCATTTCCTCGATTTGTTTCTTAACAAATACAAAATATAAAGTCCCAAAGATCTCTATGACATTTGGGAGAATTTTTGTCTAGAAACTCACTCTTAGTTTTCCAATATTTCCTTTTTCATTGGATTTAGAAGAGAGATATTAATAATCTGCATGGATATTATTAAAATCTGCATGATAAATCTCAGTAAGACAATAAACCAGAACGAAAATAACAACAAGAAAAAACATTCATTTCAAAACTGCTCATGAAAGTTGCGTGACAATAAATCTTGGAAGGAAAGCAATCATTGGAAACTTTCGACACGCAGACATGTTGGGCCTGAAGCTTCATTTGTAGGCCTATAATAGTGTTCAACTTATTTATATACTATGTTTGTATATTTCCCGCTAGTTTTGACGAGTAATCATGTAAGCTGTTTGCAGTTATTGTTTACAACACACTAACTGTTGTAGGCTACTCATTATTGCCAGTTTTTTCTTGGTATACAAAAATAAAATAATATGTTAATCGCAAAAAAACGATCTCTTGGATTTTTTATGAATATTATTGTTCTTTAAAAAATGTTTTAAACAGTTGTTTTAAAGCCTAATTTGTGTGTACACCATAAATAAAAATAAATAAAAAACTCAACGAGATCAAATTTGGTATGTTAGTTAGTCCAGGACCTTGGCTCCTACTAGAAATTTGACCAAACACTTAAACTGCAGGTGGAAAATCTATAAATTCAGCAAAAAGAATGAAGAGGCTAAGGTTAAATTCGCTCAAAATCATACGATATTAACAATACCGAAGTTGAACCGTGGAACTCGGCGGAAAAAATGACGTAGTGAGCATCGGATTGTCGCCCGAGCTTTGCAAATTTGCATCTCGACCTTGAGGCCTATGATTTTGGACTGCTTCACGTTGCTCGCAGTTGGCATCCCTGCCATCGGTCTAGTAACATATCAACTTGGTCGCCAACCTTTTGCCAATTTGTCATGTTGACGACAATGTTGAACGACTGTGATCGTGCCTTCATCGGAGCTTCGGGATCCACCAGTATGCCAGTGAATGTTAGGCATGGGGCTTGCTGTTTTGTTGCTGGCCGGTCTCGAGTAGTGATTTCTTCATTGCATGCCGTTAACATTTTATTGTTTGTTTCAGCGAAGTTTTAGATCGATTCTTGCAGCCATTAGGGAGGTCTCTAGACGCTGCTACTCTCTCCCCAGTGCCTGGATCGGGGAGAGGGTAGGTTGGTTTAGTGGGTAGGGGTCTTCGGACCGAGTCCCACAGTACCTTCTCAGGAGAGAGGTCTGCGTAAATGCATTCCAACCTACCTAAAAAAAAAAATAAACTTGTCGACAATGTAGAGGTAAGATTAAATAGGTTTGATATTTGATATTTGGTGGGCGAAGCCAAATAAATATAACATCAATATAATGATGTTGGCAACTTGGTTGTCGCCTGTTGGATCAACCAACAACAAGCTTATCGACTGTGGCCCCTATAAGACTTTCCCGTTATTGTCTGATTAGATTAAATATTTCTTTCCTAATGAGGTTGATAAGAAAAACACACACTGTTACAATCCACACAACTATTTAATTACTCACGACCGGTTTCGAACTTTACAGAACATTAACTAGTGAAATACTAACCTAATATACAAACAACACTAGATCTAAAGATGTGAATGTGGGAGGGGAGCAGGTAGAAAAAGGTTAACTTCAGGGTAGGGCAAGAGAGGAGCAAACAAAGAAGGTGGTCAAGTGTAATAATTGATGTAAACAGAATGGGCAAAACTAAAGGATGGAATCTATGACCAAACAGGATATTACAAAACAAAAGTACAAATATCTAGATACATGTGCACACACTCTTAACCTACAGATTAAGTAGACAATAAATTGCTATAATAGGTATGCAAAGTAACAATATTATTAGGCATTAAAAACTGAAAAAACATAGTAAATATACAAAAAATATTAGCTAGATAGTATACAATGTTAAAATGCATTAAAAAAAATAAATAAAGTTAAATTAAACTAGGTCCTAATATGCAGGTATGAATTTAAATAAGACAATGAATAACAGGATATAACACAAAGTTACAGTAAACATTCTATGATTGGCGAGGATAATGGGAAAATCTGTTCATTTACAATATTATCACCCCGTTTGAAACACTTTAAAATTTCGTAACTTTCTAAGAGGTTAAGTCTAATACCTTTATTGAGTGTGTGGAGGATTTGATAGTTTTGGAGTTCAAAATTGTGGTTCGTTTCTAAAAGATTTTTTGGCCATTAGGGATTGAAATTTACCGTCTTTCCAGCATTTTACATGTTCTTTAATTCGCGTCCTGAAACTTCTCCCGGTTTGGCCTATATACACCGCATCACAATCATCGCACTTCAACTTATACACACCCGATTGATCAACTGTGTTATATTTGTCTTTTATATTGCAAAGTCTTTTGCTGAGGTTGTAGGTGTAGAAAGCTGGTTTTATTTCAGGGGGTAAAAATTTGACAACTTTTGTTGTGAGATGTCCTAAGTAAATCACCTTTCTAAATTTATGGTCTTGTTTGACAGGAATACTACTTGAATAAACTTTATGAAGGTTTTCCTTATATTCACATTTCTTGAGGAGTTTGTCAATCATTTGTGTGTTATATCCATTGCTGACTGCTATTTGTTTTATTATGTCAAGTTCTTTCTTGAAAGATTTAGGACTAAGGTAAGGATTTCTTTCCTAACCAGTAGCTTCCTGACTTATTCTGTCTCTTTTATTTCACAGTATTTATTTATAGCTCTATTTATACGGTGCCTTTGATTGTAGATAGGCCTTATCTGGTAGCACTATGGATAAGAACTAATTTAAACTAATTTATTGGAACTCGATAATATTATTTCCTAAAAACCGTACGCAAAGGTATATTTCAATATAACAACTAAACCTACCTCAATATTTGGTTTGTATATCATAAGGCCACCAGATCTGTAAATAGATTTTGCAGGAAATTACTTATACAAAAGTTATTCCCACCTGCAAACCGTACAGAACTGTCAGATACGGGTTTGAGCAACATTTTTTAAATACTAATTTTTTAACACCCATCAATCAAAGAATCGAAACTGATTTCTATCTGGTTGAATAATTTAAGGAATAAGCGAACACACGCCCTTTACGGTATGGATAAGAAGCTACAAATATAAAATTCCAATTTAGTTGAATGATTTTTTAAGAAATACTAGGGATTTCGTAACGGTAGTGTTTTATGGTTAATCAGCGACCTTAACAGTAGCAAGAACTCTTCCACATACTGTAGAAAGATTAGATAAACAACTTCCAAAAACTTGGGCTCGACAGTGCTTATCTAGAGTAAAGGCTAATTACACCGAGAAGTTAAAACGTGTAACTTGTTATAATTAAGTTTGAATTAATACGAGTTACGTTCGAAACATTTTGAACCATTTTTGGAGCAATTGAATTAGAAACCCTGGCCAACCCATAATTTAACTAAAATTGTCCTTGATCAGCTGATAGGCCAGGGTTTATAGGTTATACATTTGATCGTATTTTCTGCTATTGCAAGTACTCAAGCTTAAGATAGAAGTATGCTAATCAAAAGATTCCATCGTTAAATATGTTCTGTTAAAGATAATGACAGCAAATGTGCATACAATATTGCAGTGTTTACTGTGTTTGTTATAGGATGCCGAGTTGAACAAACCAATTATTACACATAACTTAACTATTACCCTTCATCCGATTGTTTTGACAGTTACACCATCCGATAGGAAATTAAAAGGGCTACAAAAAAGGTGTCTTGACATTTTTTTTGTTAAAATGTACTGTTTTTAAGTAATTTACGTTTGAAATTTTCAAACAGCCGCCATTTTGAAACTCATAATTGGATAGAATCGATTAGTTTTTGCGATAGATAATTGCTAGGTTAAACTTCATACCAAGTTTGAACTCAATCAGTCAAACCGTTCTCTAGATATGAATTATTTTATAAAAGAAAACAAAATGGCGGGTGTCGGGAAAACGAAGCGTTTTCGAGCCTATGTTTATATGAACTTTTTTCTTATTGTTAGCTATAGAATGAGCTACCGAGACATTGCCGCATAGTTCCGCATAACCCTGTATAACTTGAGAGTAATGTGTGCCAAGTTATAGATCTCTAGCTTAATAACTCGTTTCCGAGTTCTATAGTTTGTCCAAACAGACGAGAGCTCTAAGCCATAAAATCGACCCTCGCTCCCCACGCGCAGACACACTCACACTGTCTACCTGGCGCTAATCTTTTTTCTAAGAATCACCAACTACAAAATTTATAGAATATTCTCCCTTCGATGGTCCAGAACCGTCTTGAACATTCTCGAACCTTCTGGAAAATTCTATAACATTCTGAAACTCTCTCGTACATTCTGGAACAATTTAGAACATTCTGAGAATATTCTGGAAGCTTTTAGAACATTCTGGCCAGTCTCGGCCACTTCAGCACTCGATTCTTAGTTGCTTCACCGACTTCCCAAAAGAAATCCATGATGAGCTCTTTTGACCTCCATATCTCCGAACCCAATTCCTGCAGTTCCAAAACAAACCTTCTTCGTTGATGCCATACCTTTAAGGGATACCATATCATATAAACCCCCATGGGGCTGCGGGGGTGGGTTGAGGCACGCATGGATAAACCACGCTTACATTTATTATACAAATATTGATTTAAAATTACATTTTCTAATAATGCATTTTAAAATGCTTTCTGAGTATAGTGTTATTTTTAAATCAGAAATAGACTATGCGAAGTGTATGATATTTTATTAGTCTATATTTATAACGTAATTACTTTCCGTAATATGTGGTCAATGTTATCAGGTGTGAAAATAATAAAGACTATCATTCGCCTCATAAAGATTCCATATTTAAAATTACTTTCAAAATATCGTATGCCTACTGGAGTCAAGAAGTTATTTGGGCTCAAAATGAAAAAAGAAGAGAGGAGTAGAGATAATTTTATTGGTCGGAACAAAGGATTTGATTTAACTTAGAAATGGAAATAAGTCAAAGAAAAGTACTTGAATAAAATTAAATTCCTTTAAATCTAATTACTTTCTTTGTTTTATGGTTAATCCGGCACTGTATATACATCGAGATCCCAAGGCGTTGTGTAGCGGCCGCCGCTTTTTCCAAAGTAATGGGATAAAAGAGGTAGGCCTAAATAATAATTTCTACCGTTCTAACCAGTAAAAATTCATACACAGAAAACAACTGAAATACTGGAAGAGTTGCTTCAGAATAAATATAAAATAGATTACATTTCCTAATCTGTACAAACTACTCCGACAATTAATTAAAGTAAGAAATTAAGTAAATAATTTTACAAACCCTTGAACAGCTGTAGATGTTTAAATGTGAGTCTTTTCTAAATGAAACAGAACTAATTATTTTGGAGTGACAGAAACTTCGGTGATTGCCCATGCCCAAGTTAAATAAACGGTACCAGAAACTGGCACATACTTTCTCACAAACATATTTAAATTATTAAACAGATTCACTGTGACTTCATAATTTTTTAGGTGGGGTTGGAGAGGTGACATTAAAGAAGGAGATTAACTAATAAATATTATTATTATTAGCTAGAGAGAAAACTATTCGATCGATTTCGAACAAATTTGTACCAGGCATGTCAGTTAGGCCTGTATAAATGCACGAAATAAGGTTTTGAAACATTTTAGGCCAAAATAATCAGTTGTTATTATTATTATTACTAGCTAAACAAGAATTTTTAGAAAGATGCTGTTTTTTGCATATGGTAGGGTACATTACGGGCTACAGATAAGCAAAATTATATCAAAATCGTTAGAGCCGTTTTTTATAAAAAATGATAACTGATTTTTTGGGGGTTTTTTGGCCAAAAAGGGGGTGGTTTTTCAAAAAATTTCAAAACCTTTTTTCGTGCATTTACCTAATTGACATGAGTAGTTTTCTCTCTAGCTTTGTACACATACAGACATACAGTCATACAGACAGACATTTTGTAAAAAAACACTTTTTTTGGACTCAGGGGGTCCCAAAACGGATATTTCCACAAAAATCTCAACATCGATTTTTTTTGCGATCACTATACTTTCTCTATATTATAGTATAGTGAGAAAGTAAAATGTATCTGTAGACTAATTTGTTTTAGTTTCTGAATTATTTCGAAGTCCATTGTCGTGTAATACTGAGATTGATAATAAATAATTAAAGAAATAATGTATTTAGGCTACTAGTAAGCCAAAATGAGAAACCACGGGCAGATTAATTTGAAAAAATAGTACATCAGAAAAACTATAATTTGTATTCGTCTTAAAAGCGTAGTAAAAGTTCTGAGTTAGAAAGCAGAAATTACAGAGAAAGGGCGGCATTCAACATTTTACTTACAGAACTGAAATAAATTTAGGAAAACAAAACAAAGGATCATACATTTCATCATAGGCCTACTTAAATTATCGATTTTAAACCCAAATGTATCAAACGCAGCCATTTGGGCAAAACTATAAACTATAGTGCATTGTATCCACTCAAGTTTTCATAGTCAGCAGACCTATATTTTTCAATTAACAGAAGTTCAAACTTGTATGATTCTATAATAGCTATAATTCAGACCAATAGCCCAAGCCAGACCACGCGCACGCGCTACCATACATGTCAGAAAGATGATATGACTGAAAGAATCAGATGTATATCGAAACACCACTAAATTTAACCTAAAAGTTTTAAACATAACCTTAAATGGGTTCACATAGTTGTTGAAGTCTATATAGCTGATGGACGAAATCAGCTGTTATTTCTTAAAGAATAAAATCAAACAATAGAACCATGAACCACACTCTTTTGTTACTCATTTACGGGCGTACACTCGCTTTTATAGGAGCTGATGTTTAATAAACGGTATCAGGAAAGTGACACATACTTTCTCCCTCATTATAGAAACTTAATAAAAAAATACTATTACCAATTTATTGTGATTTTTTTATTTTTAACAGTCATTTTCCCATAAAAATCCATAAAATAATGGAAAAATCAACTTTTCTCAAAAACGGCTCGAACGATTTTGATTAAAATTTTACAGTTTATAGTACTTTAGGTCCCTAATAAACTGTAAAATTTTAATCAAAATCGTTAGAGCCGTTTTTGAGAAAAGTTAATTTTTCCGATATTTTATGGGTTTTTATGGGAAAATTACCCTTAAAAATAAAAAATTCACAAAAATGAAAAAAACCCCTGGAGATACCGTGGATTAGTACCTCCATACCAAATTTCATCAAAATCGGACGACTGGTTTAGGCTCTAGGTCTGATAACATCCACACAGACACACAGACACACACGCACACAGACACACAGACACACAGACACACAGACACACATACAGACACACACACAGACATCACTCCGAAAACCACTTTTTTAGGTTCAGGGGGACCCAAAACGGATATTTCCACCAAAAACTCAAACTCGAAAATTTTGACGAATACAATACTTTCTCCATATACTATGGTATAGGGGGAGAAAGTAAAAAAACAAACATTGAATACAAATTAAATTAGGCCTACAATAAACGTGATGCTCTTTTTATTTTTGTAATAAACTTTTAGAAAACATTCACGCGAGTTCCTCCTTTATTGAATAATTAATTACATTTCCTATTCACTTATTATTCTTTGAATTTTACGACAGTACAATTTTTGGTATTTATTGCTTATCTTTGAAAAAAGCATTTAATTGCTTCAAATAAAAAACGAATGAAAAAAGACTGTGGACGTATTGCAAATCAAAGTAAAGATCAAACTTCAAATCGCTGAAGATTCTCTTCCCTTGTATTTGTTCTGGTTAGGGGAGGGCGAGGGAGGACTTATTCCGCTAACAATGACGTCATCGTACCAACCTCCAATGCTAGCCCTGTATTGATTGCAAAACTGTGACGTCACTTCAAGGCTACTCGAAATCACAAGAATTACATAAAACAATATAAAACTATCGGTGACCATTTTTGCTGGTAAATGGCGTGGTGTAGCAGTAATTTACATTTAAATTGCTTTTCGTTTTGATCATAAATTGTCTTTTATTGTGCTTAATTTAAACGTGTATTCCTTTCTTATGAACTATTGATTTTAATTTATGTTGGATGTTTTAGTCGTTCCGAATAAAAAACTAAATTATAATAAAAGTTAGTCATACGTGTGCGGAATAAATGCGCTTTGAATGATGGAGCGAATATTTTTTAAAGTCCATTATTAAACAATTAAATTATTAAGAAATTAATAGCAATGGTTATGCAATTAAACAAATGGGCTTTTGGTTTGAAAGGTTGGTACCAATCAATTGTTTTTATGAAATTATAGTACATTTATTTAAATAAATATTATACAACCTTAACAGCCCCAGTCGGTTTTCTCAGGAACAGCTGAAAGTACCATAATGAAAATCGCCTTAGATAACTACAACAACCATTTCACTAGACATTTTTAAGGAGCCGAATTTGGGTGTCCCAACATGTACTATTCTAAGAAATGTTCGAGCGTCGTGTGGGTATCATTTTAAAGTGCTTTATTTAAAGCCGTAGGCTATGCATCTCATCTATCTATATATCTATCTATACTCATATTATAAAGAGGTAAAGTTTGTTTGTTTGTTTGTGTGTTTGTTTGTTTGTTTGTATGTAGGGGGTAATCTCTGGCACTACTGAACCGATTGAAAAAACAGTTTTACTAATAAAAAGCTACACTATCCCTGAGTAACATAGGCTACAATTCATTTCGATAAAAATCTTTTTTTATTCCAATATTTGTAAATTTAGTCGGAAAAAATTCTTAGGTTAGGCCCAGAATGATAAATCAACACATGTATTTACATGTATTACCATAGCAACCAATTAATAACAGATAATATAGCTGTTAGCTCCAATATTTGCATTAACAGCTGATTTCAAAATTTGAAGCAATTATTGATGTATTTCTAGCTTTTAGGTTAGGGTTTTTAAGTGTAGACCTGAGCCTTGCTGGTTCTTTTAACAATTATTATAACTGCTGTTATAAAATGTAAGAAATAATTTAATTTGAACATTTGACATTATTTACCATCTTAGTTTTGAGGTTATCATTAATCTTACACCTTTATTATAAATAAAACATAACATATGTTTTTAGAAGGTTACATTGGGGGTTGGCGTGCGGAGCACGCAGGGGTCTCCCCTAGTATTATATATAAAAGCGAAATACCACTCACTCACTGACGGACTCACTCATCACGATTTCTCAAAAACTACCTAACGGATTGAAATGAAATTTAGTATGTAGCTTCCTCTAGGGCCATAGGTGCTCACTAAGAAAGGGTTT
>JAGFPH010001041.1:129076-142109 GCA_018207615.1 Philaenus spumarius
TTAGACTTTGGGAATATTGGTGTCTACCAATATATCCGTTACAAAGCCTATTTGTTGAACATTATTATTTACATACTGGAAAATTATTAATATACTAGTAAATCCCCGTGCAAAATCACAATCGGATTAATTAGATACACATCAGAAATACATCATTTATAAAAAAATAACACACTTTATCTAGGCCTACCTAACTATGCAGACGGGGATTTTTAACTCGGTAAATGTGTACAATTACAAGGACTATAAAACTGTAAGAATATTTGTTAATATTTTGTGTTTATGTACATTATTATATATATTTAAAAAAAGATAAAAATATTATCTTTTAATTGCCTTTTATTTCATATTTATAGATGAAATGATTTAGAAGTTATTAATATTATAGGCTATATTATTGATTGAAGTTGTAAACATAATCCCAAAGTATAATCTACACTAGTAGTATTTGCAGTATTTGTTTCGTATTACAGATGATGGGTAAAATCAGCTGTTATATTATTAAGTTAAATTTTTTCTTATTTAAATGTTTCTCCACGTACGCTCGTACTTACACTCGCTTTTATAAGAGTTGATTTTAAAGAAAGATAAACATTATTTTTTCATTGCTTTTTATTTCATATTAATGTATCAAATGAGTTAGAAGTTATTAATTAATACTAGCTGACCCGTGCAAAACATTCGCATTCTAACTTACTTATATCCCACTTAATTAAAGTACTCACCGTATATTTAGTATCTTATAGTGCGTATAGTGCGTTACCAACTTGCAGAAGGTAAACAACAACACATAGGTGTATCCACATGCTGTTTTTAACCACGCTTACAATTAATTCAAAATAGCAATGTAGTGGCGTTACGGCAGCTCTCCAGCTGGGTATTTTTATCATCAGTGTTGCCAACGCCAGGAAAATATCCCTACAACTTACTTGATCTTACATCACTGTTATTTTCGGATTCTTTATTTCTTTTTTTTTTTTTTTGTATTTTTTCGTATAATTGTATTTTGTATATTTTTCCGGTGTAGCGGTTGAGGAAAGCTTTAATTAAAATGATGCCTCATTCATGTAATTTGATGATGTATTAAGGAAGTTATGGCGTACCGACAAAGAAATGGTCTTGAGAAATAATATATGCGATTATAGTGAAGAAATTAATAATCGAATATGTTTACATATTATACGAAGATGTACGAATGTTTCCGAAGCTAAACGAATATGTATCTCATCTTTAAATTTGCATAAACAAATATATTGATGATAAAAGGTTGTATTTATATACAATTTTTAACCTCAAAGCAAATATTATAACGTATATTATAGCATACATTAGTTCTATAATTCGTATTTAAAAAAGTAAACTTCACAAGAAATTATAAAGATTGAAGTTGTAAAACATATCCCCGAACTATAATCTACACTGGGTTTGTGTATTACAGATGATGGGTGAAATCAGCTGTTATATTATATGCTACTCACGTACGTACATACAGATGGAAATATAAGTGAAGAAGCGGGCCGCGCAGGTAGGGATGTGAGTGTGGAAGGGAGGAGGTATGTTGTGTGTGGTGGGGGGGATTTGACTGCTGAGTACACTACTACACAGTCTGTTCTTTACGGCTATGTTTTTAAAATTTATGTACAATATTTATAAATAGTTTATACAATATTTCTAACAATATATACAATATTTATAGCCATATATACAATTTTAGAAAAGGCAGTGCACTAGATAACTCGACTAACCTCTGTCACCAACTGACTCGCTACGCTGACCTCCACGCTATTAGGTCCCTGCTTCTGCGCATACAGCCAGCCGCTTCTTCACATATATTTCCTACTTTACGTATGTATGTACGTACGGAAGTACACTCGATTTTATAGGAGTTGATTATCAGCGTAGCTTGTCCTTGTGTGTCGCTATAACTCCGCAACCTATCCCGCATATGGTATGTAGATCTCCAACTCCCATCCATGAAGGTTGGTGGTTACTGTTTGAAACTGCAGGGGTTGGATTATGAGAAATGGGCGTTAAAAGACTTCGCACCAATCTACTTCTTTTGGGAAGTCGGTAAAGCAGCTGAGAATCGAGTGCCGAAAGGCCCGATATTCGAGAATGTTCTAGATCCTTCCAGAAGGTTTGAGAATGTTCCTGACTTCCAGACGGTTCTGGACCATAAAAGGACTTCCTGTTCCGGAATGTTCTAGAAGACAGAAACTGGATTTGGCGCTAGAGACCTAAAACTTTCTACTCTGAAATTATGTATAGGGTAGAAAAAACATTTAATTTCGATTTTTTGATGTAGGCCTACTCATAGACGTGAAATGCAACTTAAAGAAACTGGCTGAAAGCTTGGGATTTGCGCTTACTGGGGAATAGCTAATCATGATGCTTAATACAAATGGGAAACGGATTGAGTTGGACGAAAGTCATCACTATTCGTATTTTGGAAAGTGAACTCTCAATATTTTACCCGATATTTCTTTCTTTCATTTATTCACATCTGATATGTAGCAAAGTCACGGATATCAAGTGTTTTATAAAAAAGTGTTTATCTACGAAATGCCGACGACAGGTATTATTCCTTTCTAGGGGAGACCCCTGCGTGCTCCGTGCGCCAACCCCGTTGGAACTTTCTACACATAATTATGTTATGTTTTTTTTTAATAATAGAGGTGTAGGATTAATAATAACCCCAAAGCTAAGATGGTAAATAATGTTAAATGTCCAAATCAAATTATTTCGGATATTTTATAACAGCAGTTATAATAAAGGTTAAAAGAACCAGCAAGGCTCAGGTCTAGACTTCAATACAAACCTAACCTAAAAGTTAGTAATACAAATAATTGCTTCAAAGTTTCAAATCAGCTGTTAATGGAAATATTAGAGTAAACAGCTGATTACTGTGTCAACAATAAACATATTTATTTATTATTTAGTATGTCGCTCCCATTGCCTTAAAGTATTTAGTACGATCTAGTAGGTACAGTCTGTGTTGTTTTTACGTCTAAACTATGGCGTTGTTTTTCAAAAAGCGTATAAAAACACGCATGTATTCAAATGAAACTTTGTGTCTCAATTTCAAAGCAATCGGTGAAGAGCTGTCGGAGATTTAAGATTTTGAACAAACATTTACATTTTTATTTATATAGATGACTAGAGGGCTCCGCCCCCTGCTCGCTTCGCTCGCCAACCCCCGCGGAGAAACAGACGCAAACAGATTACCAATTATGAAACAAAGGTGTCAATCATGGAAAGTATAACAATTTATTTTTATTGTAAATGGGCTGTTACCCCCCCCCCCCCCCAGTTCACCCTTTAGACGTAACTATTTAAATTGCTTGTGTTATTATTTATTTTATTTCCTATAAAACACTTAAAATTAATAAGTGCCAAATTTTCAGTTCTCTAGCTTGAAGGAAAATATAACAACCAACATTTTTTTATAGGGGTTATTACTACATTTTCACCCCTTAGTAGCACGAGAAAAATGTAAATTTATGATAGACCAATTTTACTTTCTCACTATAATATAGTATAGAGAAAGTATAGTGATCGCAAAAAAAAATCGATGTTGAGATATTTGTGGAAATATCCGTTTTGGGACACCCTGAGTACAAAAAAGTGGTTTTTACAAAATGTCTGTATGTATGTCTGTCTGCATACAAAGCTAGAGCGAAAACTATTCGATCGATTTCAAACAAATTTGCACTAGACATGTCAAGTAGGCCTGTATAGATGCACGAGAAAGGGTTTTGAAAAACAACCCCCTTTTTAGCAAAAAAACCCCCAAAACATCAGTTATTATTTTTTTATAAAAAAACGGCTCTGACGATTTTGATAAAATTTGGCTTATTTGTCTTTAATAAAATTTGGCTTAATCTACCCTACCAAATACAAAAAACCGCATCTTTCTAAAAATTCTTTTTAGTTAATAATAATAATAATAATAACTGATTTCTAGGGGTTTTTTGGCCATAAAGGGGGTTGTTTTTCAAAAACTTTCAAAACCTTTTTTCGTGCATCTATACAGGCCTAATTGACGTGTTTGGTGCAAATTTGTTAGAAATCGATCGAATAGTTTTCTCTCTAGATAATAATAATAATATTTATTAGTTAATCTCCTACTTTAATAAATCACCTCTCCTACCCCTCCTACAATTATGAAGTCGCTGTGAATCTGTTTAATAATTTAAATATGTTTGTGAGAAAGTATGTGCCAATTCCTGGTACCGTTTATTTTCTATATTTCTTATCTATACTAATATTATTTAAAGAGGTAAAGTTTGTTTTCTTGTTTGTTTGTTTGTATGCAGGGGGTAATCTCTGGCACTACTGAACCGATTGAAAAAATAGTTTTACTAATAAAAAGCTACACTATCCCTGAGTAACATAGACTGCAATTCATTTCGATAAAAACCTTTTTTCATTTCAATATATTTGTAGGCCTACATTTAGTCGGACAAAATTCTGATGTTAGGCCTAAAATGAAAAACCAACACATGTATTTACATTTATTACCATAGCAACCAATTGAATAAAATATCAGATAATATAGCAGTTTGGTAAAATATTTCCATTAACAGCTGATTTCAAAATTTGAAGCAATAATTTTTGTGTTTCTAGCTTTTAGGTTAGAGTTTTAAAGTGTAGACCTGAGCCTTGCTGGTTCTTTTATACATTATTGTAATTGCTGTTATAAAATATAAGAAATAATTTAATTTGAACATTTAACATTATTTACAATTTTAGTTTTCAGGTTATTATTAATCCTACACCTTTATTATAAATAAAACATAACATATGTTTTTAGAAAGTTTCATTGGGGGTTGGCGTGCGGAGCACGTAGGGGTCTCCCCTAGTCTATACTAATATTATAAAAGAGGTAAAGTTTGTTTGTTTAAATGTAGGGAGTAATCTCTGGAACTACTGAACCGATTGAAAAAATAATTTTACTAATAAAAAGCTACACTGTCCCTGAGTAACATAGGCTATAATTTATTTCGATAAAATCATTTTTTTATTTCAATATTTGTAAATGTAGTCGGAAAAATTCTTAGGTTTGGCCTGGAATGACAAATCAACACATGTATTTACATTGTTTACCATAGCAACCAATTGAATAAAATAACAGATAACAGCTGTTTGCTGTAATACTTCCATTAATAGCTAATTTCAAACTTTGTATATCTAACGTTTAGATAAGGGTTTTAT
Source organism: Philaenus spumarius (assembly GCA_018207615.1). Taxonomy (NCBI): domain Eukaryota; kingdom Metazoa; phylum Arthropoda; class Insecta; order Hemiptera; family Aphrophoridae; genus Philaenus; species Philaenus spumarius. Next base: position 134,291 of record JAGFPH010001041.1, read on the forward strand.
TAAAGTGTAGACCTGAGCCTTAATGGTTCTTTTAACCTTTATTATAACTGATGTTATTAAATATACGAAATAATATGATTAGAACATTTAACATTATTTACCATCTTATCTTTGGGCTTATTATTAATCCTACACCTTTATTACAAAGAAAGCATAACATGATTATGTGTTAGAAGGTTCCAACGGGGTTGGCGTGCGGTTCGCGTAGGGGTTTCCTCTAGTAAGAAATAAATGTAAAAATTTTCAGTTCACTAACTTTAAGGAAAATATAACAATTAATTTTTATTGTTTAGGGGTTGTTTCAATCCTTAAATCAAAATTAATTTTAGCCTATGTTACTCAGGGATAGTGTAGCTTTTTATTAGTAAAACTATTTTTTCAATCGGTTCAGTAGTTGAGAGATTAACCCCTACATACAAACAAACAAACAAATTTTATCTCTTTATAATATTAGTATAGATTAGTATAGATAGTATAGATAGTATTGATTAGTATAAATAATATTAGTATAGATATGAACACAAAATTTGTTACACTGGGATGATCAGCTCGATTATTCCACAACAATTAACAATGACCGCTCTCTCTATAAAATCACGTGTAAAGAATATATTTTCGTTTACTGGAAATCCTACTATGAGAGAATCGCTTCAAGACTAGAACTCATAAAAAAATAAATATAGTTAAAAAAAACTAAAAAAACACGCTTTTAGAGCATATCAAACTAAAAAGTTAAAAATAATTTTTCAAATAAGCTTAAAACAATAATAAACGATAAATACTAGCATTATTGTAAAAAAAAGCGTTGGGCGCTCGATGTACGAGAAATATGGACAAAGCGCCCCACGCTTTTTTTTACAATAATCGTTTATTTATCGTTTATTATTGTTTTAAGCTTATTTGAAAAATTATTTTTAACTTTTTAGTTTGATATGCTCTAAAAGCGTGTTTTTTAGTTTTTTTAAACCTATACTGTATGTGTTCGCACTCTAGCGGCCGCATTTTAAGTCCGATTTGGTTCAAATTTGGTACACGTGTTGGTTGTCTACGTCGCTCGAACGAGGTTGTTAGCAAAAAAAAATCCAACAACCGGAAGTACGTTTTTTGACCGGAAGTAACTATTTTTTAGGTTTTTCCTACGAGAATGAAATTTGTTTAGAGTGTTTTCTACAAATATAAATGTAGGATGTTATTCTGTACATTTTGTTTTTTTACACGACCTTATCAAGCTCGCTTGGTTCCCCCAAAATCGATCAAAACGTAAAATACCATAGAAGTACCCGGTTCAAAGCCATGTGGTGGATTTTACCGTGGGGTTGGCGTGCGAAGCACGCAATGCATTGTGTATTGAAGATACCAACAATACGGGGGTTGACGTGTGAAGCACGCAATGCATTGTGTATTGAAGATACTCCCAATATGCGGAATGGCGAGCGAACCATTTTGCAGCTATTCAGCACCGTCGTATTTTTGAAATTTGGTCAACTCACGTCAGCGGTTCAGCTGCGTGGTCGAATTATTTAACATCCACTACTTCAAGTAATCATACTGGATGTAATTATTTACCTACGCACTAAGAAATCTAAAGGTTCATAATAACTTTCTGATTCACATCGTGTACAAAGTCCTTGAGTTGTCGAGTAGTAAGGTTTCTTTATAACGTCGTTAGCAGTAAGGCCTAGATATAATCACGCAAGTGGGGGCGTGTAGGTTAGAGGGTGTTTGCGTGAGTTACGGTGCATGGCAAGGGTGGTAAAGTTTAATGTCTTTTATATTCAATAAGGCTGGGGATTATTAAATTTCACCTTACACAATAAAAACTTCTATGAACCTAACCCGTTCTGGAAATTTCTCTTACAAAACACTAAATTATAATGCGTTGTCTTAGGTCTTAGACTATTATAATGGCACATATTACAATGGGACGTGCAGGGCCGGATTTCCCAATAGGCCCGGGCCTATGGGCGCAAGCTCCCAGGGGGCGCACGGCCGAGAGAAAAAAATATGTGGAAATAAAAATAAATGGCCATAACTTAACATATTTTTTGAATTGATTACGAAAAAGTCATTGACCCCTCCCCAACTATCGTCCATTCTACTGTACATATCTATTACCTTAAGAAAAAATACAAAATATCTAGATTTACTTTATATCACAGTTTTTGTGTCACGTTATCAAAATACTTCATGTAAGCTGTGTTTCTGAGATTAAACCTAATTTATAATGTATTACAAAGGTTTTTTATTTATTTGCCCAAATGACTAAATTGAACAAAACCTAAGTTATTAACATAGCAATGGCCATGCTTTGTTGCGGGAATGCTCTGCGGGTTGGATAGTTTTGTTTCAGCCCCACAATCGTGAGCTCACTATTTAATACATAAAATTACTAAGTGTTTTAAGACGGCATTTTGTTAAGCCCAGAACCAAGAGTATCTCTCAAAAAACTTGCAATGATAAAATTGCATCGTGGAGTGGTGTTTAAGGAATTAACATATTATATTAATTGTATATTAATATATTATTAATTATATTATATTATAATTAATATTATAATATAATATAATATTATATATATAATAATATAATATTGTAATATAATATAATATTATATTATATTATAATTAATACATATTATATTAACATATTATATTATAAGGCCTGATATAGTTTTTTAATAAAGGTTTTTGGGGAAGTAACTTTAACCAGACTAGGGGGCGGAAAAAATTATTGGGCCTAGGGGCGCCAAAATGCTAAATCCGGCTCTGGGCACGTGCAGTTATGTATACAATGTTTGAACTCAGCCAAAATCTTCTATATTCCTCTGTGATCTTTTCACTCAATTCTCCCCTCTGTAGGTCTACAAGTTTTAAAAATTCCAAAATTTTCTAGAAAATACATTTTTTAAATGTTTGAAATAATGAATAACTAAACCTTATTTTATTCCTAAGTACCTGGGCGACCGAGCATTACTCGGTATTTTTGTTAATTGTGTTTTTTTTTATAGGAAAATGTATGTAAATACAAATCAGGTAAGTATTGTTTTGTAGGCCTACTCATAACTCGCGAAATATTAGCACGGGTCAGCTGATTTCAAGCTTAAAACAATTATAACCTTTAAGAAAAAAAAAAAAAAAAAAAAAAAATTTTATAGGAGACAGCTGATGGAAATGTTATAGGAAACAGCTGATGTTTGTCATATGTATCCTATTGATTTTAAATTACATAACTCCAATGTTAAAAATTTTCAATTTTCAAATGAGTTTTTCAGAAAAATACGAGTTTTCCTGAGGTAGTGGTTTTCACCAATCGATTTTTTAGTCCCAAAAGCCTCTAATCCCAAAGTTTCAGCAAAATCCTTCCGCTGGATCTCGAGATTGCTCGTACAAACACACAAACAAACCAACAAACAAACAAACAAACAGACATTGCTCGTATTAGAGTATAGGATTTTATTTTGTTTGTTGTGATTCCACTAATATAAATATGTTTTATTTATATAATCTTCATATTTCTAAACATTAATAACATCACTTGTAAGAAATTATGACTTGAAACAAAATCGGTTGAATCTCTTTCTCTTTTACATTTTGTATTAAAAAATGTCTTAATTGTTTAAACTAATAGTCTATGTGTTTAAATTTATGTGTATTTAATTAATTATCGTTTGTATATCTGTTCTTTTTAATCTTTTTTAATCGCAACCAATTAAATATAATTCGACCACTCAGACGAACGGCTGACGTGAGTTGAGCGAATTTCCTAAATTAAGTTTATATGTTTTAGGGTTTCAACCAACTATTTTGGAAATTGATCTACTCACGAAGGCGTTGAATAGACATATGCGTACTGAATAGACGAAGGCCTGTGCGTACGACATATGCGTACTGTAGTAGGATTTGTTTACACCTAAGCCTACAGCTTCGACCTTGCAGCCTCGGTTTATGTATTGCTTCGCTTCGCTCGCAGCGTACAAACTCGGCCGTCTGCCACGGATCAGAAGATGCCCTCTCGGTAAAATTTCTGACGTGGATTTGAACCACGTATTTTTACGGTATTTTAAGTTTTGATTGATTTTGGGGGAACCAAGTGAGCTATGAGGTCGTGTAAAAAAAACAAATTGTGCAGAAAAATATCCGGTATTTATACTTGCAGATAAACCACCAAAAAAAAGTTTCATTCTTGAACGAAAAATATAAAAAAACAGTTACTTCCGGTCAAAACGCGAGCTTCCGGTTGTTAGATTTTTTTGGCTAACGAATTCATTTGGACCAAATCGGACCAAATGGCGGTCGTTAGAATTATGTATATAATTTTTAACGACAGTCCAAAACGTGTTCTGGGGACCATGATCGGTGCTCATTTACTATTCCCGACCTTAGCTTATCTTTTCCATTAAAGTTCGATAAAAAATCGAAACTGAGAGGTAAATGGTTATAATGATTTTTTTTATTTCTGATTGCCTTACTGAACTGGTTAATTTTACTATAAATTTACTTTTTTGTTTTTTTTTTAAGTTTAAACGCTAGAAAATCAGAAGCTTTTCAACTCTTTGCAATGAAATTACGAAGATTTTGGCACCACCAGAAGTTTTCTAAGACGTCTGTGAGTGTACATATCGTGTCCACACACAGACAGACACACGAACACAACATTTTTAATTGCTTTATCTTGTTCAGAGACCTTGAAAACGTCGAGAAAAGTCATAAGGGGGGGGGGGGATAAATTTTATAGAATTTTCTTAAGATTTCAATACTATGGCATTTTAATGCGAGCCGAAGTAAAAATCAAAACTGACAGGATGTCATTTAAATGAATAAGGTCATGTATAGCTTTACGTGTATACATACATGTTTAGAAAAATGTTTTTACTATACTTAGCCAACTACTTACTTTTATTTTATCATGTATTATTAGTAGCTATATTTTATGTCCTCTCTTGAAATACCAAACATATTTCGGTTCCTAGTTTTTAATCAAATAGATAAGTTTTCTTATCAGTTATAAAATTGAAATATTATCACCAGTAGTTTCTTAAATGCCACATTTATTACTCTCTTACCATTCGCTTTTAAATATTTCTTCCAATTGAATTTTAGTAATAAATGAATATCTAATCTATGGCAATCTAATTATAAATGGATATTTTGTTAGAAAATGCCAAAATATTAGAGCCCTTTTTATTTTAGAATGATGATGATCCAAGTACAAAAAATGTAAATAACACATCAGTAATTAATTGTAAAATAAAAGCTGTAGACTTAAGGGTCGGCTCTAGTAAAACAGAAAGCAACCTGCGACTCCCTATGTAGGTTACGCGGACATTGCTCATCCTAAATCCATTTAAAACCCGCAATTATTCAAATAGCGTTTTTAAAAAAATACCAAACTCTTGGGGACAAAATTCTTCATCCGATGGCTTGGTAATTTTTCGCTATAATTAATAGTTACAACGTAAAAAATATTTAAAGTCACCCTATATCGGCGGTAGGTTACACGGACATTGCTCAGCCTAAATCCATTTAAAACCCGCAATTGTTCAAATAGCGTTTAAAAAAAAATACCAAAATCTTGGGGACGAAATTCTTCAGGCGAATGGCTTGGTAGTTTTTCGCTATAATTAATAGTGGCAACATAAAAAAATATTAAAAATCAATGTTTTAAATTGTTAATAAATATTAAACAAAATATTTTTCTTAATTTTTAAAAAGCCATTTGCATGCATATTGACTATAGCTTTAAAATGACATATCGTTTATAATTTTCCGATCAAAAATAAAGGACAAATTTGGATTTTAATTTAACTTTGGTCTTATGGAGTATCAGCCAACATGGCCGACAGCTAGAGCCGACCCTTAAATAATTATTTCACTGATTTAGATACTTTAATTCCCAAGGTGTCATAGATCCAAATTAATCTTCCTTGAAATTTATTGTAGCCAGCTGAAAATAAAAAATATGAAAACAGAAGTGGAATTAGGAAGGTACCTTAAAGGTAAGCTTGAATTGTAATTATCATAATGTCCTTAGGAGCAGACAAACAGATGGAAAGTGGGAAGAAAATGAAAAAAAAAAAGAGACAACTAAATGCAAAGAGGCCGGAATCAAAATGTATTTAGGCCTATATAGAAGAACTTTGGAGAAATCCCAGATTGAAACAAATACAAATTTAATCAAAAAGAGAGTTGGGGAAAACAAAAGTGAAACAAATACTATTTTATTCTAGCACAAGCCAACCAACAATACTATTTGACATATCTAAACAAGAAGATGACATTGTAGTTCGTGTAAAAATAATAATAAAAACACACAGTTTAAGTTTGACACAGTTGGAACCACAAACACAGGAGCGCAGGTTCGAGTTTAGTTACTGCCATTCTGTTTACCTGCGCTATACTACTCTGTCTTCATAAAGTAAAGAGACATAAAAAAAGAAAGTAAAATAATGTTAAAATAGGATCAATAAAAATACATTTTATAAAGTAACAATAGATTTTTAGCTGTAGAAAATGATGTAAGGAATCCTCTTTGTCTTGGATTTATTAATCAAGCAATTCTTGAATTACAATATCAAACAAATTGATGATAGATGATCATTTTACTGACAATGCATAAACTAATCTAGGCCTATAGCCACAATCTTTAACATAGCTGAAGCAATACCCATGTCTGTCTTATCTTTTTACACCATATCAATACAAACATAGCAGATAATATTGGTTTCCTAGGTGCCAACCTGATTGTAGACCTATTCAGTTTATAATAATAATCAACGCTTGACAGTTAACTATTTTTGTGATTGTTCTAATTGTGACAGAAAAAAATGTCGTTTTACCTACAGTTATGTGCATTAGTATGGAAAAATATTCTGCTAAGGAAAAGACAAAAGGTAAATATAATTAAATTCAACTTCTTTGTTTGATGATTCAGTTTTAAAACCCATTTGAGATTTTAAAATCACAATCTCTACTGTATTGTTTAAAATGGGGTATTGTATAATATTGCTTTAAAATATATTTTATCTGATGAACAGGATATCTTTTATGTATAGTATAATAGGTATAGTAGATTTAAGTTGACTATCCTAACTTTAGAAAGCTAAAGTATTATGTGTAGCAGAACTTTACTTTTCGACAAACACATTTTTGTGTGTATTATTTTTTATTTAATTTAATTTCTTAAATTTGTAAGTTCATCTTAGTTATTCTCAGTAAGTGGTTCTCTGTTTATTTAATTAAGAATTGTAATGTAATGTTATACAATCGTAAAATTTGAGTAAATTTGAGATTTAGAGTCAGCAAAAATAAATTGTTGAATAAATAATTATTACATTATATTCTCTACTATAAAAATTTTAATATTATTTTATACTCTGTACAATTAAGAGTATAAACATCTGTTAATAATTATCGAACAAATTATTGTACTGCTTGCATTTGAATTTAATGTAGAAGAGTTTTATTTGTGACATGGTAGTAATTTACTTCTTCTTAAAGCATGTCCTCTCCAAGATATATATGTAATTGAACAACTACAGTTACTTTTCCAAAAATGTCTATGTTAGAACAAATCATAAACAAATAAAGAAAATTTGCTGTTAAAACCAAGTCCGTAGCCAGGAAAACTTTTCTCTGGGACTGGGGAAGAGTCAGGTCAGGACCTGGTATTTGAATTTAAACCCTTTTAACACGTTCACTGCTAAGGACGCACATGTGAACTTGACACTGAACACTATGAGAACTGGCCGACGCACAGTACATGGAGTATTTTGAATACACAGTGCATTCCATGCTTCGCAAGCCAACTTTAGTATTACTAC
>JAGFPH010001041.1:142119-195788 GCA_018207615.1 Philaenus spumarius
GTATTACTACCCCCCGTAATGGGAGTATTTTTGATACACAGTGCATTACATGCTTCGCAAGCCAACTTTAGTATTACTACCCCCGTAATGAGAGAATTTTTAATACAAAGTGCATTGCGTGCTTTGCACGCCAACCCTCGTATTGGAAGTATTTTCAATACAGAGAGCATTGCGTGCTTCGCATGCCAATTTTAAGCCTATGTGCTATGGACGCACATGTGTGTCCACTTTAAAATATTAGTGATTATTAGGTAGAAAGGTTCATAAATAAAGTAATTTCTACTCATTTAGGCTATAAATATTAAAAATAAAAGGTCAGATCCTAGCATAGGAAATACGAAATTTGAGTAGCAATGAACGTGTTAAACACCAATTTCCATGCTTAGTTTTAAAATTTTGATGTAGTTACCCATGTAAAATATTGTAGGATATAAGGATGATGAATGATTTAGTTTTGTTAGAGTAACCTCGTAGTTTTTTTTTTTTTGAACCTTCATGGTTTTCTTATTTATAGATCAGATCAAGCTCACAACTCACTAGAGAGTAAGGCCGTAACCTACTGCATCCATGTGAAGTACATTGTAGTTTAATCAAGCAAATTATTAGTACACTTGCAATGCACAGTGATGTAAAATATGTTGTTGGATTCTTTGTTGTGTTGTCTATTTTATAATTTAACTTGCACTTTTTAAACCTAATATTAATTTTTACTGCTAAATTTTGGGAGGGGGGGGGGGGGTTGACCCCTAACTTTTCCCCTGGCTACGGCCTTGGTTAAAACTATAACAATAAACTCTATATACTAAACTTACTATATTTCCAATCATAAAGGGTAAAAGAAGCAAAGATTCAAGTAATATTAAAGAAACTTTAAATACCTGTTCATTTTGACATGGTCAGTATAAAAGTAATATTATATAGTTTACTTGACAATCTTCTGTATGTCATAATATATATAGGTAGTTTGTTTTATCATAATATATACATATAGTTTGTTTCAGACAGTTTCTACTGTTAAGATAAGCCACTAAGATAATATGTTTCTTAAAAGTTACAATACGGATTTCTGTTAGAGTTAAATACATAACAGGATGTTTTGATTCTTTTGGTTAAAAAATTCTGTGCTTTTTACAATTTAAATCTGATTAAAATGTTGATTAGAATACCTGTGAAGTTAAATAATGAAACTGCATGGATTTTAGTTTCAGTTGTAGTGATTTTTCAAAAAATGTATCTATTACTCTGAGTTTTTTTTCTTATTTAACCATGGAAAGAGCTCGCCTGGTGATTTCAACCAGGTTTCAATAAAAATGTTTATAGGTCTTAGCATAGTTGAAATTAACCTTCCTCCTCTACTTACCTATCAATGACATTGTCTACTGCATATTCCTGTGCTTGAGCTATTTCCTCTCCTCAAAAGTTTGCTTGTAGTTCTTAACTCTTTCGAACCTGGTCTGAATGTTCTGGTGTGCCTCCTCACTTTAGTCATTTCAACTAAGCGGGTCGTTATATTCCTGCATATACATTTATTGTTTTGCATAGGATTATGATTGTAGTAAACAAGACCATTTAAATGTATGGGGAGGAAGGTTAGTTTTAACTACCTAAAGACTTATAAACATTGTTATTGAAACTTGAATGAAAAGTTGCTCCATGGTTAATAAAGTAGGAACAATGAGAGGTTACGTTGTATTCTTAAATTAGTATAAAAATTTGTAGTATTTTTTGTATGAAAAATTTAAAGAATATCACTGTAATGGTAATGTTACTTTTGTATATTTCTAAAAAAAGATATAAATAATAAATCTTTTCATTATTTTTTCAAGACCCGGTCTAAAAGACAGTGTGCACTCCTTCACATATTTTTTTAACGCTCCCTCTCCCTTGGTTAATACTATAATTGACTAAAATATTAATTATTAAAAGCATTTTATTAAATTTGAAAACTGGTTATGTTTGACTACAGCAGTAAGACACAAATATCAGGTTTTCTACTGATGTCACTATGTTTAAAACAACAGGGTAATAATTTTATATTATGTTCTTTATAATACCGTGAAGGTTTATAAAGTTTATTCGCTTTTACGAATTGCTTGATATATATACAATATATAGTTTACCTTATACAGTAGTCGGAGCAATTCTTATATTTTTGTAGTTACACTACAGCGCTGTTTCGCCGTTTACAGCCGGCTTCGTCAGTTCACAAGCAACTTTTTCTTCAGTTCCCGTTCGGAAGCACAGTAACTATGCTGTGGCCACGCAAATATTTATTTCATGAAACATTTGACGAGGAGTTATCCGATAAAACTTTATACTTTTGTGTCGTGTTATCGTGTGTGTTCAGTGTTATTGTGTATTGTTTTATTTAAGTGTTGAGTCCTACACCTGACGAAGCCGGATGTGAAGGGCAAAACAGCGCTGTAGTGTAACTACAAAAATATAAGAATTGCTCCGACTACTGTATAAGGTAAACTATATATTGTATAAATAATTTTATGATGTAAAATACATGTTATCCTAGAATTGCAGCAATGCATCATAGTATTGATGCAAATGCTTCATGAATCCTTTCTTGCAGATAGCTCAGATTTTTTCATATTCTTTATGTTTTCAATTTGTCCTCTAAAATGAGTTCAGGAGAAGTTATTTGTGTCTCATGACTGATCAACTTGGGGCCAGGGTTTAATAAATTTACCAGCACCTTAACTTTTCATGCCAGTGGACATTTTGACATTTTAAAGCAAGTTGGTAAGCTGTTTTTGTATTTACAATTCACAAATCTTAAAGTAAGTGTGGATGGAAATCGTAGAACACAGATATTCTCAAGTATGAAGTAGTGTCGTAAACTTTTACCGCTAAGTTTAATAGTAGGTACTTAAAACCATTTAAAAAAACATACATTAAAAAATATATGAGATAACGTCTTAATCTATAACGGGTTTAATACTCACATTTCCTTAAATCTTAAGAAAGTGATAACACACCTGACATGATTAATCACTTATGTCTTACTCAATTTTCAGTTCCATTTCTTTATGTTATCACTATCTCAATCTGATTTGAACAAATTATATTTGAGGTAGGCTATTTTAAAACAGACTTCAGAAATGTCTATTCAGAAACCAGAGTGGTAAAATGGTTAAAAGCACTTGTCCGGACTGCTACAATTGGAACTTTCAACACAACAGTTGCGAAGATTGAAACCAAGTTACTAGTATTCGATTTATTTATACTATTAGCTGACTTCATTAATCTAGCTTTCATAAAGGAAAAATACATAAAGGGAAAAACTCATGTCTATTCAGTCAGCAAAATAAAATTATATTACCAGAGTAGTTTTGTTAGTCTGGTCAAAAATTATGCTTTAAGAATATTATTTTTCTTGGCTTTTCAAGAACTAAAATAATGCAATTTTACCCTTTTAAAATGTTTTACCCATACTCTGTATTGACCTACATATTAATAGAAAAATTAGCGAGGGTGCACTTTTTTAGGAGTTTATATTACATAAAAAGGAAGTTAAACCTGACAAATAAATGTCATGTACAGTAAATCTCAGTTAAAAACCATAAGTATTTGGGATTAATTGAAACGTGAGAAATAATAATATTTTGAGTCCCAGTTTTTACAAAATGGATTAGTAAAAATTAAGTTCAACTTTTGAATTAAAAAATTTGTATTGAATGTTTCATAATACCCAATATTATGTAGGTTGTTATTGAAAAAGTAAATTCTTAAAAGTGCTAGTTTCATCTGGTCTCTTGGTTATAATATGTTTGTGTTTGTCTCATTGGATGTGATATATAAATGAATACCTTAGTTTTGCGTTAGTACTGCTCGCAGTCCTTTTTATGGTCACCGTTTAAGTGATGATGTGCTTTTCGCTTATTGTTCAGGCATTGTCGAATCGAAATTCTTTAAAATGAATGGCATTTATATAATGCTCGTCAATTACTACAAGCACTTATCACATTAAAAAAAAAACATTATGCACAACATAAATAATCCGGTACTGCTCATTAGGTATGGAAATTTTATAGGAAAGCCGCACACGTGCACATTGGTCCGTCCTTGCATCATTACTCTTAACTACTTTAGTTTTGCCTCCTCTTTACCATTATTTTTTCCCATGCTGATTTCCTCAAAGGATACAAGTAACATTCTGATTTTAAAATGTCCTTTCTTTAAAATCATGGTACACCTTTTTCCAAACTGAGTTCTGATGTGAAACTTAATTTAATTATTATACAGGCACTGGAAACAAAGCATTGTTTTTAACTACACAACTATTTTTTCTGAACACGAACAGAATTGAATTTATTCAGTCGCTTTCTTGAGTCACTTTTTTTAATTGGACCATTCATAAGATATGATTAGGCCTACAGAAAAATTAACTCATAACATAAAATACTCATTGTAAAATCTGAACTGAACAACCAAACTTAACCGTTAATTCAGATGACCATTTTAATAAATTCTTCTTCAATTCAGTTCTTAGTTCGGAAGAAATAAGCTACCTTTGAATATAGAACCAATTAGGTCATCGACCAGGACGGGATTAACCATAAACCAAAGAAAGTAGCCGTTTTAGGGCCCCGAAGCTATTGTGGTACCTAGCTCCTGTGTGAGAGCTATCTTGGACAGAAAAGTCCAAAAGTTTACTATAATAAACGATTGATATCAATAAATAGCTTCTTCTTCGAATATTTGCTTATTAAATGTTGTCCTTATAGTGCAGTCATTGAAGTGAAAAATAGGGTCTTACCTCCGAATTTTTTTACTGTGAACCGATTTGCATGAAATTTTGGAATTAGGCTCATCTTACCCTTAACTTCAAAAGTGAAAATGATCTGAGCTCCGCCTATTATTTTTAAGGGGTGTAAACAACCCCTTAATGGAAAAATTGACATTGAGCCATTTTATCGCTAGAAAACGTGTTTATTATTAAGGGGTGAAATTGTAAAGTGTTTTCTGACACAATTACCTCATATTAAAATCATTTTCAACCCCTTGAAAACCTTACAACCCTTGCAAACAACCAATAAATTGAAAAAATCACAAAAAATTACTTTGGTATATCATAAAAAGATTTAAGTACCGGTATAGGTTAAATAATATTTTGATGTTCTCTATCTTAACCCATATATGCCCATAACTTTTTTTTTAAAAATTTTGATATTTTATCTGATTTTTTGTACACAAATACTACTAATAGAATGAATATAGCGCAAATTTATTTATTTCTTAAACCGATAGGCCCCTGGGGCCATGGGTCAAAAACGACCCCTTGGGCAAATATGCTGCAATTCATAGTAATACTTAGTGATATGATATTGTTAATAATAATAGGTAAAACTGAAATAACGTGAGCATATTTCATCAAAAAATGTAATATTTATTGGAAAAAATATATTTTTACAATATTTACATCAGCTAGAACTATTTATGGTACTCAATAAAACATTTATCGTGAAGTGGTACTTTACATCTCTGGCAAAGTTTTGTGGTTTTGTTTGTACAATGAGCACATCTTCGCCTCGGCTGTAGTGACCACTGCTTTGCTTCACTGCATTTGCTGTTTTTCTATCCTGTGACTTCGATGGCCCTGATAAAATTCGAGGAGTACCATATACTGTAAGTATTGTTCTTGCTAGATTGCGACGAAAACCAAACATATCTAACGACTTATTGTATGGTCTTGAGAGTTGATAGGCATTATTTATGGAGACATCAATCAACCATAATATAATAGGAATATACCATTTCTTTCCTCTAATTGAAATTCGGTAGGCTGATATATTACCATCTAGTTGATCGACTCCATCCATGAACTGATTATATTGGTGGATTGCATTAGGTTGTGGAATCAAAATCTTTTTCTTTTCTTCTGCCGAATAACGTTTTGCACTCCTCATTGGTTCTACTCCATGTTCGCTGGATAGAATTGTTACAACATTATTAACTAACTCTCCATCTTATGGCCGTTATTCCTTGGTTTTTTGCAATTTTTACATCATACGTGCCTCTTTTTTCCTTTTGCATGGATTTGACTGCTTTCAAGGGACACTGTTTGGTACGGTTATCTCTGACTGTTCCAGTTACGTTATTATTTATTTTTTTCATTTCAATTTTGTCGTTACAATTTTCTTCGCCTGAATCGCAGTCAGTTTCGTCACCATCATCGAATTGTCGCTGGCCTAGTAATACTACATCGATCTGTCCTATGACATCTTCATTTGCGAACCTGTCAAGCTCTTCCAATATCTGAAACGTATTCAGGTTATCCCTGTAACACAAAAAAAAAACTTAGAAAAATATAATAAGAGTAGGCCTATATAGGCTATATATTATAATTTAGCGAAATTTACTATTTGTAACCAAAAGTTAAAAAGATTTAACCAAGAAATCTGTGTTAAAACTTCAAAGTATGTCAACCAAATCACATGTTGTCTGTATATTCCACAGCCTGTGCAATACTGGAAGAGCCTATTTCACTAATAACATTAGTACGTCTATTATTGAACATTTCATAAAAAGTCAACTTGTATTTATTGTTTAAATCATTTATAGAGGGAAAAACATCATTTGTTTCTGTTGCAAATCAAAATAAAGCATTAGAATAACTGCAAACATTCAAAGCTAAAAGTTGGAAGTGTAACCTAAAAGATCCAGTATTTGCCCAAGGGGTCAATAATGACCCATTAGTATTTTACAGGCAATTTACAAACCTCTAGTATTGATTATGCATGCAACTATTATACATATTACAAGAATAGTATGTTAGTAAGAAAAGAAGTACAACTAAACTTACTAAAAGTGTTTACAAAATGAATACTTACATGTTATATTAGAGTAGTACACAACAGCTGTGATCCAGTTGCTGACATGAGTTAATGATTCAAATATAACTGTGCAGAAAGCAGCACTTACTGGAAACCAACATTATTTTTTAATTGCTCACACCTGTAACAAACTATATTAAACTACCAATATAAAAAAATATGCCTTATCCTTGAGGGAAAAAAAATTAAGTTTCTTGGGTCAAAAACGACCCCTTGGGTATATATGGGTTAATTATCAAATTTTTAACCCCCTTTCGACCCTTAAAAACAACCCCTTGATAAAAAAATAGTTTAAAAAAATTTCTTTTGATGAAATGAAAAGGGTTTAAATGTTATTCCACATTCTCGAAAATGATTATCATATTCTCAAGCTTTTCAACCCTTAAAACTACCCCTAAATTAAAACTCTAAATATATATGATTACACATTTAAAAATAATTTAATTATAGAGTAAGAAATCACCATTTATTGAATAAAATGTAAACTTACAAGTTGTCTAAAACTGTACCAGATTGAATTAGTAATACATTTAAAAAAAAATACTGCAACAAGAGCATGACAATGAATAAAAAACCATAAAAAACCCATTGTCATAATTTTCATTCAATTGTATAAAAAAAAAATTATCCTTCATGACTCAATGTCGGAGTCGCTGTCATCTTCTTCTGGCTGAATTGGAGGGCTATTCTGGCAGTTATCTCCACTGCACGTTCCACAAGTAGTATTGCAAAACAGACCAACTCTTCTGCATCCGCAAGAGGCTCCGCAACTTTTTTGCAGTTGCAAAAAATTATTTTCAGTAGTTCTTTTGGTGCAGGTGGATCTACAGATTTAATTGGATTTAATAAACCTTCATTCATGACCCACCCCCAATCCGTTGGATGAATGTTTTTGTTGCCAAGCCAAATCTGTGTTTGAAGATAAACCCTCTTAGTATGCTCATTTATGGCACCAACTATTGGAACTAAGGATGATAATTTTACGGCAGTGTTTTTCGTAGCAGCTTTAACAAAACTTTCATAGCACATCTTTTCGAGATATTCTGATAAGTTTTCTACTCGACTCAGCTTATTTGGTTGTATGTCTTTAGCAAGTCCATATAAACATACCATGCAATATCTACCAGCCTCAAAAATATCTTCGAGTTCAGATGTATTATTATTCAAAAATATCTGTGCCTTATTTCTCAAATCTTGCCTTCGTTCTAAAAGATCCATGAATTTTTTTTGCCTTTATTATATGCCGCCAAAGTTGAGTCGCACCCAGAGAATACTGGAAATATACTGGTCACATTGTATAGCATATATATTTAAGAAATTCGAAACGAATAAACGGAGCACGCACAGCTGATCAACTGTTTTTTTCGTATGTATTCATGCCTACGTTTCCAAAATATATGTGCCATAATAGGTATGTATATACATAAGACAATAGTTTTGGGTCTCTATTTTACTGTGAACTTTCACTTTGCTCCAAATATTCACACTCCGAATTTTTCAGTTTACTAAGTAGAAAAAAATACGACTAGTTTTTGGACCACAACTCCTTCAATTTTGATGCTATCACAACTTATAAAAAACCATTTTAAAGGTAATTAAAAGAGCTACAACTTTTTTCATTACAATATATAGTGAAAAATCTTTTATTTTAAAACGGTGAAGGGTCAAAGGGCTCAAGAGAGACTGTGATTGCGCTGCCGCGCGCTCTTTAAACAATCATATCTCCGTCAATTTTTGTGTGACAGAAAAACAAAAAAAAACTGAATTTTTTGTCAGAAAAAACCTACATTTTTCATCATTATACTTTTGTACGTATCTTTCATCATTTTTGAGATATTATGAAAAGAAGGTGGTTTTTTAAAAATTTGAAAATTTATTTTTTCTTAAAATCATGATTTTTTTGAAAAATATGTGTCCTAAAGCAGCCTAACTGCTAGAATCCATCAAACTCTTTATATTAAAGTTAATTCTAGACGGAATACGATCAATATTAATGGAAATGGCACTTATGAAACCCATTGATTTAAAGGAAAAAACATTAGATGTTCTCTTATTTGCAATACAGCTCACTCATTTTACGTGCAAAAGACTTTTAACAGTGCTCATTTTAAAGCTTATGTCAAGCACTACAAAACCCTATTTCATTAGAATGCATAAAATGTATCTGCTCGCCGCTAGATGGCATTGAACACATCGATTAAATTTCAGACAAAATAAAAACGGCTTTGATCTTTAAAATCTCACTTAATATTGCACTTAGAACACTTTACAAAAAACCGATTTGTTCAGTTTGTTACCTGCTATAATTTTGTTCATCATAAAATTTTCGTTAAAATGTAAAATGCATATTTTTGGAGATATTTGCAAAAAACCGATGAAAAACGTAAAAAAATTCTGAATTTTCAATTGCCAATAACTTGAAAAATATTGGGTTTTATGAAAAACTTTATAGAAGATTTTTTGCTTAAAATTAGGCCTTCTATCGATATCTGAGGTTATTTTGAAAAAAAATTTACACCACCGAGAAGGGGTGGCAACCACCCCCAGGGTGGGTGCGGAGTTCAGATCATTTTCACTTTTGAAGTTAAGGGTAAGATGAGCCTAATTTCAAAATTTCATGCAAATCGGTTCACAGTAAAAAAATTCGGAGCAATAACGCTTCAATGACTGCACTATTAATGTAAAATCGTTATTTTCGTTAGTCAAGATTAGAAATTGCTGCATAAGACGAAGTTTGATTGTGATAGAGTAAAAAGAGGTATAGTTACCACTTGTGGGATTTGTAGTTTTTAATGATAACGTAGATGAGTAAGCAAGCAAAGGTTTGGTCAAATTTGTTTCATATTTTATAGGAAGTACAGTTGTAAGCAAAGTAAAGTTTTTAAATAAAATCTTTCTTCAGTCAAAATTCATTATTTACTTTGATATACAGGCCCATTGCAATTTTTACATTTATATACATTTGTTTTATTTTGGGTAAGTTTGTTTATTTTAGATAATTCAATATTTAATCATGATATGGCTTTGGTTTCTTATGTCGACTAATGATAGATACAACTTTGTAAATAGGCTGTAGACTACATACAATTTAAATAAATACATTTTCTTCAGATCAATAATAATGAAAATTATTAATAATAATCAATACCGTATTTTTTTCGATAATCAATGGTGTGAGTGTTTTTCCTTTCAAACACATTTACTATAAGAATCCTGAATAAGTAAAAATTGAATTAAAGACAAACTAAAGAGTGAGATGGGTTGGAGGGTGCCCCAAAGGCAAGGCCGGATAAAGGAAGCTTATCTTGCTCCAGAGCCTTAAAGGTTGGTAATCCGACACTGCTATCATTCCTAAGTGCCTATATTCCCATTCAGTTACATTGTGCAGGTCATTTGCACTATATTATGTTTAAAAAAGAAAACTAAAGATTGTATTTGACAACAAATTTCACAGTTTATTGTACTGAGTTGTGGCTAATTTCTCATACACTTTATACTTCTTGTCACTATTTACATCATATGCACTAATCAAAACCATTTTGTTAAGGACGAATATTAAAGGAAACTAACTGAAAATTGCACAGTTCGCTTGAATCCTCTTCAAAAATTTTTTCGAGCATGGTGTCTTATAGATATAATTGTAAATAAAATTAATATAACTGAGTGTGTGAATGGGCTTTGTAGATCATCACACCAGAGCATTTAGTTTTAAATAATATTGTTAAACATGTGATTATCAGCTGTTGAGATAAAATACCAAAAATACAGTTAATAAAACAGATGTTTAAATTAATTTAAATCTACTTTTTAAAATTATAATGATAGTTTAAATTTTGTTAAGTGCCTTATTTTGTAAAGTTCTCAAATAAGCAGTCAAAATCTTCAGTGTTTTGGAATATCAATATCAAATAGTGATATGTTTCAAATCAATCATTCTACTATATTACTAATATTTTAAAATAATTTAAATAATTTAATTTTAAAATAATTACTTAAAACATGTTGTTTACACTAGCATGAATTTGTTTTTGAAATGTTAAAAGTGAACTAGTGCATTTATAATTATTTAAAATAATGTTATTGATGTCTGGTTTGACAGTGTTTCTGAATGATGTGGATAAGATACATTTGATTTTCTTTAGTGATAACTTAATATTACAATAACAAATAGCACCAATACATTATGCGTTTTAATCCATGACAAAATTTAGCATTTTTCTTCCAAAATTTTGTTTCATTTTAGTTTTAAAAGTTGGAGCACATCTGAAACCTGCACTCGTTTTTTCATTTGTTTCTATGTTCAAGCAATTACAACATGGATTTGTACTGACCTGATTTGCTTCATATATAACGTGCTCTGTCTTTATTCAATCTAGGCGAATAAAAAGCTCCAGTCCTTAAAAACTCCAAACTTGTCATTTGAAATTTCTTCTTAATTTATAATAGCCTATATTCTAGAATCAGTTTTTTATATCCCTTGGTATCATGTAACTTGGTTACAAATTTAAATAACAATTTGCTTTTACTTTGAACAATAACTTAAAATAATTTTAAAAAAGTTGTCTTTATAATATCTGCTCCATCCAACGAACGTTTTTTGAGAGGAATTTTTAAATACTCCATACTCCATACAATGTTACCTTTTCTCCTCTTTTTGACTTTTACAAATTTGGACAAGTAAATAAAATGTTCTATTACTATATATACAGAGATACCCTGTCATTTTTGACATGCAAGTTTCTGACTACTTATTGACACAAACCCTGCATTTTCATTTTTGCATTTTAACATACAAAATTATAAAGTATGAAAAGTTTCCGACAGGTAAACGTTATACTTTGGAAAAATTTACTCCGAAGAAAGAGACAAAAGGTAATTTACAGTAATA
Source organism: Philaenus spumarius (assembly GCA_018207615.1). NCBI lineage: Eukaryota > Metazoa > Arthropoda > Insecta > Hemiptera > Aphrophoridae > Philaenus > Philaenus spumarius. The sequence goes on from JAGFPH010001041.1 coordinate 153,853, forward strand.
ATCATATACAGAGTGTTCATATAAAAGTCCATTCAACCCCCTCATTATTTTTGTTACTGAACAAAACTTTGTATATATCTTGTGTTGCCTAACAGAACAATTTTTTTTACCCCTATGACCCTCTATGATTTTGGGGGGCTTAGGGGGTAAGAGGGGTTAACATTTTCAAATATTAAGGTAGGTCATGCAATACACCATTGAAAAGCTTATTAAAAGAGAAACATAATGGCACAAACTAGAGCTTAATATCTTACTTTGTTTCAATGAGATGGACAATCAAAGGTCTGGAAAATTAAATTTTTATTACAGTATAACACAAAGGCAGGTTCTTGTCCGTAAAAAAATCAATTCAACCTTGCCTTCATTTGAACGATTCATTTATAAAAGGGCAAAACTGAGTGCTATCACAACAAATATCAGGATCAAAATGAGGGAGGTATTGCTGTCCTATCAGTACATTAAAAGTGGTGCTTATCAGTTCACATATACAGTAGAGAAAGTCAGGAGCAAGGGTCAAGGGTTGTATTCCCGTTTACATTTCTTCCCCAAAGTTTTTCAAGCACACATAGAAACTCAGATAAATTAGTGGTACCGTACTACATTTATTTACAGTTTCTATTTTTACTTTCTCCACCCTATATGTAGTATATGGAGAAAGTATATTGTTTTCGTCTAAATTTTCGAATTTGAATTTTGAGTGGAATTATCTGTTTTGGTGCTCCCTAAACCCCCAAAAAATGTTTAGTGGAATTATCTGTGTTGGTGCTCTCTGAACCCAAAAATATTTTTAGTGGAATTATTTGATTTGGTGCTCCCTGATCCCAAAAAAGTGGGTTTTTGGTGATGTCTGTCCATGTGTCCGTGAGTCTGTGTTTCTGTTAGGATGTGTACAGAGTTGATGACCATACCAACGGTCCGATTTTGATGAAATTTTATATGTAGGTGTAGTCCTGGGATATCTCCAGGGATTTTTTCATTTTTTCAAATTTTTGATTTTTAAAGTGTTTTACCCCCCAAAAATGGCCAAAAAACGAGAAAAATCCAAATTTCTCAAAAACGGCTCTAACTATTTTGATCAAATTTGGCTTATTTGTACCCTACCATATGCAAAAAACCTCATCTTTCTAAAAATTCTCGTTTAGGTAATAATAATAATAACTGATTTTTGGGGGTTTTTGGCCAAAAAGGGGGTTGTTTTTCAAAATTTTTAAAACCTTTTTTCGTGCATCTATAGGCCTACAGGCCTAATTATGTTTAGTGTAAATTTGTTCGAAATCGATCAAATAGTTTAAATAATAGTAATATAATATGGATGTGTGTTATATTTTCCATGGTAACATTTTCCTACTTTTGCAATTCTAAATAACTACCTCCAATGCTACTCTTGGGAAGGTATACAGTTTCAACTGGGAGACCAATTAATAACCTGCTTTGATGTTACCGGTATGATAAAAATATCATTTTCTGGAACTTTGATTGCCCATTACGTGGAAACGAAGCAAGATATTAGGCTCTAATTTGTGCCATTCTGTTTCTCTTTTATTAAGCTTTTCAATCGTGTACCTTTACATTTAAAATTGTTAACCCAAGCCTCTCAAAATCATAGAGGGTCAGATGCGTCTCAAAATTTGTCCTGTTATGCAACACAAGATGTATACAAAGTTTTTTTAACTTATTTTCAGTAACAAAAGTAATAAAGGGGGTTAAAGGGACTTTATGAATGCTCTGCTATATTTTGCTATCAACTTTAAAATCCATAAACCACTTTAAATTATTTTAAAATTCAAAACATTTTATTAAAATAAGAATTATTCCGCAGTATTGGTGTTATGGCAGGACATCAAACCAACCAAGCTTGTAAGAGAATATTTAATAAACGCATCGAAGAACACATGGTGGCATATGTTTTACTGACAGAGGGATTTCAAAGCAATTGATTTATTTATACGGATGAACTTTAAAACAAGCAGACATTTAAAGTTGAATTTTGTAAACTTTAACACTAATTTAAATGAAAACCGATCAGTTAAAATATTGATATCTTTAATTGTTTCAGTAGCGATAAGATAATCAGGGTAACAGAGGCTAACCACCAACAAAAGATAGTAAATAATAGTTTAAAAGATAACTTCTTACATTGTGTGATGATGTCGCTACTTTCTACCCCTTACCTTGATAATAAGACTCATTCACATTATGCCTACATCTTTAATTTGCTTTTTAATTTATACGTACTTTTTTTAATGTATATTAATTTTAGAATTTTTCCCACTTTCAAATTTTTGATTATACAGTTTGCCTAATCCGGAATCAATCCAGATAATCAGTCTTCTATTGTTTTTACTTATACCTTATTTCAATGCATATAGGTACCATACTAAATTGATATGTTTCATATATTAAACACATAAAATATTGACATGTTTCTTGACTTTTCCTCAAATTAAGACGATAAAGGAAATAATGTATACTTATGATTTCTTGCTGCTACAAATAAATTTACAGTTAATGCACAGTTAATAACCTTAATCTTAATAATATCTCCACAGTTAAAATTTAATTAATTACTAGATGAATTAATTAAGTTAGGCCTATACCATGTAAATTCCATTGCTTAGTAATTTGAATTTGATAATGTTTTATCAAAATGTCAATGAATGAGAATTGAGATAATACTTCTTACTATATATTTTTGGATTAAGTTGTATACATGTATTTCAATTAAAAATTTGATACAAATTTAGTAATTAAATTTTCTAGGTGAGATGTTTCTTTGAACTTATATGGCCTCTGTTCCTATTCATCATACTGGTATGGCTTCGTTTAAAAACACAACCATCATATAATGAAGAATGTAAGTGAAATATTAAAATAGTTAGGCCTATATATATATAACTGTATACCATAATGTCAGACTAATTAATTTATCTTTATACGAGGGTCATTCAATAAGGCCATAGAAAATCCAAGATATAGCGCACGGGTCACCGAAAATCATTTGTTTTTCGGAAGCATTATTACTTAGTAGTCAGCTGTTAAATTTTTAGCGTTATAAAACATGTAGTTTCATTGTTGTCATTGATTGAAGTAGAGAACTTTTAATTATTTTTAAAAAATGGAAAAAAATTAGTTTCAACATTTGGTGATAAAACATTTATGTTTGTATTTAATCAAAGTCGAATTGGATGAAGTCATGGCTCATCTGCCCCTTCATTTGCTACTGTTTATAATTGGGTAAATGAATTAAAACATGGCCATACATCAACAAAAGATGAACATCATTCGGGACGTAAAGTAGAGGTGACTACACCCGAAATAATCGATAAAATCAATGATATGGTGTTAAGCAATCGGCTATTTAAAGTGTGCAAGATAATTGAGGCCATATCACAGAGTACTGTGTTCTTAATTTTACTAGAAAAACTTGGCGTAAAAAAAGTTTCAGCAAGATGGGTGCCACGTTTGCTCACAGAGGAGAATAAACTTCTATCGTATGGTTGATTGTGAGGCAGTTTGGCACTCTTTCGTCGCAATGCGGATGTGTTTCTGCGAAGATACATAACTGTGGACGAAACATGGATTCACTACTACACGCCAGAGACAAAAGAACAGTCAAAACAGTAGGTTTATGAAGGCGAACGGGCTCTGAAGGAGGCGAAGACGGTGAAATCGGCTGGAAAGGTTATGGCCACAGTTTTTTTTTGGGATGCAAGAGGAATTATTTACATTGAATACTTGAAAAAGGAAAAACAACTGGAGAGTATTATGCACCAGTTGAGTAAAGAAATCAAAACTAAACGCCCTCCTTTAATTGGAATTGAAGTTTGAATTGTTACTGCATCCACCACATTCGCTATAATTGACCCCAGTGACTTTTTCTTATTTCCAAACTTGAAAAAATGGTTCGGCGGACAATGGTTCGGGACGAACGAAGAAGTTATCTCCCAAACAGATAAGATGCTTATTTTGAGGACCTTCCAAAATCTTACTTTTTGGATGGGTTAAGAAAGTTGGAAAAATGCTTAGAAAGGTGTATAGAGCTAAAAGGAGATTATGTTGAAAAATAAAAAGAAAGTTTCCCAAAATACTTTGTTTTTGTATCTTTTTCTAAGGATTTATTGAACGACCCTTGTAACATAGGCACATATGTCATTTAATTGTTGTACAAAAAATACCAAACAGGAATATTGAAGATAGTACATCTTGTATTTAATATTTTATGATTAATTTGGTATTGTTAAGAACAGTAAAGTTTTGTTCATTTAATTAAAAAAAAAAAAAAAAAATAAAATACCATACTTAATTTTAGTTTTATTTAATTTATTACTTATTACTTTAAACTCCAGTTGGATTAAATTAAAAAACCTGTCGACCTCTTCAGTTTTCATAAAATAATGTATTACATTTTAATAATAATATAATAATGTATCACTTATTTTTACACATACAAAAAGTTAAAAAATCAAAAATATGCAGATATTATGAAAATCTTTCATACGTTTTTCCAAAATATTACTGTTTTTATAAAAACAAGTAGTTTACATTTTTTATTACTTCTTTTAGGTCATTTTACACAGAGATCGTTGCCTTCAGTTGGTTCTTTTGCGTTTATCCAGAGTGCAGTATGTTCATTTGATAATGTTTGTCATCATTCCATAAACGACTCTCAGGTCAAAACAGAAAGCTTTAGCCCTACAGAGTAAGTAATTAGGTTAAAGCTGTTAACAAATTAAAGCCTATATAATAACTTAAGAACCTTAAAGACAACATCAAAGGATCATTCTTTGCTTTTGTATATAAAACATTGTTTCTTGTGACATAATTAATTGTCACCGTTTTGTTTATTTTAGCAATCTTTATTACTTTTTTACAAAAAACCAAAGCTATTCCTTAGAACGTTTCAGCTTCTCCCTTTTTGTTGCTATTTAGGTGTATGCATTTTGTGAAATAGTAACAATGAGGAATTACCAGTAAGTTTCAACATGAATCAAAGAACTGTCATAATATACAAGAGTTTTTTTACTAGTACAACATACTGAAGAAAGATTAAATCTTTCTTTGAGAAATTTTCTCAAAGACCATATTACTGTGACATTTGTTTTTAATTTAAATTTGGTAGGCATTTTATTATTTATTGAGATCTAGGTGTAAATCTATTGTTAGGCTGAAATTAAGGCTTCATCTACGAATTCTAGGCCTCCCCTGTGAGAATTTGTGAAGATTTCCTCGCCTTTATGTAAAAGAAAAACGTAATAAAAACTAAAACCACAAAACTATAAGAATAATATGTTATATTATTTTCTAAATAATTCCAAGTATAAACTAAACAATAATTTTAACTAAAAAGCTCACACAAATAACGAACGGTAATGCAAAATGTAAGAAAAATGTTAACTCTTATAATAATGACATTAATAAACATTTTATGATTTAGACATGAAATTGCCAAGAATTTAACAACATTTTCCTTTTGCTTGATTTCATATGAGCAAATAACTGTTTGAAGTTCAAGTTAAAAGTAGAAAATTCTAAATATTTGGAATAATTTCAACTTAATATTTTTCAATGTGAGGCTTGTTGGCATACTTTTTCAAAAGTATAATCCAAGTTTAATATAATATTTCAGTTTTAATCTATATCGCCTAAACCTGCTCATTAGTCCATAGAAACCATTATTTATGGTTTTCCTAGCCATTATCATTAGTTATAGTTAAGCTTTATTCAAAAATGCCTTAACTGCATTGTTACAGTGCATGACAATATGTCAGTTGTCATTTAGACATCAAAAGTAAGTACTACAATTAGGTTTTTTGTGGTTTCATCTAGTTAACAGTTGCTTTTTAAGTGGACTATGGAGCTGTCAGAACTAGAAAAGATTGGTGTTCTTGTGATACATGAGTATGGTGTTCAGTGTGTGATATTGCCAATAGGTGACTGACTCATTTAACAATACATTTCTGAATTGAGCTCCCAAATCAATCAACATCATCAATTGAGCTGAATTGATCGTAAAAATCAATGGTATTCAGGACTGTAAAATATTTTGAGAAACTATTTAGATATCTTAAGAAAATACCTTTAAAAATGACAGACCATCCGTTTCTTACATTGTATGGGAAATGAAACACACAGCCTTTCCTTTGTGTTTATGAACCCTTGTGTATTATTTATTTCAATAAAAATAAAATATAACTTTATTACACTTTAGTTAAGGTCTCAAAGATTACAAAAATATTACATTAATGATTTTGTACTTTTAATTTAAGATTAAATTAACCGTGTATTGTTCTTGAAGATATATATATATGTCTCTTTTCTATTGTTGCATTATAGATTAGATGTCAGTAGCTATGTTAAAATATTTGAAGACTTAGAACAGAAAAAATCTTCATCTTTCCGGACAACTATTGCTGCCTTAAATAAATTTCTGTGTGGAGATCAACCTTCAAATTTATTAAACTTAATTGCAAACAATGAAAACTTCAATACAAGGTAATATTTTGTATTACAATGCAAATATATAATTCACATATACAAATGTACAACTGCTTTGTTAAATTGATAATTATTGAGACTAAATTCAACAGAGTGGAGTAACAAATATTTTATATATATATATAGACTATACATATATTTTATAAATAAGCCCAATTTGTGACCTAGACTATGTAGAAGTAATAATGTACTTGCACTATAGGTAAAATACAATAGAGTAGGGTAGCCAGACATAAACATATATATAACATATCATACCAATTTTATAAAAGGATTCAAATATTACTTAAAACATAATTCTTCATATAATCTGAGAAAACCTGATATTTATTGTATAAGTAATAATTGTAAGCAATAAAAAGCTCTACATGATAGCCTATACCTCTATCCTTCAGTTCGCTGTTCAAAACTTAACTTTTAATTAATTTTTTTTTTTAATTATCTACAAATTATTTATTCACTTCAAGTATTTAATATAGACAGACAAATTGCATGGCTACCATGTAAACTTAAAGAGAATCCTTGTGTTAATAAATGAGGCGTCCCATTCCAAAACTCATCGCCTTCTCCACTTTTTGAAAACGAGATAGCATGGCACTGGATTACTTGGGTTGATCCCTATATCATTGTAATAAAATTATTCTGCTAAAAGTGTTCTTTTCCTGTTAAAATGTCCATAGGAAATTTAGTGTCACAGCAAACTTGCCTTTTCTATCATTCTTAAACTGATCTAACCCAACTGGCCAATCAGAGACCAACTAGGAGGTCACGCGAGCACCCGGCCTGCAACCGCTGTGTCTGGTTCCAAACTCTTGTTTATTCTGCTGACTTCAGTACTGTGGAGTTAGTTATTGAGAAGGTTTAAGGACATATTTTTGAAATCTCGGAAAACTACATCTGAGTGCAGTATTGTGCCAATGATTGTGAAATTGTGTTTTGCATAATACATTAATAAGTACTTCGGATTATATTCTCATATCTGACTTGCCTTTTTCCATCTTGTCCCAGCTCCACATTGGATCGTACAGTTCAGTTTAACAGTAAATGTTTTATACTAGATGTACTTCAAACCAAATTTAATTTAAATGAGTATTTTCCTGATGTATTTTGCCTTTGTTATAGATCATGAAATCATACATTATGTTGCCTTTTATCAGAAAACGCATCCCTTTGTTTCTAACAAATTAAATTTTCAAATAAAAATTATCCAGATTGTAAATCACAATATAGAAGCTAAACAACAACAAAACATAGCGTGTAAATTAGTTTATAGGTATATCTATGTAATTTGAGTACTAATTTTTAATTATCTTTATATATCAGAATTCATTAGTAAGTTTACTTGCAACTCTTTACTATTATTTTTTATAATTTTATTGTATTGTACAGTGACAGCGTAAAGGAGAAAAAAAGTGAAGAATTCAGATCCACTACTCCTTTGTCGTGTAATGATACATTTAAAATTTTTGAGAAAGACAATTCACTGAAATACGTCTGGTGGATGTTAAAACCTTTTGTAAGGTATGTACTACTTCACAATTTCTAGAATTAATATATTTTATTTACTATTAACCCTTTGCAATCAGAATCAGTATTTTAAGTTTGTCCTCTAAAGTCGTGTGACCAGCACATTTCTGTGTCGTCGGATTAGTTTTTATTGTAAGGTTAACTAAGTTAAGCTCGGATGATTGCAGCAAGAGTTAAATGGCCAGCAGTACTGGCCATCCGAGTAATGAGGACAACTGATCAGGAAAATATTTCTAGTTGTCAGTGAGTAGTTGCGCCCAGCTGTGTTGAATAAAATACTGTCCATCTGTCTAAAAAAGGGTTCATTAATTATATTGTTTGCTTATAACTATGAATACTGTACTTCTTTTATTGCATTTGAATCACTTTACATTCTTTATAATTTGAATTTACAAACATTTATTCATAATCCCTGTCATATAACCATGAACAGAAAAGTATTTAGTCTGCATGATTTGAAATAATAACATTTTACGATAAAGCAGATTAAATTGATGTGAATTTAGGTATACTAGAGTAATTTAATAGATGTAAGAAAAATATCTTCTCAAGACAAAACTATTTCTGAGAAAAATATGACGTAGAATCAATTTGTAAAATAACTTTCATGTTACAAGGCTTTAACTATGTGGTTTTATTTGATAAAATCTATTAAAAGTTTTGTTAATTTCCAGAGGCAAGCTTTTGTATGCACCATCTACCCCAGCTACTGACCGCATTATGGATCGATTTCAAAAAGCATTTACATCTTGGAAAGATAACAGTGGAATTTTAGTGAATGAGCTAATTCCCATAGTAAATACAATGATGAAACAAATAACTCTTAAAAAAATTCAGGTTTGAAAATCTTATTACTTAATTTTTGCTAATGTATTCAGGATGATTTTTTTTAAACTTACCACCTCTATTATTTAAAAAATGGAAAGAAATTTGCATAATCTGATCTTAGGAAAGTTATTCAGGGGGAACCATAGAAAACCCATTTACAAAATTCCAAAACCCCCTCCCCTCTTACAACCCCATCTAAAAAATTTGTAACAAACACATATGGCTTGTGTTACATCAAATTGATAAAAACCTTAAGTTTCTGCGGTATAACAATAAAAATCAGCAAACACATTCGTTTGCTACGCTCAAAAATTTTATTTTATAAGTTTATATTATTTAAAAGACGGAAAGAGTTAGCCAAACTCTGTTCTCGGGAAAGATATTCATCTTTTATGAGAACCGTAGGAAACCTATTTTCAAAAAATCTGGACCGCAGTCCTATCATCTCAAGTCAACAATTTGTAATGAACACATATTGATTTGTGATACGTCAAATTAAACCCTTTAAAACACATGCATTTCTAAGTTAATAATATAAAAATTGTGATCGGGGTAACTTGGCTCTTGTTTATTTCATGCTGTTAACTTTTTCCAATTTTAAACATTGATCTTTGTAATAAATTATTATTTTCATAGTGGGATAACCTGTCTTTATAAAATTGTATAAAATAGTTCACAAAACAAATCTGCGTCAGATATTGATGGTTTTTAAAGGGCATCAATTTCATATATCACAAGCCAAATGTAGCCATTACAAATTTTTGAGTAGGGGTGTAAGAGGGGGAGTGGGTTTTGGTATTTTGTAGGTAAACAGGTTTTCTAAGGTTCCCTTGATGATGAAAAACTGTCCCTGGATCAGATTTTGCATAACTCTTTCTGTCTTTTAAATAATATAATGTTAAAAAAATAATTTACAAAAAAAACATTTTTGAGCGTAGCGAACAAATCTGTTTGCTGATTTTATTTTCTTACCACAAAAATGTATAGTTTTTAAAGGGCTTCAACAAGCCTTATGTGTCTATTACAATCTTTTGAGTTTGGGGTGGTATGATGGGGACTGGGGTTTGGGATTTTGTAAATAGGTTTTTTAATGTTCCATATAGTATGTTGAAATTATATTTTGTACAAGTGTCAGGGAAAACAAACTAGTGTAATCATGATTTATTTATTTGACAATGTTCTGTTGAAATAACTATACTAGAATAATTAATTACTTTTGCTTGAATTAGTCTCCATCGCTTTTAATAATTCAACATTTTTGAAATGTGCTTTTGACAAGATTTTGAGTCAAAGTTTCATAAACAAAAGTTATTTTAGTTTGTTTTTAGTCATTATTGTATTTGTAGCCATATCCGATTGCTATTATTTATAATATTATTATTTAGTATTTGCCTTTGCAATCCTTTTATAAGTTTTATCTCTCGTTTACAGCTGTTTCACCTTTTCATTTTCAGGCATCATCAGAACAATTACAAAAACATTTGTCACAGTTACACTTAATAACAGAGATTTAATTTGGTGTTTAAACCATAAGTAAATAAACATAATAAATAAGAAACACAAAACAACACTCGATAAAACATGTAAGAGACTTGTTAAATTTATTAATGTCACAGTATTGTGACTATGAGATTGTGTTATGAGAGATTTGACACTTAGTGTCGTTTTGTGATTTTTATTTATTATGTTTTATTTATTTATGGTTCAAACACCAAATTAATCTCTGTTATTAAGTGTAACTGTGAAAAATGTTTTTGCAATCGTTCTGGTGAAACCTGAAAATTAAAAGGTGAAACAGCTGTAAACGAGAGATAACACTTATAAAAGGATTGCTAAGGCAAGTACTAAATAATAATATTGTTTTTAGTGACCAAATTGTAGCTGGTCTCTTGAATACAAAAACATTTAAAAAATTAAATATATTAAGTCAAAAGTTAGCGTAGTTCACACTAAACTCTGAATTTAAAACACTTATGTCGAATTTCAGGTTTTCCATAAATCAAATTCAACACTTCTACAACATGTCAAGGGTTGAATAATATTTATGTGTGATTTTAATGTCTAAAATGATTTAATAAGAGTAGAAGGCACATGTATGTTCAGAAGAAATATTATTTAGAAAGCGAGAAATTTTCAAAGATGTAAATTAGAAACACATTTAAAATTATATCTAAATTATATGGTTTTGTAGATCATAATTTTTATTTGTTAATAGAAAAATTGTACTAACATTTCTTTAACAAATATAAACAAACATAAGTTAATATTTTCATTGACTTTTTGAAATATTAATAAATTAAAAGAATAACAAAATGAAAAATCATAAACGTCTTTTGTTACATGTTTATCATAAATCTTTTAAAATTATTGTCTGTACTAAAACACAGATAAATATAAGAAAAGCATTTTGGTTAAATACTGGTAAATTTTTGCTGTAAATATTACAGATTTTGAATTGGTACATAATACTATTTGTGAAAAGATATACAGAAGTTTGTCTGTAACTCAAAAAAATTAATTTTGTAGAACTTTATACGACAAATTTGTTAGGGTTAGTTTTAAAATAATATTATGTTTGATTAATATAATCACTTGAGAATAACGTATTAATTTGAGTTAATATTTGTTCTATTTGCAGGGATTTGAAAAATCTATTCCTGGAAAGATGTTTAAGGAAAATTTAGGAGCTAAGGACAGGAATAGGTATTTATAATTTTTTATTTTTTAAATTTTGTGTAACTTCTTATTTATTTTTTTAAGTACAAGCATTTTATGTAGTAGTTTGAAATATATGAACGCACATAAACTCTAATGTACTAAAGTGTTGTAAAATATGTAAATTTAATATATTAAAAGAAATCCATGTCAAAACATAAATCAGTAATTAGTTTATTATATTCAGAAAAGATAAAATTACTTTAATCATTGAGAGATTGCAAGATATTGTGAAATGTTAAAAATGAATCCTTAAAGGTGTATAATGGTATTTTTTTTTAAATGGAGATAAATAGGGAACAAATTATTGTTGGAAGTACGTTTATTGGACTTTTATCTTATTTTTACCGAAGGAGTAATTCTACCAAATGGTTAAAAATAGTTCTGGTACCGTTTGGTACCCATATTCCTAATTGTATGTCTATACGTGTTTTCCTCTTCATTACGATTTGAGGTATACAATTGAATTTTGGTAGGTTTATTGGTCTTATTAATCTAAATTTCAGTTAAAGGCAAACAAAATCAATGAAAGTTGGAGATTTTTTGAGAAAAGTGATCATTTTCAAGTTATTGTGCTTTGAAATTAGTCTCCATTTTAAACCGCAAATGTTATTTTTGTTAAATTTTTATCTGGAGTGTAGATTAGTAAGCCTAACAAACCTACCAAGTTTCTTTTGATACTTTAAATCACAATGGCGAGAAAAATGTTTTGTAAATATATAAATATAGACTGACAACTCTATAAGGAAGATATGACTACATTATGTAATGAATCTGTTTGTTTCGATCTATAGAATAAGCTGGGGAAGTTTGGGTAAATAGTTTATAGTTTCTGGATATTATGTACCGGGTATCCCACGAAGAGGTCCCTATTTTTGAATTAATATATTAGATGCACCGAACACTCTACAAACCTGAAACTCAACAGTCCTAACATACACATATGTAAAAGAAATACACCTGAGTATCAGTTAATTCTGACACATTAGGACAAAATGGCGGGATATCAAAGAAATAGTACCTTTTCGTTAAAATAGTTTTATTTGCTTAAGTGTTACAACATAATTATTGAATTTTAACGATGTTACTAAGCACTAAACAACGTTAGGGAACTAAAGATATAAGTAACTCATAAATAAATTAAATCTATTTGATCCATAAACCTTATTCAAACTGATGTCCATCGATCGCAATGCACTGATGACAAGGAAATAGAAAACAGTCATACGCTTTGCTGAACAACTCTCGAGGTATCAACAACAGTTCCTCTTCGATCAACCTCATTAGTTCATCGTCTGTCGCAATGTTATGACAATAAACCTTCTCCTTCAAAAAGCCCCACAGAAAAAAGTCACAAACAGTCAAGTCTGGAGACCTTGGGGGCCAGTCCATGAAGCTGCTGCCACGACCTATCCAACGGTTAGGAAGATTTTGGTCCAAAACTGCTTTGGCCACATTAGCATAATGCGGAGGAGCTCCATCCTGTTTTAAAAAAACGTCTTTCATCTCAGGCTGAGAAAGATGAGGAACTATGTGATTGCTTAAAACTGATGCATACCTTTCTTTCTCTTCTTGTAAGATATGTGGATTTTTTGTGTTATAGTAATGACAATTATGCCTGTTTACAGTTCCTGTTCGATAAAATGTCGCTTCATCTGAAAACACGATTCCTTCATGCCATTTGCTATCTACGTCAGTCTTTTCAATTATTTTCGAACAAAATTCCAATCGTCTGTCAGGATCATCTTCAAGCAGTCCGTGAACTAAATGAGTTTTATAATGTTTGATTTTGTTCTTTTTGGCATACCTTTGGACAGATGACTTCGGTATCCCTATAGCAGATTCCACCTTTCTTACTGAATTATTAGGAGTATTTGGAGATTCCACGAAAGCAGCACATACGATTTCTTCATTTTCTATGTTGGAGGATCTATGGTATTTTTTTTGTATTGACCCCATTTCTAGTAGGATAGCCTTCCACTTACGAATAGATTTCCTTGACGGTGGAACTACACCTGGGTAGCTTTCCCTAAAACACCTTATTGCTTCATAATCATTTTCAAAGGAACAACATTTCACTTTTTGCTCAATTGAAAACGGCATGGTACATAAGACACTTTACAATGCAACTTAATAACAAATAAATGCCAATGTTTATTACCAAATATGTTCATTTTTGTCGATACACGCAGGCAGCTGATAGATTTAAAATAGTCTAAACAGCTGTAGCTGTTCCTATTCTAAATAAAAGTAGGTTTACCCTTAAAATACGATTGCTAATTTTGTTGTTTTTTTGTTTTTCCGCCATTTTGTTTGGATCAGTCAGAATTAACTGATACTCAGGGGTATTTCTTTTACATATGTGTTAGTCACGACTGTAGAATTTCAAGTCTGTAGCGCGCTCTATACGTCTGTCATATCAATTCAAAAATAGGGACCTCTTCGTGGGACACCCGGTGTATTAGTTGTAGATAATTACTCAACCACTTCTTCTACAGAAGAAAACAAAAGTACTTTAAAATCTAAGAAAATTATTTTTTGTAATGTGTCTAATATGCTTTAAGTGTATGATGTCTATATTAATCTTATTGAATTGTTGTTTGTTTACATTAATAATCTAATGTTTCAAGATTTCTACTGGATTTAGAAGAGGGAATCAAGGTCATGCATAAACTGAGTTCATTACAAACCGAGTCGCCTAATATTATTGATATGCTGCAGGTAATAGTAATAGTCACATCCGTAGCTACTTCAGTTTTATGTTAAACAACAAAACATAACATTTATAAATTTATTGTGATTTTTAATATGCAAGGTTAGCCTAAATGAAACTCATGTATTCTTGTGGTTTAGCTGTGTTGTTTGTTTTTTTCTTTCTACAGAAAAGCCTTGTATTATTATGATATTGAAAATATGTTTGTTGGTACATTTACTTTTTAATAAAAGTATATCTACACTCTTGAAACATCATTTATTGCCTTATGTATACAAGTAAACGGAAACATAATGAAAAAATATTGTTTTCAAGAATTGTCGATTCTCCCTCATAAAAATTTTTTTAATTTTCAAGAACAAATTTGAAGATGACATTTTGCTATTGTTTTACAATAGTAACGTGAAGTTACCCAAAATGTTGAATTAAAACTGGAAAGTAATAATCATAATCATATTTTCAGTGTATCGAGTTCAATAAAGTTGAAGGCTTCAGAGACGAGGAAGAAGCCTTAGTTACTGGAATGAAGTTACTCGAAACAGATTCACTTCTAGCCTTGATTGTTTTCATAGATTCTGGGAATGAAACTTTGAATCCAAGAGTTACATATAAAATAAGGTACTGAACTATTGTATTTGCTGATACACTGACACTGACCAAAATTCAGGTAGATTAAATTAGAAAACTACGGACAGATCGCACTTAAGAAGGGATATAGGGATTAAAATTAAATTAAATGTTTTTGTTTCTAAGTTAGAGAAGACAAGTATTTTACTACTGGGAAGTTCAAATTTGACAGACCTTAGTCGCAATGCATTCTAACAGTCATTTAGTGCTGGCTTATTCTTGTTAGAAGTGTTGCTGTCCACATCCCTAGAAAATCAAGAGCATTCAGTTAATGCTTATAAATTGAATTATTGAAACACACACACAAAAGAACACAAGTACAACAAATAATTTTTAACACACTACTAAAACTTGTTAATAAATATATGTATGATATATGCTATTACAAACATTCATATCTTAATATTAAATTTAAACAATGCAGAAACTCTAACACCATATCATTAGTCTGGATATCATCCACAGTATCGTCTGAATGCAATTAGGTATTTTTTTAATTTTGCAAACTCCAAAAGAAGGTGCTTGATGAATAAAAAGTTAAAACAGGATGGACAAAGTGGTGGCTCCATTTGCTGCATCAGAAACCCAAGGGTTTTAGCATTGAACGGGAGATGTGTAGACTAGACACCACTACTTCCTCTCAACAACTTTGGCAGTTTGAAGATATCCATGGACGGACCGTTTCTTTAATCTCTTGTAATTTATTATACTGAACCACTACCTATTCTTCCTCTCACTGTCTTCATTAGGCCAGCTTCAAAATAGACACAAAGTCAGGTGTTGTTACATAATCTGTCATAGGATTGCAAATGCACAGCTTCCTTTGCTGCACAATCTGTCTGAGTACTCCTCTGCATGATCTAAAATTCAGCAGGATGACACCCCAACAACCTGCGGCCAAAGTTTGGGCGCAGAACTCAGAATATCTTTAACCAGAGGGGTCGAGGAATACATATTACGGATACCAGAGCATTTTTAAAATGAGAAGCACTGATGGTGATCAAATTCTCCCGCCCCTCAAAAATTTGTGTTCTGGGCAAATGCGCATTTAGCCTGTTTGTAAATCAGGGTCTTTGTATAGGCAGAAGAAGCTGAGGGGCAATCCAAATTTGAAACAGTTTTCTGACAGAACATATACGCAATCATTCTAGGAGAACAACAATCCTAGGAGAAGTTGGTACACAATTATCCTAGGAGAAGTAGGATGTGTTTAAAATGTTGAATGTTAGTGACATGTGTATGTCTAAAAATAGATATTTGAGATATTAAGTGGTATGTGTGTTTGACTCAGATACTGTGAGGGACACAGCTATTCCTGTTAAATAGCTGTAGCTAAACTGCACACAAGCAAGTGCTTTTCTGTAAGTAAGTTAGAGTATGTGTGTTACACGTCCTTGTACGTTAATGATGAATAGTAGTTACAATGTCATAATATACAACTTGTGACTTAACTTCTCCAATTGCAAAAAAGACTATAAGAATGGATCTGCCGAAAAACGTTCTAAGTGACAAACATACAATTTTGAGTAATCCGTGAAAGAAAATCATAATCTAAAGTTTTTGTTAGTTTTGTAGGTTAGATTTTGTCACCTTAATTTGTTATAATTACATGTATAATATTATAATGGAGTACTATATCATACTATGACGTACTATTATACATTTTAAAACCTTTTATAACTTTTTTGAAACGTTTTTCCACTCTCCTACGTTACTAAATAAAAATATTCAGGAAATGCAAAAACAAAATTGAATATAAGACGTTGTTAATGGTGAAAACGAACACTTTCTGTATTGTGTTGACATGGAGTATATTTATAATGTATTTACAGTATCGTACAAAATATAATGTTATTTTTATAAAAACAGATTCAAAACATTTTTTTATAACGTTTTTTGTTATAAGAGGTCTTTAGGAAATTAAAAATAATAATCAGAAAATGGTTAACAGATTACAGACATAGTATCTAAACAAAGAGTGAGTAAAGTTAGTTTTAGGGAGGAGTATATTGAACAAGAGTGGTAGTTAAAACGTTATTCTACTTACCTCTCTTGGTAGTAGTTTTCCTGGGACTGGCTTTTTGGTTTTCGATATATAAGGCTGTCCAGCATTCCTAGACTCTTTCTTCTTCTTATTCTTCCATTTGTTTACATTGATCTTTCTTCTTTTACCGTTATTTAAATGTTTTTGGTCTCCGAGAGACAACGGCACTATGGGCGGTGGATCCATTATTGGCAGATAGAACGTTGTTGTCCCAAATAATACGTCAGTCTGGAAATTCGAGCGCTTTTGATAGACGGAATCAGTGGTGCCAACATGAAAATCTTAAACGACAAATGTACCCCCGTGTAGGGAATGGTCTCTAGAACGTTATTTTCCCAAAATCGCCGCTTCGGAAATTTTGTCGCTTAGAACGTTTTTCGGCGGATCCATTCAATTGAAGAGCCGAACAAAATATTTCAACTTAGCAAAAATAAAGAAAAATATATGAGATTGTTCAAGGTTATTCAATATAAACTTACTAAATATTGACTTGCCCAGAAGATTTAAATAAACTTTATTGTTGATAAAACTTACTGTACTACACTTTTTCAACAAAGGAGATTAAATATGAAAACTTAACAATACAAATTTTATTTGAAAAGCTCTTTTTAACAAAAACTTATTTTTCGGACAGTTTAAACTTCTTCACTTTGTGTGCTACTTGTTATTTTTTTCAGAATGGACGAGCAACGTGTAGACAACACATTTTATATAAAAGATTCTTTGTGGAATCAAAATCCTAGGATTGAACCATTCTGGGATGAAAAGTACATAAAATATGGCTTTTTATACTTACAGGACATGTTGGATCAGTATATTATCGAGGAACACTCTAAAAAAACAAATATACCGGGAATTATACTGCAGGAGTTTCCCTTTCCTTGTTACTTCAAAGATAGGTATGAGCACAACAATTTATAAATATTTAAATAACTAAATGTTTTTATAAAACAATCAATCATATTAGCCAAGTTTAAGAGAAAGTAAGGCTTTCTAGTTTACAATTACAATCTTCTGCGCACATATGATGTTACTGTTTATAACATGAAAAATATTAATAGGCAAAATTGAACATTGGATTTTTTTATTAGAGAATTTCCACAGGAAAGATGTGCTATTGTAGTGAGCCTTATAAGTGTCTCGGACGAGTTCACTAGCAAAAAAAACTCCAAAAACCAGAAGCATGCTTTTTGACCAGAAGTTTTTGAGAGTTTTCATGCTAGAATAAAATTTTTTCGGGGTTTATCTAAAAAAATTTATATTCTAGATTATTTTGTACATTTGGTTCTTTTTATATTACCTTGTAGCCCGTTTGTTTCCCCCAAAATCAATCAAAATGTAAAATATCATAAAAGTACGCGGTTTAAAACCATGAGGGGCAGATGCAAATTCACAAAGCGCAGTAAATAATGCGTGGCCGCAAGGTCAAGGGGCAGGTGCAAACTCCCAAAGGCAGCTTTCTGCTATGAGCTGACTGAAGCAGCGCGTGAGTGTTTGTTGAGTATAAACAAATTCTACTAATATATTTTGTACACGCAGACAGCTATTCAGTACCTTTGTGAGTAAACCAATTTCCCAAATGGTTAAAACCCTAAAAAAATTCACTTAATTTTGGAAATTCGCTCAACTCATGTCAGTCGTTCAGCTGCATGATTGAATTATTTTATTTTAATGTGAAAATCCTTTTTGCTCATCTTCACTTTGATGAAAACAGAAAAATTATAATTGTAAGTGTATATAATTTTCAAAATCTGTTTAAATGAGATTTAGTTAAGCTCTATGATTTTGTTGATTCTTATAATTTAAAGTAAATGAGTCCATGTTAGGTGGAACTTCATTTTAAAGGACATGAAGTCATATAAACTGTAATCTTCATATAAGTCATTAATGTTTCTTTTAATTTAATTCTTATATTTTTTTCAATGTTTGCTGAATTCCAAAACATTTTTTAGTTAGAACAAGCATTTTTAGGTTTTAGTGAGAAATAGAGCTATAGATTCTTCTAGACTGTAGATTGTATTTTTTTTTTTCAACATGTTAGCCCACGGATTGAAGCATTTTATCAATAAATAAACTAGGTACACCTGCTTTTTTGTCTTATCCAATCCTAAAATCACTTTGTGATTCCTGCGGTTTCAGGTAACCTAAGTACCCATCTTCAGATCACAGAAATACTTAAAATAAATCACAAAACAAAAATCACAAAAACACATCACGAAACATATTAAAACCCTTTTTTTAAAAACACATTAAAAACATGGATTAGGCCTAATCATGCTAACCGGTCACGGTAAAACTTTTAATACGATTGCCTGGCACGGTTTTACTTACTTAGGTTACCCAAAACCGCGGTAATCACAAAGTGATTTTAGGATTGGATAAGACAAAAAAGCAGGTATTGTACCTAGTTTATTTATTGATAGGTGTAAATTGTTAGTTGGAGTGTGAGCATGCTATACTATAGAGAGTGCTGAACCATTGCTTTGATGGATTATAAAGATTTTGCTGCATTTGGAAAACAACATAGTATACCAAATTAACAGAAATTATATTTCTACAAATTTCATAACACATAACACAATTACTGTTTCTTGTCCATTAGAATATATGGTCTATTTTGTCTAGAAGAATTTCAACTTAGTAAACCTTTTGAAAAGTTAACACAACATTGAGTTAAAATATATAGGCCACAGGTATTCTCACTTGTATTTATATAAAATATTTCAATGATTTTCTATTAAATTACAGTTTTAATGAACAGATCAGTTTCATGTTTCCACTAATTATGGTTCTATCGTGGTCATTCGCATGTGCTATGACTGTCAAATCCATAGTTTATGAAAAGGAAAAACGTTTGAAAGAAACAATGAAGACAATGGGACTAGGAAATTACGTTCACTGGTGCGGATGGTTTATTGACAGTTTCCTTTCGATGCTAATACCCATCTGTATAATTACACTCATATTAAAAGTAAGTAAATATTTGAATGATTATGTGTAAGTTTATTTTAAATAGTTAGGATTTTGTACATTTATCAAATTTTACATGTTTATTTATTTTAAATCAATAATTCAAATATCTAAACGATTTTCTTAGAGAAGGAAATTGTAATTCATCTGGTACTTTTACTTTCTCCACACTATACGTAGTATATGGAGAAAGTATTGTTTTCGTAAAAATGTTCGAATTTGAATTTTCATTTGAATTATCTGTTTTGGTGCTTCCAGAACCCCAAAAAATTGTTTAGTGCAATTATCTGTGTTGGTGCTCCCTGAACCCAAAAATATTTTTAGTGGAATTTTTTGTTTTGGTGCTCCCTGAACCCCAAAAAGTGTTTTTAGAGTGGTGTCTGTCTGTCAGTCTGTCTGTATGTATACACGACCAGAGAGGACACTATTGGTCCGATTTTCATGAAATTTGTTATGTAGGTACTAAACCCTAATATCTCCAGGCGTTTTTTTCATTTCTTGGAATTTTTAATTTTTAAGGGTAATTTACCCCTAAAAACTAATAAAAAACTACAAAAATGCAAATTTCTCAAAAACGGCTCTAACGATTTTGATCAAATTTTCAGTATTTATAGTGCTTAAGATGCCAAACAAAATGACACCACCCACTTTTATCAAAACTTCGGCGTTTTATAACTATGGGGAAATGTTTAAAAATAAACAAGTTTGTGTTGTCAATCTAGCATCGCGGCGGCGGCCGCACGGGGTAGCACCACGGTAGCGAGCACGGCCAGTAATTCAAAGGTCGCGCGATCGAATCCCGCCTGGGACAATAATTTTTTTATACGATTGGCGTAGGTAGAATATTATTTTTTTGTTTTGTTCTAAAAAGTAGTAAAAATAAAATGATTGAAAACAATATTATTTTGACTACAGTAAGTTGGGAGAAAGTTTGTGTCAGTTAACTGATACCGTTTATTTTGTCTTTAGCTTAATAGTGACATAGTAGGTTTGTATTAATAAAATTGTAGTTAAAAGCAAGAATTAAATATTTGTTTATTTTTTGTTTGTTTGTTTTAGTATGGAAACATTCTAGGAGGAGTATCTCTCACACTGTTGTTTGTTTTTATAACTCTTTATAGTTGGGCAACAGTTTCTTTGGCATTTTTTATTTCTACTCTCTTCAATAGAGCAAATATGGCTGCTGCAGTTGGCGGTGTGATATTTTTTGCTATGTACATCCCTTACCCTGTTTTGGAGCGATGGACATCTTACTTCAGTCTAACTCAAAAATGTCTGATTGTAAGTAAAATTAACACTTCTATTTGTCTTCTTATTGGTTTTAGAAGAAAATTTTATGAAAATAATTATTTTAACTTATAGATTAGTTAGTTTGATTAGGTGTTAAATTAATGTTCTACTAATATAATGATCCGTGTGATAGTTTAATTCTTAAAAGAAAGTAATTCATTCTATTTAACTTATAGCGTCTATCTTTGGTTGCTTTGTGAAAACTATTCGAATTTTGTCTGGCTTACAAAAGTGATTCTAAACTTATGTTCTCTTAGTAATATGCCAATTTTGTCTGTTTTTCCATTAATGTACAGCAAGAAGGCTACAAAAATAACTGTTTCTTATATAGTTTAGCATGTAGAGAAAACTCTTTATAAAAGAGAATAAATGGTTACCTGTTTTTTAACTTATAATCTTTTTGAGCCGTTTATCAACAAAGATTTTGAAATAAAATAAACTCAATTCATATGTAGTTACTTCAGACCATAATCTTGTCAAATCTAGAATGAATTTACAGAGAAAGAAAATATATGGCATATCCTTTATCCTGAATTATAGACCATCAACTCAATAAATTTTCAAATTTAAACAAAACTGTAGGCCTACAAAATAACTAATCCTGTTTGGAAGAGTTAATTTAAAGATATGTCCATTATTATATTATATTGCTGTCATTGCATTTTTAATTGGCAGTAACACATATACACAGTCATGGACGCCCATAATTAATTATACTTCCTAGCGCCCCCCCCCCCCCCCAGCTCCTTGGGAAAGAAAAATATGTATACTATTAATTATAGTCAGATATTTTTTTTGGAGATTAGCACTAAAATATGTTTTAAATGTTATGTGCCGTTTTATTTTACATTATACTTATTTTATTTTTTATAAGTGTTCAAGCATGAGCTGCTGGGTCACTACTTGGTGCAGCCTGAAAGCATATTGTAGCTTTGTGTTTTCATTGACAGTGTAAAGGTACGGAATCAATGCTGTGTGGGTTAATATTTCACCTGAACAGCAAAATTCAATTCCCAAATTTTAAAAGTTTTCTGGGTGAGGTCAAAAATTTCCCAGGACCCCTTTTGCCAAAGAAGTGGAGGGTATCCCATACCCTGGTCTAGCCCCCACCTCCGCTAGAAAATCATATGGGCGCTCTTGTATACAGTGGACACCGTTTATTGCAATCACGGATAATGTTATCGCATTTCTAAATTGTCAGATCTTCGGTTACTGTTATCATTTTTTTCTGCCAGAGTGACTACAAATAACTTGGCATCAACATGACACATTACAAAAACAGCAGTAGATGGCCTGCAGACTGTGTACTGTATGAATCGAGTAATACAATACATTTGTAAAAATCATTTGCAGTAGGGTGACCATATGAGTTATCAATAATTTTCTTTTAGTTTTGAGTGTACTAAAAGTTTTTTACGTACCGAGTAGTTTTTGTTAAATGTAAATCATTTTATTTCTCAGTTGTATTTCTGTGCTGATAGAGGTTAATACTACATCATTGTTTTGCATACGATTGAAATTAAGTTTGTGACAAATAGGAAATTTATCGTTGTTTATTAAAGTGTACTTTAATTAAGGGTATAGTAATGTGTATAAAATGGATTTAAATCATTCACTAAAACAAAGTGTTGCTGTTCTTGAAATAGGCCTACAGTAGATTAATTAATTGTGGCGGATTCACAAATGAAACGTCATGATTGGAAATTAAAAGATAAACTTTCAATTAATTCGTTATGATAAATTAGGCCAAGCAAATTAAATACCGTGCTATTTTCTAAGTATGGTACCAGTTTTTGTTATTACTGTGTTTATCAATTTTATAGTTTATGAAATGTGTAGTCCTAATCATTGTTTAACTTATGGGAAGAAAGCAATAATACTAAAAAAACATTTATTTATTTTAAAACGTAAAAAGATTCGTGTACAATTTTGTTTTAAACAGCAGTCTCCTTATGATTTTAATGACATTTTTACGTTATAATAAAATGATATTGATATCAGGATATTGTTATCAATTTGAGTTTGGCCCATTGTGATTACAATAAGGAGTGACTACTGTATAGTATAAATTGTATAAATCAGCAGTCAAAATATATAAGAAACTATTTTAAAACATTTTAGTTTAAGTTATACTTGAATTTATTTTGGTTTAAGTAAAATTATTTTTTTAATAATGATAAAAAAGATTATTATTAAAAAAGTATTATTTATTTTCAGAATTTATTACCAAGTAAAACAGTTTTGTGTTTTTTTTTTTTTTGTAGTCACTGTCATCGAACGTAGCTTTTGGAGTTGGGTCTGCGTACTTGTCCCAATATGCAGAGAGAGGTATCGGTGTATCGTGGGAGAACCTATTTCAGAGTCCTGTTTATGGTGATGACTTTAGTCTGGCTTATGTCATGATGATGTTGGTGATAGATATCTTTATTTACTTATTGCTTACATTCTACATTGAAGCAGTCTTTCCAGGTACAATCAACTCAAGTTTAATAATATTATTGTGTCCAAAACAAAAAAATTAATAGATATTTTATTGCTAGAAAAATGTATTTAATCTTATAAATTAGCCAGTAATGTTGTTTGACAAAAGTTTTCTTTCAGATTCAAAAGTCTTACTATTTCAACATTTATTTAGTCTGGTTAAATAGTGAAATTGAATTGAAACGTTTAATTTGGATTGAATATTGTATTTATTCTTTCGTTTGTGTTTGTTTTTTTCGATGTATTAAATGTTGTAATTGATTCAAAGTCTTATACTTTTATTATAAAGCATGGGCTCTCATATGATATTGTCTAGGGAGGGGGGGCTGAACCGGGATATGGGGCTTAACACGTTCACTGCTAATGACGCACATGTGAGCTTGACACTGAAGACTATGAGATGCACGGCAATCCCCATATTGGGAGTATTTTCAATACAAAATGCATTGCGTGCTTCATATGCCAACCCCCATATTGGGAGTATTTTCAATACACAACGCCAATATTAAGCCTATTAAAGGTTAAAAAATAAAGTAATTTCTACTCATTTAGACTATAAATATAAAAAATAAAAGCTTAGCTCCTAGCATAGGAAATACGAAATTTGCGTAGCTGTGAACATGTTACGGAGTACCCTTCCCTCCTTTGGAAAAAGGAGTCCAGGGGTATTTTTGAACTCCCCAAGAAAACTTTTAAAATTTGGGAATCCAATCTGGCTGTTCAGGTGAAATATTAACCCACACAGCATTGAGTCTATAACTTTACACCGTCAGTGAATACACAAAGACCTATAACACTCCTAGAGGCCGCACCAAGTAGTGACCCTGCAGCTCATGCTTCAACTCTTGTAAAAAATAAAATAAGTATATGTAAAATTAAACGGCACATAACATTTAAAACATACTTTAGTGTTAATCTCTTTAAAGAAAAATACCTGACTATAATTAATAATATACAAATATTCCTTTCCCTGAGAGCTAGGGGGGCCGTGGCCCCCCTCTGCCCATAGGTATGGGCGCCCATGTTATAAAGTTCCGTTTGTTTTGTTAACAATTATGCACACACCTAAACTATAGTCAGTATAATCTTAGAATTCTTTATTTAATATAATATTATCAATTACTTAAACAGGTCAGTATGGGATAGCAAAACCATGGTACTTCCCCTTCTTGAGACATTTAGGAAAGAAGCGGAATGATGAAGCTGGTCACTCTCTTTATGGTGAGTAAATCTTTTAATTAACCTTTCTAAATGTCATCAGATGGACAATTACTTTTAAGGTTTTTCAAGGTTGGAATGTTGCACTACTAGGGTGCAATGAATAGTGTTTATAGCCAGTATTATCATAAATTAAAAACAGTATATTTTATTTTGGCCTTGACTCACTAACAAGTTTCATATTATACACAAATCTTGACAAAATTAAGGCAACCTTGTTTAATATGTATTTTTAGTTGACATAACCTATATCTATTAATTTAAATTTCTTTCCTACAGTAAAATTGGTGAGGAAAATTGGATGTATGATTTAACTACCCTCTATTATGCAAATTTAATATTTTTTCACAGAAATATGTTCTGGAAACAAAATTAATTACTAAGTCATTGGAATGTTGTTCTTCCCACTTTTTGTATTGGGCTAGAGACACGTAGACTTATATAATATTTATTCTCAAACCCTATAACTAAATGTTCATTAATGATTATAACATTTATCACTGTGATTGAAGTAAAAATGGACTTTTATATTACTATAATGAATACTCACAAACTAAACCATATTTTAAATGCCGAAAACCTATAATAAATCATAGAGGTACGAAAATATTTTAGTGGTTATAGTAAAGAAAAATAGTTTACTCTTAACATACATATTCTATACTTTAATAATTTTACCAAGATACATAAATTGTTTTAATAATAAAGCATTGCTGAAACCTTTACATAAATCTGTACAGTTCATTTTTAATGGGAAATTACTCTACTGTGTATTTGTTTACAGGTGTAAATAATTTAAACTATGAACCAGAACCACAAGGCTTGACTCTTGGAGTGAGTATAAAAGGACTAGGACTGATTTACAGTAATGGAAAAGTTGCTGTTAATGGGCTAAACCTTAACTTCTACGAGGATCAAATTACAAGTCTTTTAGGCCACAATGGTGCTGGGAAGACAAGTACCATGTAAGTCCTTTTTTTACATAAATTAAAAGTTAAGTTATATTATACTTGATTTAATTTCACTTACACCAAGTTGAGAGCATAAGTAACCGTCTTCCTTGAAACAGAGGGGTTGGTTAGTGTACTTGGGAGTTAAAGTTTAGATCCGGGTGAAGATCATCGATGTTAGTCTAGAATGTTTGTTTTTCAAAAGTGTTGGAAAACGTTGCGCTAGTTCGACTTAGTGCCAATGCGTTCATCTAGTCAGCGCTGGCTTACACGGACACGCTGGGTTAAGGGGTAGATTTGGCGGGAAAGAATGGAGGGGCGCACTTCACTCATACGTCACTCACCCATTCGTTGTTACAGACTGCTTATGTACCAACTACCAAATCTTTTGACCTTGATTAGTCTTCGGTTTAATGTAGGGCTTGCAGGGTTTAATGTCAACATTTCTTTCCTTTTACTTGGTGCTTATTCTGCTTAGGTACCTGTACATAATTTATTTTAGTAATGAAATGTTTTTATTAGTTTATTACAATTATTTTTACTATATCATACTGCATTATTAATGTTATGAATCTAGAGTAAAACTTATAATAAATTGCAATCATTATTAAAATGTTTACTTTAGTGTTGTTAGTCACAGAAATGTTTGTGCTACAGCTTTTTAAAATTTTGTGCATTTCGTATGAAATTACTTTTGTCATTCAAAACAATACATATACTGTGCCGTCATAAACCGCCCACCATCTTTAAATGGAAATGAAGTTGAAAACCCCTTATGCGTACATCGCTTTTCATAAGGAAAAATAAGATTCAATACCGAAAGCCATGACATTGTTTCTACATTTTTTATCGCAACTGCGGGACAAGGGGAAATATTCAACCTTACAATAAGGAAGTAAGGAGGAACATGCTTTCCTGTCTCCGTCAGTCATTGACGTAGTGAGGCGAGGGGATGTGTATGTGACGTAGGAAGTCTTCACAGACTAAGCGCTACCAGGCGAGCTATCTAGTGTGTAAAAAAATCTGAACTACGCAATCTTCCCCCTGCTACCCCTCGCCCTCCCACACACAGCAGCACCTTTTGTAATGTAGTTTACCATCTGTAATATTTTCTTTTATCTGTGATTACACCTAAAAAAATTTCCAAGTGAAAATAGGAAGGATACAGGAGACTTTAATAGGAGAGGGAAGTAAAGGGGATACATACCCAAAAATGTTGGGTTGTATAACAAATTTTGAACAGCTAGATTCTGTTATCAAATACAAGATAAAACACTTTGATCAAAGATCAGAAAAATATAATAATAGTCATTATTATGCTCATTGTTAAAGATATAATATATAACACTTATGGAATATTATATTAGTAATACTGTATCTTCAAAGAGAAATAGTTTTAAAAAATATATAGTTTTACACTTCAAGTAAATTTTTATTTGTAATGAATATATTTGAACCACTGGAGTGTAGTTGCCGATGAACTGGTAACAGTGTCAAATGAAGTCAAATTTACTTTGTTAAAAATGCATGGACTCTCCATGAACTGTACAAATATTATCTTAGACAAATAACCTAGAAATTCCAAAGGCCATTGCCTTTTCTGAATTTCCTTGGCTATGTTGTTCAGAATACAACAATGTAAATATTGTTATATTTTTCAACACTAAACAAATATGTTTCAATATTTGTAATATTTTTTAAAATAGTATATAGTGAAGTAGGAAAGGAAGTCATATAAAATTTAGGTATCTAGAGTCTCTAAAAAATTTTGTTTTTGGTACTGATCTTGAATATTTATGTTATTGATAATCTTTTAATGTTATGTGTTTTCTGCCCGCAACAAATACAATACTTTAAAATGTAATTTACAATTCATAATGGGAAATTCATAATGGTTCAGCTTATTTATTTCCCTCCATTATAATTAGTTATTTCCCATTACATTTTTGTCTATTGTTACAATTTGCTACAGTTTTTTTAGGTTGATGAAAATTACAAGTTATAATCACAAATTTTAAAAGATTAACTTTAAATGCATACTTTTTATGGAAATAAAATTTAATGATAGTGTCTCTCCCTGAAATCAATTCCTGGCTTCGCCCTTGGTACATAGTATGGCATACCCAACCTTATAATATTGAAATACATAGCCTAAATAAATGTGTTTTGCGCAGCCCATCTTAATTCAAATCAATAAAAATGAGAATAGGTCTAATTGACAATATAAATGACTTAAAAAGTCATTTTACTATGATGTTTTTAACAAACTGTTAACTAAAAAACTGAAAAACTAAAAAACTTTTTGCTGTATTTCCAAAACTTTTTATTTTCAATATACACTTATAATTTTTATTGAAATTACTTACTAAGTCTTATTTTACGGATTTTGTATAGATTTTATATCCTTGTAGATCAGTAAAGTTGCGCTGAAATAAATTTACGTTTATGGAGTACAGTAAGTGACATTGTACAGAAATTATGTAAAAGAAAGTACACAAAGAAAGTGTATAATTTAATTTTTTTGTGTGAATAACGTCAAATAAATAATTTTTTATAGTAGTAGGAAAACAATTTTTGAGATTTTTCAGTAAATGTGTCACATATTATTGTTGCAAATTTCACATCTTCTGTTCTTTATGAATTACTTCTCGACTATCAATAGATGCGTGTTGTTTAGATTAAGGAACCTCACAAACTAATGTTAAGATATGTCTCATACTTTTTGTGATTAATGTTAAGGTTTGAAATTAATGTTTTAATATCTTAATACCAATTTAATCAACTATTAAATAAACTGAAGTTACATTGTCCAATCACAAAAGGACAAATTTTATTGTGATTTAAAATGTTAAAAGATTTAATACAATACCATATTGATGAAATATATTTTAAATTGAAAGGTTAGACTAAACTATACTTTTATTTGGAGAAAATCAACATATTTTTCTAAATAAATATAGCCTACAATATATAACAAAATTATTAATTTTTTTTAATCTGTTGAACTAACTGAACATTTCAATTAGATCAGTTTTAACAGGCCTGTATCCACCTACAAGCGGAACTGTGAGCATTTATGAACAGGACTTGCATGCATCAAAGGAGAAACTTTTTGATAGTCTGGGAATTTGCCCGCAACATAATATTATATTCGACCTGTAAGTTAATATTTTCAGTTCAATAACTTACCATTTTATTATAAGCCACTGTATATTACATGACTTTCAAGAAGTAATTACCATGTACTACTCTAGCTGTAACTATTGTCAATTGTACTAGAAGTACAATATAATATGGAATTTAAACCTAAATAAACGGTACCAGATAACTGCCACATACTTTCTCCCAGTTGAAACTTTATACCTTCCCAAGAGTAGCATAGGAGGTGGTTATTTAGAATTGCAAAAGTAGGAAAATGTTATCATGGAAAATATTAGATGCATGTAACACTCATTCATATTATAGTATTATATTATATTATTATTATTATTTAAACTATTCGATCGATTTCGGACAAATTTGCACCAAACATTTCAATTAGGCCTGTATAGATGCACGAAAAAAAATTTGAAATTTTTTTAAAAACAACCCCCTTTTTGGGCAATAACCCCCAAAAATCAGTTATTATTATTACCTAAACGAGAATTTTTAGAAAGATGCAGTTTTTTTGCATATGGTAGGGTACAAATAAGCCAAATTTTATCAAAATAGTTAGAGCCGTTTTTGACAAATTTAGATTTTTCTCGTTTTTTGGCCATTTTGGGGGTAAAACCCCTTAAAAATAAAAAAATTTTAAAAATGAAAAAACTTCTGGAGATATTCCAGAACTACACCTACATACCTACCAAATTTCATCAAAATCGGAAAGTTGGTATGGTCTCCAGCTCTGTACTCATCCTAACAGACACACAGACACACGGACAGACTTCACCAAAAAAACACTTTTTTGGATTCAGGGAGCACCAAAACAAATAATTCCACTAAAAATATTTTTGGTTTCAGGAAGCAAAAACACAGATAATTCTACTAAACATTTTTTTGGGGTTCAGGGATCACAAAAACAGATAATTCCATTAAAAATTCAAATTCGAAAATTTGGACAAAAACAATACTTTTACTACGTATAAACTTTTTTACATTTTGGTTAATAAAGCCAAAATTTATATCTAGTTCTTTGGTTTATTGACTTAACCTCTAGGTATCTTGTGAATTGTGAGTAATCAGCAAAAAAAAAAAAAACTTTTTGTGGAGAAAGTAAAAGTAACACATTTTATAAATTAGGAAACCATTGTACTAGGCTCAAATTTTCTGTTGTTAAAACGCAGTGTGATCTCTCCAGTTGTTAATATTTAAATGGAATATGTCTCTTAACAACTCCAACTGACAGCTCATTAGCTCCTATTAGATAGCTGGGTTTGATATTGACATGATTAGCACATTTGCGAGATTTTACACAGCGATCTATGGAGTTTATTGAACTGTTGGGGTTCTGATGGACTGTGACGCTTTGTTTTTACCATGTTGTTGTTTGCTCGTGGATGACTATGGCTTAATCATGTACTTATCTACAAGAGTATCGGTATTAAATATATTATACTTCAATCATAAACTGGGTCTAGTGTCTTCAGTTTGAGTCCAGTAACCAGCCTACTTGTTGATACTTATGATGGTTAACCATCACTGCTTCGGCGAAGAAAATCCCATTTGTTAGCAGATTGTTCTCCAAACTTTTCATCCTGCTAATGCCTTATTGTATTTAAAAACCCTTGAACCAATTAATACAATCTCTGAAAATACAAGCCACATTCAGTATTAGATAATACATTCAGGATATAATCCCAATCATCAATACCCGGTACCTTAGCTTTCTTACACCACCCGAATATTTTCAATTCATTTTAAGTTCTATTTATTGTTTGTGATATTCTTTTAGCTCTAATGGTTGATTTTAAGTTTAGATTTTTACTCTAGTTTTTAAAATGTAGCTTTAGTTTTTGTTTAAGGCTTAAGATTCAACATTTAATTTAGTTTTAATTTTAAATGTAGCAGGCAATAATAATCCAGCCTAGGTTTTTGCTTCAGAAGAAAATAAATGTTGGAATTCAAGGAAAAGTAAATTTTCTTGAATTTAACAATTTGTTTACTTTGAATTTCTGAATTGATACTATTTCAATCATCCAGACCTATTGGTTTGTATGACAAAATAAATTAAATCCATTAAAGTATGTGTTAGTCTAATGTTTTCTAAACTAAAAGTAATATGTTGTTCTTATACATTCTTACTGTTTTGTAGATTAACTGTAGAAGAACACCTGCGGTTTTATTCTAAACTCAGGTGTCAGAGTGAAAAGGATGCCAAACTTGAGATAGAATTAATGATTCAAAACATTGGGTTGTCAAATCATAAAACAACTCTTGCTATGAATTTGTCTGGTGGAATGCAACGTAAATTATCCGTTGCTGCTGCCTTTATTGGTGGTCCCAAGTAAGTATATTATGGTACTTATAAGTTATAAGATTTAATTTGAGAAAATGTGAATTTTTAAAGGGTTTATTGATATGACCAACAAATAACACCAAAAGTGTGTCAAGACTAAAACGCTACAACTGTATCAAGTTTGTACAGAAAACACACATAGTTCAAATTTAAATTTACATTCAGAGAAACAAAATTATAATAAAGTGAACACAAATGTTTTAAACAAATAATAGATAGCGACGCAGTTTACTAGCTAATAGAACACCAAACTTTTCATCTCACTTTGAAGACTATATTAGATAAACAAAAAAACTCTCAAACAATTTTATTAGACTTCCTGGAATGGTGTTTTCTTTCACTTTATAATATTAAAATTTTATTTTTATATTTAAATGTCATACCTTTATACTCACAAAGCAGTTAACAAAATGTATAAAGGGGTAGGCCTATTTAAATGTTGAATATTAATGTCTTTTGAAATATTGCTTTCGTTTTTAGAATCGTTATTTTGGACGAACCTACATCAAGCGTTGATCCCTATTCAAGAAGAGCAATTTGGGACCTGCTTATTAAATACAAAAAGGGTAAAGTAATTTATGATGTTATGTTAGACGGCAATATTAATACAAATACACCAACCAATCAATCTTTATTAATTTATTTAGATAACGGTTATATTTATATAAGGCAGGTCACATAACACAGTATATAATAACTTAAAAGTAGGCATGCAATGTAATGAAGTACAACCAATTGATGAAATAGCAATATTAAAAATTAATAAAATGAATGTTATGATAACAATATATACACGAAAATACATACACACACATATACAATTTAATATCTACAATACTCATGCAATTTAAATCTGTTGTGTACCGTATTCATTTACATATCTAACAATAGGCATCAAGAAACTCCCCTACAGCGTAGAAAGCATTGATCCGCTTTAATTTGTTTTTAAAACATTAACTTCCATTGTTTCTTTAAAGACTTTACAGAATATGTTCATGAAACGGACTCAGATGGTAGCTTGTCAAAATATTTTAATCTGTACTGCCACGGAAGTCATCTTTATTACGCATATTGTATGTAACTTGTACACCAATATTCAAGTTAAATATTGGTATTTCTTCATTATGTCTTTACAAGTTGATAGACACTGTGCCAACAACATATATTTGCTTATATTTAAATAACTTTTTCAATTATTATTTAAACAATTCCACAACACTATATATTTCATAACTATGTACAATAACTATCAGATTGTCTAAATTGATGAAATATGAAATTTTCTACACTTGCTTTTGACTGTTTCAATAATTAAACAGTATTAAGTAAGCCATTTGAATTTATTGTTTTGAACTTCTAAATTGACATAAGGAAAGAATTCACAAGGTTTTGTTAGAAAATAAGCTTGTTCAAAGAACATTTTATATTTGTTCATCATATAATTGAATGTGTAAATATTTCTTTGCCTTCTCTAAATAAAACTTATCAAGATGTAACTTACAGAGCAATTTCCATTAATAAAATAACTGTATGTAATTAATAATATTGTTTGTTGTTTAGGTCGCACCATTATATTAACAACTCATTCGATGGATGAAGCAGATTTATTGAGTGACAGAATTGCCATCATGGTTAATGGGAATGTTGAATGTTGTGGTAGAAGTTTGTTTCTCAAAGACCAGTTTGGCAGTGGTTTTCGTCTCGCTGTAGAAATGGTCAGCTGAATTTATTTCTGAATTGCATCTAATTACAGTTTTATTACTGTTAACAAATTACAGTTTATAGTTTAATAGTTAATGCTAAATAACTGTAAATTGATATTCTCTCCATCAGCTTTTAACTATAGTTGTTATTTTTTAAAGCTCAAATTAAGCACTAAGTCGTTAGTCGCAATAAATATGATATGTTAGGTTGTATTGAACATTAACATTTTTTATAAAACTAAAATTGTTCCTTGTTTATATGAACATGAATTAAGTTATCGACTGAACTAATATACAGTGGACGCTGATATTTATTATTATCACGTCTTCGGTTACTGTTATTAATTAATTTTTTCTGTCACAGTGACAAAAAAATAACTTGTCATCAACATAACGCATTACAGAAAGAGCGGTAAACGGTCTGCAGACACTTTGTGTACAGTATGAATCGAGTAATAGAATATACGTGTGATAAGGACGTAGGATTACCTTATGAATCGTCAATAACTTCCTTTCAGTTTTGAGTGTACTAAAAGGTTTTTACCTACAGATTAGTTTTTGTCAAATGTCAATCTTTCATTTCTCAGTTATATTTTTGAACTGATAAGAGGTTAGTGGTGCATCATTGCATGTGAAATTTTGGTTTCTGTAAAATCAGAAAGTTATCATTGTTTACTAAAGTGTATTTTAATTAAGAGTATAGTGATCTGTATAAAACGGAATTAAAACAGTAATTCACTAAAACAAAGATTTGTGTGTGTGTGTAATGGGCCTACACTATATTAGTTAATCGTGGTAGATTCACAAAAGAAAGTCAAGATTTAAATTTTAAAAATAAAGTTTCATTACTAGAGCGTTTCGTCTAATTTAAAAAAAACGTGCTATTTGGTAAGTACCAGTTTTTGTTATTATGTTTATAGTTTATGAAATGTTAAGTCCCAACCATTTCAGAACTTATGTAAAGAAAACAATAATACTAGTATTAAAAAATCATTTACTTATATAAGAACATAAAAAAGGTTCTCCTTATGATTTTAACGATGTTTCTACATAATAATAAAATTATATTGATACCGGTTGATATTCGGTTATTGTTATCAATCGGAATTGTTATCAATTTTGGTTTTCCCAGTTGTGATCACAATAAGAAGCGACTACTGTATATAATATTTTATATAATAGTATTTGTTGTATATTTGTTTAAATTGTTAATTGTAGAATATTTAGTATACGTTAAGTGTATACAAAATGCTAAATTACAGTACCGGTAATTCCCAAAATGATGTACTACAAAGGCTTTGCCTCTGCATTGATTTATGTACCGTCTAGTTTTGAAAGATGATTTTTCTAGAAGTAAACATATTTTTAATGGCTGATATTTACCATTCACTGTTAGTTTAAAACAATTATGTCATTCTGTCAGTGTGGATGTCTGTCTTCTTAGGTTTACCACAAACTGAAGAATCACTGATTTAAAACAGATTACCTTGTTTTACCTATTACAGTAATTAAAATTATTTGTATAATTGCTGTTGTTGTATGATTTATACAGGGAAATGTTTATCCTGCTGATGAAAACTCAAGAACTTTGGACACAAATGTTGAAGGTATAAGTTTATTATTGAGATTATGAAAAGCTTACAATTTCTCATTACAAAATATATGGTATCATATATAAAATAGTTTAATAATTTATTTATTTGTCTCATTTGAAAAATTTCTTAATGTGTGTTTGTTTAATACTGGGGCTGAGGAAAGCAGAGCCCTCTAATCCTCTGGGCACAATACATTCGTAGTCAGATTTTAGAGTATAACTTCTTAAAAAACTATTTGCATGGTTTTTGTAAAATAAAACATAATTTATTATGAATTCGTTCTTGGTTGCTATAAGAAAATGTTTATAGCAATTCATTTTATTTGTTTGAAAATATTGTTGTTTATTTTTTTGTCCAAATTAGTTAATGGGTAAAAGTGAGAAATATTAATAAAGAAGTTTTTAATTACTGCTCTTAGATATTAATGATGAATCTTTATATGGGATT
The DNA here is from genome assembly GCA_018207615.1 of Philaenus spumarius. Classification (NCBI taxonomy): domain Eukaryota; kingdom Metazoa; phylum Arthropoda; class Insecta; order Hemiptera; family Aphrophoridae; genus Philaenus; species Philaenus spumarius. The sequence continues at coordinate 188,953 of JAGFPH010001041.1, forward strand.
ATGTAAGCAATGGCATAAAAAACTAATGAATTCAGCTTAATGTACAAGTGCATGAAATTAAAAATAAATATTGGATTTGTTATTCTGTAATCAGTGGATCCTCAAACGTAAATATAGTGAAACATTATAATATACAAAATTAGATTACTGATATTCACAAACAGTCGTGCAAAGACTGTTGTTTCCACTAATAATCTCATTTTGAGTTATTGTTTAACATGCCTATAAAAACAGTACAGCCCAAACAAACAACACTGAAACTTATGATGATCATATCATGGCATGTGACTATGCCAGTTGAACACTTTGGTTATTGTTGTCATAAGAATGGAATTGTTTGTTGATTCTGAATCAAGCAGTGTAGAGTTAAAAATGGAACATCAGAGAACACAACTTTTTTAATGTAAAACACTATTTCCGCTTTTACGGAATTGGCCACTAAAACTATCCTAGCCACTAAAACTATTAATTTCAGAAGTGCTTTCAATGATCTGTACCAATTAACAAGGAGATGCTCTCAGTCGTAGAAAAATTATGTTGAACTAGAAGCGTACTTACACGACTAAAGGTTGTTTTGCCCGTTTAACTACAAATAATGAAAATGAATGCCTATTATTTCATCAAGTATTGCAGTGAACACAAAGAAGTCTTTGATAAATTTAATTGAAAATGAATATTAGTCGGATATCAGTGAGACGAATGTCTAAATCTATTGGTGGGTTTCTTTACAAGAAACAGATTGGTTATATAACGTTTAAAAATACACATTAAAGTGCAAGGTTGTATAATAGTACGGAAATTTTATCAAATGTATGGTTTTCCACGAATGCCACAGTTATCTAAATGGATTTATAAGAATTTTATAAACATAACTCCATAGGCGTAACCAGGACGACCGTATGAGGGGGGGAGGGGTGCGTTATGAAAAATGTTTAAAAATTAAGATGAAAAATAACATGTTTTAGGCTTCCCAAAAGTACTTTATAATTATATAGGTATGTATAAGTTTCCACTTCTAATTGTGATTCAGGCCTATTTTAGAATAATTAAGAATAGCAACCATGACTCATTCCGTGCGCTGTTTTTAATACAATAGGCTTGGAACGCATACGGCGTTTTTTTGTCAGCTACGGATTAGTTACTGTCGCCGTTCATAAAATTTAAAGTATGCACACAGTGCGGTAAAATTTCCAACGCCATCATAAAGCTCATCTAGATTCATTAAACTGAAGTGTCTAGTTCATCAATCACAAAGTGTGTTATGTAATATATTTTTTTTATATGTTTTATTGATATAAACTGAGAGCATCTCTCGCTTTATTGTTATTCCGTCGTCGATTGAAAAGGAAGCAAAAAATATAAACTTATTTGGGTTCATCTAATCAATAAATAAAAGAAGAGAAGATTTTGGAACATTCTACCCTGTGTTTCCTGATTTGAGGAACCAGAAGAAACATTTTTCAATTATTTAAGAATGTCGGTTTCATCATTTGACGAACTACACACGCGACTGAAGGATAGTAATCTACGAAAAAAATACTACAGTGAGTATATTTGGCACAGTTCTCCACTGTTTTGGCGGAGACGGTGGAAAATCCGTCGATTTGTCGTGGCAGCGAGCGGATGCACAGCTACCATCAGCGGTAAATAAACCGATCGTTTATTTTTCCGACAAATGTGTATCCTCTAATAAATTCGACTAAAGATAATGTCAGCAATATATTAATAATTTATTGTTGCTTGACATTTGCGTAGGTGTTGAAACAACTTACTCTTATGAGCGCATTTTAATGTAAACAAAGTGCAAAATATTTTTTACAATCGGGGGGGTTATAACCCCCAAAACCCCCCTGGTTAGGCCTGTGCATAACTCGGTTTCAAGGTTTTATCCAACCAGACAACCACTCCTCAGTTATTATTAAAAAACCACTCCTCGGTGAACGTGTAACTCTTTGGTGTGCAATATCTGGAAATTACATCCTGGATCCTTATTTCATTGAGGATTGATAACAGAGTTTAAGTAAAACAAGTAAATTATAGGGAACAAACAAGTTATCATGCCTTTTGTTAGGGACTTAGAATGTTTCTGTCAGCACAAAGCTCTCTAGTCTTACAAGCGAGTGAACTATTCTGTTTGATTCACACCGCCTTCAGCAACCTTGTGATATCCTGTGGAGGGGTCATTTCATATCTCTGTAACCATAACTGATGCATAGAAATAGGGGTTTACTAAACAACCCCCAGCAATCGTTGGAAAGCCACATGAGGGGAACGTGGCAGTCAGTTTGGAAATAACTCAACCGCTTTTCAGAGAACCTACGCAGATGCTAGGAGTACTGCTTGGAGCATATTGGAACCCATAAAACATTCAGTCACAAAACAAATTTTAATTGTAATTCTTTTTACCTATAATTTAATTTTCTGAATTATTTATGTTTATTTAAACATCTTCGTAAAATAAAGTTTCAGAGTTGTATGTGTTTGGGCCATAATGTACAACTCTAAGACCTATATTAAAGACCACTAAAGGATACCGTTGCATGGCGGCCAATAGAATGGGCGCACAGCGATGCCATACCTACTAGTCTCGAACACTCCTGGTATTTACCGCTCGAGGCTTGAGCGCAGAGTTTAAAGAATTATAAATGCGTCGAGTCAGCCGCGCTCAGTTAGAAGCGTGGGAAGAACGTAACAACGTCGCACTAACGCGATTGGAGCGTTCAAGGTTTCGGTGTATACAAGCCCGTCCCTCAACGGTATTCTTTCATGGTCTTTACTGTAGTTACTTTTACAACACAATTTCATGTTTCTGAATATATAACAACCATCATCGTTGACCAGACAAATTAATCAACCCTCTACACAATATTCTAACTTATGTCCTTCGTAACATTCTATCACCTCGATTAGCGTTTAGTAAACGATTAGTTGTAATAATATAACACAATATTTTTATAAGAAAAGAAAGCTGAGAGAAGATTGCAGTGCAGGATAGACAGAGTTTATATCTCTTCAGCTTTTAATGTGATTCATGACAACACAATTTTTATTAATTTCTCAACTAAAATCATTACTCTCTTCAAAAAGCCCATATATTGAAATTAAAAAAATAATAAATTTTACTTTAAAGCTTTACCTATCATTTGAATTAATTAAATGTCTGAATTTGAGATTTATTTTTATCTCAACTTTTTAGATGAAATAAAACAATAACACAAAATCTCACAACAAATACGTTTAATAAATCAAACGGGTTTCAACGACAAAGTCGCCATCCTCAGTGATAAAGCTACAAAAGCCAAACTACAACTCACTCAACTTTTTACTTTAAATCTCCTGCTCTCTCTTTCCAAATCAAATCTTTCTAATAATCAATATGACAATGTATCGATATAGCTTTAAGACGACCCAGTTTTATAACATTAGTTTTCGGTATAGTCATGATTACTAATTTGACACCTGTGGAGGAACTGTGCCTCGACGTGTCTAAATAGTACCTAAGAAAGATAGAAGTAGTTCTGTGCCACAAGAGTCTGCCAAGAAAATATCAGTATTGCAATTTCTGACCTGTCTTGCACTATACTAGGTCTAAGTCATAGATTTATTTACTAGGAACTACTGTGCACTATCTCAAATTGACTTGGATTTTATTGTAAGGTTTGGGAAAACAGTTTTGTATTAAAAAGAGTTCTTATTACAATGTATCGATAATGGAACGATTTATTCTTCTTGCTTTCAGAACTGAGTAAACTTGTTTATGAAATCATACCTACAGCAAGACTGACAGAGAAGAAAGATACATCCATAAGTTTTACCCTACCAAACAGAAATGACGCTAAAGCACTACAAAGTCTGTTTTCTATGTTAGAAAAGGAAAAAGAAGTTCTTGTTATTAACTCATATAATATCTCTGATACTTCTCTGGAAGAGGTAGGATTACTCTAGACTTACACTAATGAATAAATTTGTGTTTCTTACCGTCATCGTTATCCAATTCTTTTTTTAACCCTTCAGGGGTCGCATCACTGTCTAATCGACCGTGGTTTTCGTATTTTACTTATAACAATTGAGCGGAGGTTTTAAGATCTTCCACATCTCCCTTACCTTCACATAAACTCATTCACTACTCAGTTATGACACCAGCACTCTTCCCGGATGCTTCAGTTATCAGATGTACTGCAATCGTTCTACCAACTGGTCTTTTCCACAATGTGCGACCCTTCGCGTTAGTAATATTTATGTTTGTGTTGTTAAGAACAATATTCTGTGTTACTGCCAAGATGAATAGAAATGAATAAGAAAGTCTTTTAAATATTTTTGTTATAAAATGAATATTAATACAACCTTTTATTATCAATATATTTTCATTTATACAAATGTAAAGAACAGATAAACATTCGTTTGTCTTCGGAAAAATTCGTACATCTTCGTATACTTTAGAACAATATTTTTAACTAATGCCACATTACAATTAATTATTCAAGTTGTAATGTATTCTATTGGCCAACAAGTTTTAAATATGTCAGACGTTTTGTGTATTTTTGTGTGCTATTTTATTTTTGACGACGTCCCAATGGGCGTAGAATTATCGTGTGTGAACTGTGTGTGTTTTATATTTTAATGTGTTTCGTGTACAGTGTTTGAAAATGTGATTAATCATGAAACAGCTGTAGCACGTTTCTTAAAGAAAGAATTGGATAACGATGATGGTAAGAAACACAAATTTATTAATTTGAATTACGTTATCCGTAGCTAAATAACTTTAAAATAAAAATTACACTAATGCTTTATCTTTTGTGGTTAACGACTTTTTTACTATTTCATGAATTATTGTATTTTATACTTCAGATGTTCTTCAAGAACCTACAATTCAAACCATTCTGAACTACAATAAATAAAATTATTTAAATTAGTATTTGCTGTGTGGTAACCTGGAAAACCAAATAATGTGACAGGCCTTAGAAATTGGTGTTTAGATGGTCAGAAATAATTAAATTTTAAAACTTCACATATTGCATAAATGCTGTCTTGGACTAGAAAGAACTTGTTAAATTGTTTGCTCATATACAATAAAAAAATAGGACTTTTCGATAAAAAGTTTATTTATTATATGGTTTCAAACTGTTCTATACACATATTTGTCTTAGCTTTTGTTGCTTGTGTGTGTTTTTTATCATTTACTAGGAATAATTAAAAAATACGTCACTATTCTTAATGGTTTTGAGGTTTTTCTTTTCACTTTTGCATAAATCCTCCAAACATTTTCAGAAATACATTGATTGAAACATAGGTATGAAATGTAGATTTGTTAAACATATAATTCAATTAATGTAAAAAAGCAAATTTGATATATTTTTATTATTATAATGTAACAAAGTGCTGGAGGTGCAGGTAACATACATTTAATAAATCAATTTGAAACTTTTAGGCTACCAACAATTTATCCTATTTCGAAATTTTGACTGTAAAGTCAATTCATTTTTGTGAACTGTATCAACTATCAAATACAAGATGAGTGAGTGATATATATAAGTAAAAGATTGAAGATATGTAGAATCGTTTTAGAAATTATTATAACAAATTTGATAAATAATGTTTTTATATTGGCAATTTTATATTTGATAAAGTGTGAAGTTTTTAACTGTTTTTAAAACATATAGATTGTGAATGTATGTTAAAATATCTATATATATGTCCAAATGTTACTTCTTTGGCTATATAATATTACACCCTCTGTCTTCGTTTATCTAACTGACATAATTTTTAAACAAATTTATTTGTTCTATAAAAATTTAACATAAAAGTAATTAATAAAATATATATCTACCAGGTAAAAGATCCACCTGAGGTAGACTGTAAATGAGTTAGTATGAGGTTAGTATGAGTTAGTCTACCTGAGGTAGACTGTAAATGAGTTAGATGAGTTAGTAAAATGGCCCTAGGACAAAATTAATCTCCAAAAACAGCTATCAATAAAGTTATAACCTGAATCCAAAAAAATTCCAAAAGTGTCTATGTAAATAGAAGTATGAAATAAAAATTACATTTTATAATTTTTTGTTAAAATGACAAAATTTTCTTTCTTTTAAAACAAACTGAGTAGATCTCCAGCAATAGGTATCAATAGAGATGGAGCCTAAAACCAAAAAACCCAAAAAGTGGCCTTATAAATATAAGGATGAAATAAAATTATATTTCATAACTTTTTGATAGTAAGGACAACATTATTTTTACTTAAAACAAACCATACGAAAATCAGCCCACTAGATCTCCAAAAGTAAGTATTAATAGGGTCTCCAAATGTTTAAGACTATGCTGAATTATAACATAACTAAGCTGGATTAGGTCCTACATAGGCACAAAACCTGTGCGTGGACACAAGTCGGGCACAACATAACTTTGCAATTATAATTATTATGAAAAAAAGAAGCAGAGAGAAAAGTGAATACACAATTTCAAAAATGTACGAAAAGTATAAATAAAATCAGCACTAGAACAATGTCATCAGGGCCCACACAAAAATACTCTTACAAAAATTTAGAAGTCAAGCGCAAAATAAAAAGAGCGACATATAAACATAACTAAGCATACTCTGAAGAAATTACCAGAAATATGGTATTAAATACATTAAAATAGTCATATAGCTAATCAGATGGATGTATTTTTGGTTTATGGAGTGCCATCTTCATAAACAATCGCTGAATGGCATCTAAGGAAGCCAGAATGGACCCCCCAAAGCAAAGACTGGCAATTTGCAAAGTACAATTGCCATACAAATTTAAGAAATATCTACATATATTGGTGAAAACAAAATAATAAGAACAACCAAACTAGTT
>JAGFPH010001041.1:195888-218272 GCA_018207615.1 Philaenus spumarius
CTACATATATTGGTGAAAACAAAATAATAAGAACAACCAAACTAGTTTCAATTGTTTTGAACTGATTTTGATGTATTTTTCTTTTCAGTTTTTACTATTATTTCTCATAGAATCTAGAATTCATTTCTAAATTACCGTTTATATATTTTCTAGATTTTTCTTCGAGTAACTGAAAAAGCGGAAGCTCTAAAACCACAGACTGAAAATACATCAGGTACAGTTTGTTTTGTTTCATACATTGAGATCTTAGAATTTAATTGAATATGTTATTAAACAGCCTTTTTTTACAGATAACGATAACAATCTTTCAATAAGAGAATCCAAACAGAAAATATATTCTAAGTTATTCAGTTGGAACCACTTCTTCGCTCTTGTCATAAAGCGCTTTCATCATACTAAGCGTAACAAGAAAGCTTTATTTGCAGAGGTAAAAACATTCATATATTTATAGTAAATAAGTTAGTACTGTTTAAGAAAATATTACTATCTAGAAGGTTTCTGTTTAGCTTTAGAGGATGAAAATAAACTGTTATATAACAAAGTTGTTATGTAACTGTCAACAAATGAATGTACGAGGGTCGTCCAGAAAGTAAAGAACGTTTTAGCATGGTTAAATAAAAACAAAAGATATCAAAACCAAATTTTATTTACACAGCCACAGTACTTTATTCTACTTTTCTACGTAATCTCCATTTTTGTCGAGACACTTGTTGTAACGTGGGACCAGTTTCTCTATTCCGATGTTATACTCATCATCCGCGAAAGATTTGAGCCATATTATCACTGCTTCTTTAAGTTCATCGTCATTTCCAAACTGTTTTCCACCCAAAAATTGCTTCAACTTTGGAAACAGATGAAAATCACTAGGTGCTAGGTCAGGGCTGTAGGGAGGATGACTAAAGATTTCCCACTTCAGACTTTGGAGTTCTTGCCGCGTTCGTGCTGAGGCATGAGGTCGGGCATTGTCGTGAATGAAAAAAACTTTAGCCGACAGCATTCCACGCCTCTTGTTTTGGATGGCGCGACGAAGTCGTTGAAGAGTCTCACAGTAGGATTCTGAGTTTATTGTTGCACCTTGTGGCATGAAATCCACATGGATTATTCCCTTTCGGTCCCAAATAACCGACTTTGCGAAACTGCAGCAATGGTTTTTCCTTTTTGGGTTTTGAGGGTGAATTTGTGTGATGCCACTCCATTGACTGGCGCTGGCTTTCTGGAGTCTTATACAAAACCCATGTGTCATCTCCCGTAACAATATGATCAAGAAATTGGTCTCCATCTTTGTCATATTGAGTCAAAAATTCAAGGGCTGCCCCCATGCGTTTCGCCTTATGGTCGTCCGTCAAAATCTTAGGCACCCACCGAGCACACACTTTCTTGTAACCAAGATGATCTGTCACTACCTCATGTAGGATTGATCGTGAAATTTGTGGAAAAGAGTCATGTAAAATCGTCAAAGTGAAACGTCGATTTTCCTGAATTGCTTCTTCAACTTTTTGCTTCAGTTCATCCGTGACTAGTGATGGCCTCCCGCTCCAATTTTCATTTCATCATGTACGTTAGTTCTTCCTTGGTTAAACATGATACACCACTTTCTTACTGATGACTCATTCTTCTCATCTTTACCATAGACAGCTTTAATTTGCCTATAAATTTCAATGGGCTTAACTTTTTGAGCATTAAATAAGCGGATTACACTCCGTACTTCACATTTGGCGGGATTTTCGATTAGCGCCGCCATTTTAAAACGCTGCGAAAACAAGTAGCGTGACAACACAGCAACGAGACTCGCCTCACACCGAAGAGAAAGGAAGCGGCCGCGCACGTAATCGCAGTAGTGGGAACTGCACCACGCGCGATGCGCATTCGTTCTTTACTTTCTGGACGACCCTCGTATATGTATCATAAATAGCTTTCAATTTTTTTTAACAGTTTATTAGGAAACCTGTAAATAACTTATAAAGTTTAAGGCGATCTTTAAGATTCCTCATCTAAAGGTACAGAAAGGAACCTTATTAGTGTAACACCCTTGTCAAACTGTCTGTCTGTGAGTCGTGGTTATTTTTAAAGCTACCGTCATGAAATTTGGCGCAGTCGTAAAACTTGCTTATCGAAGACAAATTTGAAAATAAAAAATGAAAATTGCATTATCTTATTTAATATACAATGACGCCAAATTTTCAAATGAAATTGTTTCTTGATCCAGACAAGAGTATCATTTAAAATGGGTAATTTCAAAACACTGTCCCTTTTTCCACGCCTCCGTTAAGGAGACATTATCAAAAATGTAAGAAGAAACTTGACCCCATCATATGTCAAAGGTACAATGGGCCCATCATATTAATTGTCAAACAAATTTAAAACTTTTTTACAGATCCCTGTGGATAAAGATTAAAAAAAATGCCTGTGACTGCTATAATTTTTAAAAATTAACAAATTACAAATTCATGGAGCAGAACTGAAACTGTTTAAAATCAAAGAAAAAATGTTTTAAAGGAACAGCAAATTATAAGACAAACAGGCCAACTTGGTATTTGTCCAGAGTGCATGTTTTTTGAGAGGTGAGAGAATTTGAGGTCCGAAAAAAATAGGACAACAAAATTTGAGAGAAGGAAAAATAAGTTTTTTAACGTACGGTAATGATTTGATTTTCAAAAATTCATGACAATCCTAGAATTTAAAGCACTACAGAAAGACATGTGACATCCCCGCGCTTAGCCTAAGACATAACTTGATGCAGGTTCAGTGGTGTACTGTTACAGTCCAGGGGAAATGTTAGTTTATACTAATGCAGTGTGTTTAAAAATATTATGCAAGAAACAAATACGTTAGAAATAGATTTAAAACAGAACTAGTTTAACAATAATATTCAGTATACTATAACTCATGTTTTATTAACGGTAGTTATAACAGCTGTATCAAACTGCATCAAACATTTATTAAATTAGAAAAAGACAAACAGCCTGTGCCTTTAAAAACCTTAGTATTTAGTAACATAATATGCTATTTTAAAACTGATAACAAATGAAGGGCTGAGCAGCCAAGGGATACAAGAGAGATTTAAAAAAAATGGAGTTATAAGTTCAGAAACTGGCTATTCAACACTTTAAAATGTTTGTAGCCAAAGAATATAACTGTAAGCAGGGGCAGCTCCAGGGGGGGGGGGCCATGGGGGCCATAGCCCCCCCGAGAGCTCAGACATTTTTTTTTTCGTATTTCAAATGCATCCATGTGTATATAATATTATTTATGAACCAATATCGGAAAAGCCATTTAGAAACAAGATTAGCAAAGATGACACTTAATTCTTTATTTCTATATCATATTCACTTATACACAGGCAGTCCTCGTTATACGCGGTCCCGCTTTACGCGATTTCGCTTTTACGCGGTAGAAAAAGTCCTTAACATAGTGGTTACCCTTATGCTATAGATGTGCAATAAGACGGGATTTTAAAATATCTTGCGTTTAAGGTTATTAAAACGTAAAAAGCGTTAGAAATATAGAAAAAAGCCATATGTCACCGACTCACTATTCATCACTATTTCTCAAAAACGACAAAACATATTAACTTGAGACTTAACATAGTGGTTCCCCTTATACTGTAGATGAGCAATAAGACGGGATTTTAAAATATTTTGCGTTTAAGGTTATTAAAACGTAAAAAGCGTTAGAAATATAGATAAATGCCAAATGCCACTGACTCACTATTCGTCATCACTATTTCTCAAAAACGACAAAACATATTAACTTGAGTTACTTGAGACAAAAAGGTTTTGTATTTGAGCCGAGTTGTTTGAAGGGTAGGCTACAGTTGATAATTTTATGTTATTGGTGCGATGTCTTCCGTCAAGGTCAGTGCTCTCATAACGGTACCCACCCCACCCCCTACTAACTCTTAATTCTCCATTATCAATACATATCATTATTCATTTTCATATTTAATTTTCAATTCAACCAAATCAATAATTTTATTTATAAGCTTGAATATATAACTGAATCTTAGTTTTTTAAGGTTAGGTTTTATGTTTATTGATATAATTTTATTTTGTATGTTTATGAATCTAATTTTTTTATGCCTATGAATGTATTTTTTATGTTATTTTTTAGGCTTACACAGTTACTTAAATTATTTTAGTTTATTAATAAAATGTTGAAACTTATTTCGTTATTAAGATGAAAACATTATTTGTGGCATAAATAAAACATTGAACGTTTATTCTGAAAGTGATACTTATTTCCTGTTTGTGTGGTTTGAAATAGTTTCATAACTACCCAGACCATAGAGTAAGTAATTGATCTGTTAAAATACTTTCTAACATTCTATATTTCGAACGATAACAAATTAGGCTGAACTAAAAGTACAATCATAACAAAGTTGAAGTACATTTATGTTACAGTAATATATAAAACAAAATTCTTTAATCATGAAATTATTAAAATCTATAACAAAGTGTTAATAAAATCGTTTTGGGGGGGGGGTGACTAAAAGTTCCAACCAAACTTTCCCGTACATGGCCCCCCCCCCCCCCGAGAAACTGTCCTGGAGCCGCCCCTGACTGTAAGTCTATCATGTGTTGAGATCTAGTGGCGAAAAAAAAACTACGGTACTTCATAGAAGAGCTGTTTAGCTTAGAAGCCAAGGGACACATGTGATGCAAGTCGCTTTACTTTACATAGGTAATTTACTTGTAACCTATGTTTTATTACATAACTTCTAATTCCTGTTAACACGTTCACTGCTACGCAAATTTTTTATTTCTTATGCTAGGAGCTGACCTTTTATTTTTTATATTTATAGCCTAAATGAGTAGAAATTACCTTATTTTTTATTTTTGTACCTTTCTACGTAATAATCACTAATATTTTAAAGCGGGCGCACATGTGCGTCCATAGCACCGCACATAGATTTGAAGTTGGCGTGCGAAGCACGCAATGCTCTGAGTATTGAAAATTCCCGAAATACGGGGATCCGCGTGCGAAGCACGCAATGCACTGTGTATTGACAATACTCTCAATACCGGAGTTGGCATGCGAAGCACGTAATTCATTGTTTATTGAAAATACTCTCAATTGCGTGCATCATAGTGTTCAGTGTCAAGCTCACATGTGCGTCCTTAGCAGTGAACGTGTTAACAGCCCAGTGGTACAGGTGACAACTTTTATCAAACATTGGCTGATAACAAAGAATGAGAGGATGACAATCAAATTAATCTTTGTTATTATTTTATTCTAGAACCTAGCAACTAAAGATATACTAGTTTTAGTGATCATGGTTTTACCTGGATTTGATTATAACAGTTTAACTTTAAACTGAGTTTTCTCAAAACTAACTTCACTGCACTTATACCCCTTGGCTTCTCAGCCCTTCAAATAAGCTTGCATTTCTAAAATTTTATAATGTTTGGGAGGAACTGAAAAAGGAGGGGATAAGCTAAAGATTATCTGCCGAGAGTGACAGTTACCTGAAATCGGGGCTTGAAGACAAACAAAATAATTTATATGTTCAATGGTATGGATATTAAATGTATGCTCTTAAGAAAGAACGGAACCCACACCATACTATTTAATTAAAGGTCTTAATGATAAATAAAACAAGTTTGCAGTATACAAGGGCGTACCCAAAAGTAACCAGAATTGCTGCCATGGGCGCCTTGTGTAGTACGCATTCCTGCCGCTAGGCATGTATAGGGCAGCTCGTCGCTAGTTGAGTGAGACCGGTGTCGTAGAACTGGCTTGTTCCGGTTACTTTTAGGTACCCCCTCATATAATCATTTAAAGAAAAAACTGCAAAGAGCCAATAGTTAAGTTATCCATTGTTTTGGAAAATGTAATAAAATATACCACTAAGCAAATATAAACAAATCCTAATTACTAAATCAGAAACAAAACGTATTTTAAGTAATAATAATATAATTTCATTGTAATAACTAAATTATGTGATTACAAAAAATTAATTTGTATTATATTTTGCTGTTTTCCTTATCCGTAGTTGTTACTACCTGCATTGCTCATCTACTTGGCTATATTTGCTACATCTCTTGAACCTTCTAATGAACCTCGACCTTCACTGAGCCTTAATCCTTGGATATATGATACTCCTCGGTACATGTTTTATGACAAAAATCCTACAAACCTTACAATATGGAATACAATTATAAAAGAGATTTTTGGGAAAGAAGGTTTGGGAACAAAGTGCCTTCAAGACCACAGGTCAGTTAAAGTTTTTGATACTAAAATGCAAGATATTATGTTTTCACATAGCTCTTGACAAAACTCAAGTCATCAAATTTTCGGTCAGAAACACAGTGGTAGAAAGTAATTTCCCAAATTTGGTATACTCACACAAATTTCTGGGAGTTCAGTTTGATGCGAATTTCAGCTGGAAGGGACATTTGGACAACATCCAAAAAAAGATTAGATCAATATATCTTGTATTTTTCCACTTGAGAGATTGTGTTCCTTTGGAAACTATTAAAGTAGTATATTATGCGTATGTAGAGTCAATTCTGAGATAAAGCATTGTTTTGTGGGGACAGGCGACTAACATTGGTGCGGTTTTCAGATTGCAAAAAAGGGTTTTACATATCATGACCAATGCCCACCCACAAAGCTCTTGTAAAACACATTTTAAAAACTTAAAAATTTTAACACTGATAGGAATATATATTTATGAAACATTGAGTTATGTACACTCTATAAAGAATGAATTACCGGACTTATACAGATTCCAACACAATTATAGTACATGGAATGGATATGGTTTTAGATTACCTAACCATCGTTTAACTCTGTATGAAAAAAGCCCTTTATATGCAGGATTGAAATTGTACAATGCATTACCTAGTTCTCTTATAAGTCCATGGGCGTAAAATTATTTAAGGAAAAACTAAAGAGTGAGCTTATTAACAGAGCTTTCTATTCATTAAAGGAATATTTTGACAGTCCCTTATTTGTGTGACCAGTTTGTTTGGAACTGATTTTCCTCTTCTTGATGGAAATTGTTCATTTTTACTCTGTCTAACTTGTATTGTATTCTACTATTTTTGACTGTACTTGTTTCATGTATTTGGTTCTATGTTTGTATAAGTGACGATGCACCTGTTTTGTATGTACATAAACATTTAAAAAAATGTATTGTGCAAATAAAGAATGTCTATGACTTAAGGTTTTTCAGGTAAAGCATTTAGTATTTTTACCTAAACTAAATAAAAATGTAGTAAACTTTTCTCCTTTCCGCCTTTGAAAGAAAGAAAACATAATGTTAAAAGGCTTTAAAAACTTTAAAATTTGTTGTTGTTGTTCAAAGATTTTAAATGGCCACACTTTAACCTTTCATGTTTATATTTTCCATGTTAACTATTTAAAGCCTTTGTAAGTGTTGAAAGTTCAACTTGTATTTTAATTTTTAGCTATGAGATCTTCTAGACACTAAGGTGCTATAGAAGATCGAATATTTCTGAAATGGATCACCAAACATAGTTTTTAAGACAATGCTAGGATTGGCAGAAAATTGTACTCAATAATGGAGATGCTAACAGTTTAATCGTTATAATAATTATGTCTACTGAATTAGCACCAAAGCTATTAAAATTTTAATGACGTGTGTTTAAAAATGTTTGTCTTTTTTTACAAAATCTTTTTATTAGAGATCAGAGCTGTTTGGCTTCAATAAATGAGACTTGGTACAATCACCCTGCACTAGACATAGAAAACTTTGGTCCTGTGTGCTCATGCAAAACAGGAATTCATGTCTGTCCTTCGTTGCATCAGACAGTTACTCCTCTACATACGAAGGTATTTTAAAAAAAATTATTTTTGTAAATAAATACACTAATATTTTACAATGGATATAACTCAGTAAATTTGTATAGCAATATATATATATTTATTGAAGCAATTTCATTGTAATGTTTGTCATTATTTTATCAAATCTGTATTACTAGATTATTTAGAATATTCAACTTTCATGATTCCAGAGAGATCTCAAAATAAAAGGAGAGTAAATTATAAAATGTAAAAGATTTTTGTTAGATTAAAACTTGAACACAATGTCTCACAAACAATATTGTGTTTAACTCAAACACATTTCAATGACATTGTAAAAACATCTTCAGTAACAATCGGCTACAGTAATCAAGTGTTATTGAAACGTTTCAGTTAATTAACACAGTTTTTTGTGAGAATTCTTGTCCAAGTTTTAACCAACTGAGGTAACTATCTCACAAGTAAAGCTCAATATTTATCTATATTATATCAAAGGTATGTATTTACACAAGTACACAATTTAAAGTAATGTTTAATAGGTTAAAAATATCAAAATTGGCTGTTAATAACTGGTGCATACTAAATATGAGCACTTATAAACTTTATTAAATATTGAGTTATTTGTATATATACATTTATTGATCATGAAAGAAATACAAACAAAATCTTTCACTTTTCTGAGCGCAGTCTTCTGTATATTCTACTCATTTTCACCAACCTTTTGGTGGCTTGTACCTTCTTCAAAGAAACTTTGTGTTTAAGTTGTCAACCAATTTCGCACAAGATCCTCAACTGCTTAATTGTTCTGGGATCGTTCTCCTCTCAAGACTTCGTTCAAGGGGGCAAACAAAAAATAATCACTGGGGAGTAAATCAGGGAGTTCAAGAGTTTAAATCAAGCACTTTAGTCTGAGACAGTGTAGTATTCCCAAACAGCGCCTTCAACCGAGTCCAAATTTCCGAGGTTAAATACCTTATTTTTAGTTAATAACTTTATTATAATCTTTTGCTCAGCAAGCAGTGGAACTTCTTGCTCATTCATAGCTGTACAAAGGGAAAAAAAGAAGCGAAACAGCCCATTACACTTAGTTTTCCCATTCATAACATTTGCTGCAGTCTCAATAAATTTAATATTTTTTTTGTGTTTCAGCTGGTGGCTGGAGATACAATGTTTGACCTAACAGGCAGCAACATATCAGATTTTCTTGTTAAAACTTATGATAGCTATGACAGATCATTGTAAGTACAATAAAACCTAGGTAATATATATTACTTGTTATTACCAATTATTTTTGTATCGTTATTATGTTTGAATATATTGTTGGAACTTTAAGGATAAATTCAGTCAAATGAAAAATGATTAATTTAAAGAGGTTTCAAAAGTATTTAAAAGTTTGTTAAGTTAAGTTAAGAATGAATTATATAAAATAATATATGAGTTTTAAAACCAATTAGGCCTATTAGAATATTTCAAATGTTTAATAGGAACAAACACAGATTATGTCAAGTTGATAAAATATGATAACGGCCTAGACAAAATTATTATAAATCTGTCATTTATATATTAAGTAAAGTAATTACCAGAAAAAATATAATATTATTAGAACAACCAGTTTTTGGTTTTCAAAGTTAATTAAAAATTTTATATATTTTAAACCCACGTTCAAGTAATTATTTGTTCATTTGTCCGGCAATCTTGAAACTGAATATATTGAATAATAATTAACATCTTTAAATGGTATTTTAGATTCCAAAAAGCTTATCATAAATCACCCGTGGCAGGAAAATCCGCCCAAATATTTTTATCCTAAACAAGTACATGATTTTTGTGGCTATATTTTGTAAATATCAACTTAAAAACATTCATTCGTTTTAAATATTCAAAAACTTTCTCTTACAGTAATTGTGGGGAGGTCGTTTTCATTAATACATGTTGGTATTAAAAGTAAATTGTAAATGTTAAAAGAATATATTGGGCATATTCAATATTTGTTGTCTTTAATACAATTAGATTTGGCGGCTACAGTTTGGGTGTTCCATCACCAATACCAGCATCATACAACTACACAGATATTTACAACATAATCACAAGTGCTACATCTTATCTCAACAAGAATACTGTTTCAAATGACAGTTCAACAAGTCTCAACATCAAAGTAAGTATTAAATCATCAATTACAATACATTTTTGTATTCAATTACTTGATTGCTATATTGAAACTAGGTATGGTATTACTTTTAAGAAGGCCAATGTCCTTATTTATTATTGCAGTTAATGAATCTAGTTAATGAAAATAAAGTGACAAATCTTCAAATTTAAAATAAAGTACAGTCCAACAGTAGAATTATTGTGTGCTTTCTTATTCTTTACCCATTGAGTTTGAATTAAAATGTGTCATGAATAGTGCTTTATGACACAACCTTCTAATAAAAATTTTAGATTTCTTCTCTCACAAATATAATTCAAATATTATTGCTACATTAATACTAAAGTCAGTTTTTAAGTTTACGGCATTACAGCATCAATTTATTAGGTCAAACAACTATCTAATTTATATATTATGAACAGTGAATTTATTAGATTATTACAATTCTCTTAAGGAAAGACTGTTTGTTAATGGTTATGTGGAAATTTTGAGTGATATTTTTGAAAAATTAACTGATTTCTGTTTGTATAATTTTATAATTAATTTTAAAGCAATTGGAATTTTTAAATCCAAATTAGCAATTTTGTTTACAGGTTTGGTACGATAACAAAGCTTGGGCTTCTTCTGTCGCGTATATGAACGCAATTAAAAATGTGTTACTCCGGAGTCATTTGCCATCAAGTAATGCATCATTGTATGGAATTGATGCATTCAATCACCCTATGCCATACACTGAAAAGCAAAAAGCATTGTTTAAAGTGTGAGTATTATAATATTTAAGATTATGCTGTACAAGATGATTACAAAATTTCATATTAATGTTATTTTGTGACCCTGAATTTTTATATAATAGGTAGACACCAAACTTATTATTATTATTACTATAAGTACAAGGATATATCTATCTAGTTAAAAAATACATCATTGATGGTGAGAATATTGGATAAACTTCAATAAAATTAAAAGGTTGAACTTGCAATAAACAATATCATTAATAATGTGAGTTATTACTTTTTCAAATAATAAGACTTTTACCGTTGTCAATATTCTGATTTTCATTGTTCAAATGGGGGCCTTTTCGGCTATTCAAGTTCTAGTCGGGTTTCCCTTTGTCAATTATAAAACACTTTCACATAGTTACACATGAATACACCTCGAAACATACAAATTAAAATTTGATTCATGAATAATTTGAACAACGAAAATCGGAATATTGACGACGGTAAATCTTATACTTGAATCAAGGCTCTTCTTTACCTTGAAGAAAACTCCCGAGTGTACAGTATGATTTCAATGCAAAAGGCCTGACTCAAGCCGTAAAATCGTTAAAACATGCATTCGTAATACCGTGTTTTGGATTCTATTTATAAATTAATAATCTAGGAAACTACTTTAAGTTACAAAGAAGGCTTTATATTTTTTACGTGTTAGCTTAAAATATGGAAATTATTGCTTAAAACTCCCAAAAAATGCATTAAAAATAATCGATTTTTACTCAGTTAAACTGTTGATTAAAAGGAGTTGCCGACGATTTCTTTCAATTATGAGATATAAGACAAAAGCACAAAGCCTTTAAGAACAATTTAAGGTGTTTCACAACTTTTTAGGTTGAAAAACGGCGTCCGAAACACGGTAATACGAAGTGCATATTTTTGCTGTTTTACGCAAGGTACAGAAGACCCTTAATAAATCAGTATTCAGATTGGCGAAAACAAATTGTTATAATTACTTGTTCTTTATTTTGCTTTCTGAGAAGTTATTTATTGTACTTGTGTTTTGATTAGTCAGAATTTTTAAAACCATAATTTTGGTTTTAACATTTTAAGGCTCTATTTCACCTCCACTATATTAAATATATTTTTTTAAATAATAATGTTAAACTTAAACGTGGTTAGGGTTGTTGACTTATAACTCAGACTTGTTAATTTATTTTTTCAGTTTTCTTGAATTCAATGTTTTTTTAAATTTAATAAAATTTTTAGCAGTTTTCAAAGAAAGAAATTATTTTAAATGAATTCTTTAAATGAGCCATAAATTATCAACGGAAAATAACAGTTTAAGACGTGTTTGGATTTAACTTCACTCTTTTAATTACAAATTACATTTAAATGACAATTTGACTCCACAACTTTAACTTTTTAAAAGGTAACTAATAACATTCTAAATAATTGCTATGTTCAGGGACAAAGAACCAGTGGCTGTATTCCATGCTATTGCACTGCTGTTTGCCCTGAGCTTTGTGCCAGCATCCTTCACAGCATATCTGGTGGATGAGAAAGCTTGCAGCTCGAAACATTTGCAACTCCTATCAGGCCTAAGTAACCTGACTTACTGGGTCCATATCATCACTTGGGATCTGGTAAATTCTTTCACCATCATTTTATGCAAAAGAAATTTGTGTTTTGTATATGCCCATCAAATACATTTGTAGATACAATCTTACTAACACGTGTTTGTAAAAATAATTAGAAAAATAATTCAAAGTTAAAATTATTTTTATATTTAAAAAATAACTAACTTATAATGCCTTGTATGATAGTCAACAAAACCACCATTCTGCATTATACCTAAAATATTTAGTTAATGTTTTTTTTTCAGATTTGCTATGCATTGTCTGTCTCATTTTGTATATTCTCATTTCTTCTTCTTCAAGAACAGGCGTACATATCATCAGATAATCTTCCAGGTCTAATTTCTCTTCTGTACATGTATGGGTAAGATTAAGCAGAATTTACGTTATTGTCGCTTGCACTCATTTCACCCTCCTTATTTTCGATAAACTTAAAATAAAATTATAAACGATTTATATAACTAACAGGTTTAAGTTATATAATTTTCTTGTCATTCATAAAAAAAAGTATATTTTAATATGTGATATTTTAATTTGAGTACATATATTTAGGCTATTATAATGTTTAGAAACCTGTACCCAATTGGTTAAAACTAAATATTAAAACAAAAAATTAAAATATAAATTAATCAAACAAACACTTCCATTGCAATCTAACCTGAATAATAACACAAATTCTCCCTCATATACTGCCGACAGAAGTAAAGAATGCGAGGCAGTTTAAATGTCTTCGCTACTACAGTCCAATCAGAAAACATAAGTATTCTGTAATAATAAGCGTGTAATCCGTAATCCGTAAACCAAAGCCGATATATCAAAGTCCTAGTATGCCGTAAATCAAAAACTAAATTATAATAAAAGCCGCGAAAACAAACCTACTCCAACAAAAGACAAAACTCAACTGTCAGCTTGGCGCTTAACATGGCTAGCGAACGCGAAAAGGGTAGTAGTTTGGCCAAGGTCAAACACTTCCAGCGGATAGCTGCCTCGCATTCTTTACTTCTGTCGGCAGTACACTCGTCGTCCTAAGCAATAATTAGCAAATTACTGTACAACTCAACAATTTGTTAATTATAGTTCATGTACAAAAGAAGACGTCTATGTCGTTGAAACACATTTGATTATTAAACGTATGTGTATGAAAATTTGTGTTATTGTTATGATTCTTAAATAATTCCTTTAACTCGTCAAGCTTAAAATTTATTAATGTAATTGGCATTTAGGTGAGTTGTGTGTACTCAATTACTAACATCAAATTATAGCACATGTTCGATGAAAAGAACATGTAAATGATTTTTTGAATTTAGTTAAACAATTTTTGGTTGACTGAAAATCCTGAACACCAGGTACCCTATTTCTTTAACTTTATTAAATGTAGAATATAAATAATTGTTTAGCCAATTTGAAACAAAATGTGCAAGTGACTTATTGCCACTGTGCTCACTACTTCAACAGTGTTTACTATGATGACCAGAATGTCAAATGGTGATCAAGACATTTTTAGCATTAATGGCTCCCGTATAAGCACTGTGAAACTGTAACACCAAACTGTGCTATTTGTATTCCACTTGAAATTATTCATATCATGTAATATAAAGTCCTTTTACTTTAATTCTTTCTTTATACTTGTACAATATATAATCCTTAAGCTGACATTAAGTTTAATGTCAGTAGCCCCCCCCCCCCAAAAAAAAACAAAAATCTTTGTATTGGATTGTGAGCTTCATAGTTCCAGCGGCGGAGTGTTTGGTTGTTATGCGCATGCTCACATAGTTTTTTTTACTCCGTGTGTGGTAATGATATCGTTTACAAAGCTGATATAATTATATAGGTTAAGAAGGTTAGATTTATTTTAAATTAAAGATATTAAAATATTTTTGTAAACAGGTTGTGCTGGTGATAGGGTTAGAAATTCCTAGTTCCCTTATTACCCGGGTTCAAACTCTACAATACTTCAGTAACAAAGGGACAGATCAATAATAACACATCAGTGGTCCAGTGGTAATAATTATTTTAACATTAATTTATTTGTACGCCTTTACAATTATAGATAACATACAATTTCCCACATTAGCTACACTTAAATGCTACATACATCTCTTATACTAGGTATTGACCTTTATAAGACAGACTGGATTACGGTATTGGCAGTGTTACTTTTATCTGAATAACCCCAAAACTCTGAATATAACGTGACTCTAACTATAGACTGAAATACTTTGGTTTGCTCACTCAATTTGATGTCTTCACAGGTATCTCGATGGTCCAAATCTCGGAAGCTGAATTCCAAGTCTCGATTTCCTGGCCGCACTTTGCACGACGAACCGGCCCAACTTTTCCGGCCTCACACGCTAATAACAGACTGGCCCAACTCGCAGCCCCTCACTGGTCACCTGACCACTCCACTCTGGCCCATCGACCACAATCCTCTGGCCTAGATTCTAGATTCGGATTATACTTTATAACCCGTCTAGCTTCCTTGTTGTCATCTCCAAAACAAACCAAAGCAAAGCGAGTTCCGTGTTCCGCGTTTAACGAACTCTCGCGCGACCTCGCTACAATTTCCGTGTTTATACCGTACTTCCTTGTCCGTCTTACTGGTTAAAACCTTTACATACCAAACACTAATTCTAATAATTAATATGCTAAAACATATTTTTACTATACCCTGCAAAACATAACACTGCTTAATATATAGATTTTTGGGATACAACAAGTTAAAAGAGCTTTGCACTTATAACGATCGAATGTGATATCGATTTTAAGCTTAAGTAATACCAATTAGTTTAAAACGTTAACTAAATCTTTAAAGTTAAAGGATTAATTAATGTAAGTGAGGCGGGTCATAGCAAAACTGGCTAAGTGTAAAAAAGCAAATTTTACAGGAAGCATGAAAAACCTCCCCGTTATTTAATAGTTGCAATATTTATGCCATTTTTTTGTGAGACGTAAAGGATGTAGTCCAAGTAAGTTTTGTTCAATTAAAAATGCAATACATTTGTTATTTAATTAGTTATATCAGTTTTAAAATGGCACTTAGCAAGTTTTGCTTTAACACATGTAAATAGCCAGTTTTGCATCAACCGTCTGGTGAATTTAACAAGTTTTGATTCAACAAACTTCATCATTCTTAACTATTATTGTCTAATTTAAAACACATTTTTATGAATCAAATATCTTTTTGTTATTATCTTTAAAAAATATAAGCTTTTTGTGTAAAAAATGAAAACTTTTAACATAAATGGAAAATGTGTATTTCTTACCAAAAGTAATTAATACAAAACTGTTACGTATATAAAACCACAATGAAAGGTGACACAAGTCTACTCTAGTTTACTTATTGTTCATACAACCTTTATAAAACTTTCTTGAAACTTAGTTACGAAGTTATCGTTCATAATAAAAATAAACATGAAAACTCCTCACTATCTAAACTCTTAAAGAGATGTCTTCTTCATGGGCTTCACAAAAATGTTCTTCGGGAGCATCATTCGGTCCAACAATGCCATGATCTAGAAAACGTTCTAAAAAATCATTGTCTGGCAAGTTTTGCTTTAAATCTTGCCCAGTTTTGAGGCATGGAGACTTGTTTCCTTCCCTTTCCAACTGGTGATGGCTTTATTTTACCCATCTTCAACGTTATTATTACAATTACGTTTTAGTTAATGATAAAAATAAAACGAACACTCGCCTTAAAACAGAAACATTATAGGCTAGTTAGTTAAAAGCAGACAGCTGAATTAGCTGTTTTGTTGCTGGTCACATGACCTCAGAACAATGCCCGGATTGGTAGAATGAAAATGGCGAGTTTTGCATCAACCACTGCTATGAAATAGGCGAGTTTTGCTTCAACTGCAGTATTTTAATACAGTTTTTAAAGCATAAATAGCTGGTTTTGACACAACTTTTATATGTTTTCTTATGCAATTTTACATGTAGATTACAGAACCACAATAATCTCATTTCCCGCCAAAAGTGCACTTAGCCAGTTTTGCTATGACCCGCCTCAAGTAAACAATATTAGATTCTGTTCTTTTAGGATTTTATCAAGTTTCTGAGTAAATTTGTTTTTATACATGTTTGTTTCCTCTTACACAATTTTAAAACAAAGGCTAAACAATTTCCGGTGCACCACCTTCAGTATTTTTTGCTATGAGAAACAATGACTTTTAGGCTATATTAAAGAAATAAGTAAAGCTCTCTGGTACTGGAACAAATTCAAAATTGACCAGTTCAAATATGTCACACGTAATGAACTGTTATTTAATTCATGGTGTTTAACATGAATCCGCTTTAAAACGTCTTTTTCACTGAATCCTTTACCTTTCATATTCACATATCATACTTAAGTTAATTTGAACAGAAAGAATAGTTACTACTTCATTATAGATTTCGAATCGGCCCAGATTAAATTCGCTTAAACTGAAGAAAATATACTCTCAAAGAATGTGTTAGTGGGTGTACCAATCTAAAATAATCTAAAGCACTTAATTTACCAATACGGTATGGTACTGCTAAAGGTAAATTAATACATTTTGTAATCTACATTTCCTATTTTAACGTTTTTCCTGCACAATCGAATATTTCAAAATTTGTTTTAAATATCTATCTCTTTGTTTGGGTAGGTTAAGTAAAATTCAAGACGGTCACCGGAAATCAGAGATGTCTGGTTACTCTATGTTTAGTTAAATAAGTAAATAATTAAATATGCAATATGTGGTTTCTTAGCCTTAAATCGTAAGCACACTATTCTATAATTCAGCTCACATTGTCTTCGTTTTGTTTTGGCTGTTTTAGTTTTTCGTGCATTCCTTTGATGTACTCACTGAGTTTCATATTTTCTGAACCAAGTACTGCCTTTGTAGCTACAGCTTGTGGCAATATGCTCATCAGCCTTTCTACAATGATTATTACAATATTAGTGGAGAAATTTAAAGATGAGGTTTGTTTTACGTTTTAGTCAAGATGTTTACTACTTCTAAACCTTATATCAAACAAAGCAGGAGTGCAATATAAATATACAAGTTTTAAGTTGATCATTATCTATTATTACAATAATCTAGTAGCTCCAATTTTTTACAAATTTGCTTGATTTTATTTGTTTAACAATTTTTCAACAACTCCATCTGGACATAAATTTGTTTGATACTTGTATATTGTAAGATAAACATTTTCTTTAGGTGACATTTTTAAATGTATTGGCGAGATATTAGAAATTCTAATTTTATCAGGACAAATTGAATATCTAGTTATGTATAATTAACAATAGCGACTGACTATAAAAGACATTGTTGACATTGAAAAATATGAAGGCAATGTTTTATATTTTCCCTCTGTCAATTCAGTAATGTGTTTTGGTAAATATTTGGTTGGAAAATAATACTCTTAGCAAGGTTTTTCATTCAAAATATTTGATTAAAACATGTTATTTGAATTAGTTTTTTCTGTTTATTAAATTTGCAACTAGTAAAATATGCAATCACATTTACCTAATAGTTTATTGTTAAAATACTACCACTTTCTTTCTAAAACATTTATTATCTCTGACCTAGTTTTTCTTCTCTCGACACACAAAAATCTAGTGTGAGCTACCAATTACTTTTTGTTTAGGAATTGAGTGCAATCTCTGTATTGCTTCAGAAGATGTTCATAATATTCCCACATTTTGCATTGGGGGATGGCATAAAGAAGCTGGTATATAGCCATATTACTAATATCTACACTTCTACAATAGGTGAGTACTTAATATTACTTTTAATCAATAAATTTATGGGGAATGTATTTATAACAGTTAATTTATAATTTTCATAGTAATACAGTATCTTCTCATCTCCTCCTTTGTCAAACTAATACAGTATTTGCAAAATGCATTTTCCATTTTAAACGAAAACCAGTACAAATTTTTATATAATTTTAAACTAATAAAATTTCCATATAAAATTAATATTGGAATTAGAATATAAACTACAAAACTGATTTTAAGTCATTTAATTCCACTAATAAATAACGTGTCTCCGAAGTAGTAATTGATATGTTCAATTACTTCATACACTTTGAAATGTTTATAAATATATTCACATATATATTGTGATTTTTAAATAAAATTATTATAATAACAAATTAATTTTTATACTTTTACTGTATTACAAAAATAAAGTTGAAATAATATCCTGTTGTAGGTGCAGTGTCTCCAGTCAAACCTAGTGTTTTTGCTTGGGACTTTTTGGGAAAGAATTTATGTGCTATGGCTATTATTGGATGCATTTTCTTCTTCCTCGTATTTCTTCTTGAGTTCAAATTCTTCGAGAAAATACTACATTTGAGATCAAAAGTTAGTGTATAAATTACACAGTACATATTGTATATTATTTTGCTATTATAATTTATTTTAAGGTTTATTGACCCAAAGTTCATCAGATAAAAAGGACGAGAGCAAGTAATTAAGGTACACAGAACAATTTATAGCAGTTTGGTTTGCAATATAAGAAGTGCTTTTCCATGTTAATCACAATGGGTTTCAAGGGCACCGATCATTTATCCCTTAAGGGTCTGCTGTAGTGGATCATCTTGGATTTTTATCCCATAAGAGCAATGTTAAATTTCAAACCATTTATTTCCTCTATTTTTTATCATAAAATTGTTTGCAAGGTCTCATTTTAAGCACAGCCATAATACGCATCCGTTTTGCAATTTAGATTTTTTTAAATGCTTTTGATTTATTATGTAATTGACATTTTGTAAGTAGAAAGTTTGAATTTTTTTCCTAACACAATAAAAAATTAATAATGAAAAATAATTTGCAAGCCGGATCCGAAATTTTATAAAGAATATTCAGTTTTTTTTCCAACACTCAATTACAAAAGATAGACTTATAAAATGATTTGAAATGAGGCAATGTCAAAGCGTTCAGCTGCAAGAAATTGCACTGTTTAGATAGGGATATAGTGAAAAGCGCTTTCGTTTTCGGTTGCTTTCTCGCTTACTGGAGCAGACACTTAAGTCTTAATGGTCGCAAACACTAATTTCAACTCTCTATTTCCACATCTCACGTTTAAAGTGTGGTTAATAAGTAAATTTCCTCCATATGGTAGTAAATGTATTTGTATACTTATTCAATTAAATGGGAGCAACATTATCCTTAAATATTTTGGGGATAATATTTTCTACACCCATTTTAAAATGTTAACAGTAAAGTGTACAAAAAGGTTTCTTTATTGAGTTTTTGTTAAGAAAATACAGTATAAAAACAAATTAATAAAAACAAAATTTCATATTAGTCTTTGCGACTTAAATAATATCCTAGTATATCAGAGGTCTTTAAAGACTTCCTTGGATCATGTGTGATAATATATTATTTTTTACCTATTTAAACAGTATTTTGTATCATGTCTGAGATATGAAAATTCTTTCTTGGATAAATTATGATATTAGTTCCTTTTGCTGATCTAAGACTCTGCTTTACGTACAGTACATTGGTTCTCTTTTTTTACAAGAATTTTGTTAACCTTAGATAAAGTATAAAAATTGACAGTGACACCGTTTTTAGTGAAACGCTATTGAGGCGATTTGGATATTATTTATATTTTAAAAAAGGTTGAGAAATATAGGTACCGTATTGACTTTGAAGTGACTGTTCAGGGCTCGCACAATCCACTGTGCGTGACATACTATAGCACATGATTTTCTGATTAGTAGTATGTATTCTCAATTTAAATCAGGTTTTCCCATATTGCAAACTGAAAGGTGAACAAACAATAGCTTTGCGTTTATGGCTTTGTAGTCTCTAAAGTTAAGTTTAAGTAAAAATATTATGCCTACGCCAACTTATTCCATTATAAACTAGTTAGATAGTGTAAAGTATGTTATACATATTTTTAATATTCTACAAATTAAATCGTGGTATATTGTTTTGTTTTTTCAATTTTTCTCTTTTTACGTTTTGTGAATCTTTATTTTGATCAAACTACAACCTATGAAATATTTTTCAATCTACACAAATTACTATAAAAATCGTTTTTTACAGTTTTAAATAGTTTATGTTTTTTTTAAATACCTATTTAAATATTTTTAATTTGATTTTTTGTTCACAAATTAATCATAGGTTAATAATTGTTTTTACTTTCTTTAATAATGGAACAGTAGTGAAATTCTTCAATAGAAGTAATCTAAATATTGTTATTGAAAAATTAAGGGTAGTACTGCATTTGAAAGGCATTAAAACAAATGAAAAGTAGTCATTTATGAAAGACTTGGTAATTTTAAATTTGCTACAGAAGCAAGGGCGGCCATATGATATTTTCTGGGGGTTAAACATATGGGATTAAGAAGTACCCTCCCCTCCTAAGGCAAAAGGGGAATTTGATTTCGACTAGAACATTTTTGAAATTTAGGAAGCCAATTTTTGGGACTTTTGCGTTATACGACCACACGGCTACTTTTTTGTACACAGACATTCTAAACAAAATGTGTTTGTTATGGTTCATTTATTATGATGTTCAGAACAGGAATACGTATAACAAAAATAAGCGTTTTAGGTTAGGTTAGGTGATAGAAAAATTAAAATTTATGCTTCTGGAGGCCAGAATGCTATTACATCTTCCAGTATTTGTTGAAACAAGTCCTTCCTCTCATATCTCTCTCTCCACATAAACTCGCACAAGTAGGAGTCCAGCAGGTCTCTGCTACTACCGGACTCCTTACGATTTCGACGTTTGGCAGACGCCCACATTGCCTTCTCTTTCGAATCTATTTCGCAAGCTAACCTGATTAGCGTGATGGTCTGCACTAAGTAGAACTTGATTGACTACTGGCTACACTATGCAGACGCCCGCCGCTCTGTACTATTGCTCTTCTGACTGTGCACGATGAAACAAGATTACTGATAAGAAAAGCACGTTTAGAATGCTGTTCAAGACATGCTAGTGTCAAACTGATAACAAATTAGTTGATTTATCTTCGTAGGGAAAAGCTCGAGCCGTGTGGTTGTATAATGCAAAAAAAACCCAATTTGGTTGTTTAGGTAAAATATTAACCTGTACACTGTCAATGAATACACAAAAATGAGGGGGTGAAAGCTACCCCTCACTCATCTTAAGGCTGCATCAATTTTTTTTATGTGAAATGAAAAAAATTTGCTTTCAAACTAGTGCTCCAGCAGCTTATGCTTGAATTCTTGTAAAAAATAAAATAAGTAATACTATAAACAAAATGAAACGGTGAACTACATAAGATTTAAAAACTATTCTAGTGCTAAATAAGTTTAACGTAATACTGACTTTTAAATAACCCTCTTAAAAGAAAAATACCTGACTATAATTATTAATAACACATTTTCCTTTCTTTGGGAGATGGGGAGGGGGAGCACGGCCCCTTCTGTCCCCAGGTATTGGAATGGACAGAAGCATAATGAGTCATCTGTATTCTAAATTTATTCAATCCTAGTCCAGAAACTAAAAGCTGTTAAGAATTTTCATGCTCTATTCGTGTACACAGTTAAGGTTAATTTATACATGCACAGGATGGGAACTTATCAAGAACGAGCCAAACACTACACGAATCATTAGGAACTATTCTTCAGGTTTTTTTTCAAATGGCACTGTTACAATTAGCCGAGACATAGATGATTCCAACTATACTGTCTTTGCTGGCCAATTATTTTCTGAGCTTGTTCATTACTCGCCCTCAACTGAAAGCTTCGTCTGGTAGCTTAGCATTGTTTTGTAATTAAACTTTTGTAAACTTAAATTTAAGTTTGTTGATTTTTAAATATGAAATAGATAACAAGAAGCTCATTCAATTAAACATAGAAATAAAGTGTTCCAATTCTTTAGTAATGATGTATGTTGTCAAAAGGTTTAGTTTTGTGCTTTGATAACTGTTTAATTTTAAAATGTTCAAGCATGTTACAATATTTAAAAAATGTAAAAGTACAACATATTCTGAAAGTTTAAAAATAATTCTTTAATATTAATGATTAAATAAGGTTAAATACAAACAAATAATTTGCAGCAGTTTAAAATAAAAGATAAATGCGCTAAAATAATAATGTTAATTTATTTACCTCAATTAGAAAAATGGCTAAACGTTGTTCGCAGATTTGGCTTATTCTAGTTTGTATTCTT
>JAGFPH010001041.1:218372-255067 GCA_018207615.1 Philaenus spumarius
AACTAGTTTGGTTGTTCTTATTATTTTGTTTTCACCAATATATGTAGGTATTTCTTAAATTTTTATGGCAATTGTACTTGGCAAATTGCCCGTCTTTGCTTAGGGGGGGGGGGAGTCCATTCTGGCTCCCTTAGATGTCATTCAGAGATCGGTTATAAAGATGGCACTCCATAAACCAAAAATACATCCATCTGATTAGCTATATGACTATTTTAACCCTTTGAGTGCCGCGGCCGTTTCGCCAAGTCATATGCATAAAGTGCCGGACCAAAACCAACATTTTTGCAAGCGTCTGGGGAAAAAATCATAAAAAAAACTATTCAACCAATTTGGATAATTTTTTTTTATTTCGTTGTTAATACAGGTAGTTTGAAGAACAAAATACATGGAAAAATGTAGTTCTAACTTAATATACTTACAAAATTATGTTGCATAAACAAAAATTAATTATTTTTTTTAATTTCAAGTTTGAAGTGAAATTTGGTGTATACAGTATTTTTTTAAATATTTTTGCGTTATACCACAAGAAAGAACATGAAAAATACATCAAAAAACATATATAATATATTACGTTATAGTGAAATTTGCCATGATTTCACAATACAAAAACATAACACTGTCAGCAGTTGGCGCCAATCAGCTGTCTACATATTGTGTCACTTTGTCAAAGAAATAAAAAACCGGTATCAATCGATAGTTTGACTCATGTAGAATACCGTGAACCGAATAATCGATTACAATGATAACATAATGTATGAAATTAGTAAAAAATACGGATCGTCTACTGGGTAGACGCTGGCACTTTATGCACATTTTATATCGTCTTCTATGTATACGCTGCGCCACTCAAAGGGTTAATGTATTTAATACCATACAACTTTCTGGTAATTTCCTCAGAGTATGCTTAGTTATGTTTATATGTCGCTCTTTTTTATTTTGCGCTTGACTTCTAAATTTTTGTAAGAGTATTTTTGTGTGGACACTGATGACTGTGTTCTAGTGCTGATTTTATGTATACTTTTCGTACATTTTTTAAATTGTGTATTCACTTTTCTCTCTTCTTCTTTTTTCCATTATAATTATAATTGCAAAGTTATGTTGTGCACGCCTTGTGTCCTCGCACAGGTTTTGTACCTATGTAGGACCTCATCCAGCTTAGTTATGTTATAATTCAGCATAGCCTTAAACATTTGAAGACCCTATTAATACCTAGGTACTTCTGGAGATCTAGCAGGCTGATTTTCGTATGGTTTGTTTTAAGTAAATAAACGGTATCAGTTAACTTACACAAACTTTCTCCCAACTTACTGTAGTCAAAATTAAATTGTTTTTAATCATTTTATTTACTACTTTTTAGAACAAAACAAAAAAATAATATTCTACCTACGTCAATCGTATAAAAAAGTTATTGTCCCAGGCGGGATTCGATCGCGCGACCTTTGAATTACTGGCCGTCCTCGCTACCGTTGTGCTACCCCGTGCGGCCGTCGCCGTGATGCTAGATTGACAACATAAACTTGTTTATTTTTTAACATTTCCCCATAATTATGAAACGCCGAAGTTTTGATAAAAGCGGGTGGTGTCATTTTGTTTGGCATCTTAAGCACTATAAATACTGAAAATTTGATCAAAATCGTTAGAGCCGTTTTTGAGAAATTTGCATTTTTGTCGTTTTTTATTGGTTTTTAGGGGTAAATTACCCTTAAAAATTAAAAATTCCAAAAAATGAAAAAAACGCCTGGAGATATTAGAGTTTAGTACCTACGTACCAAATTTCATGAAAATCGGACCAATAGTGTCCCCTCTGGTCGTGTATACATACTGACACACTGACAGACAGACACCACGTTAAAACACTTTTTTGGGTTCAGAAAGCACCAAAACAAAAAAATCCACTAAAAATATTTTTGGGTTCAAGGAGCACCAACACAGATAATTGCACTAAACAATTTTTTGGGGTTCTGGGAGCACCAAAACAGATAATTCAACTGAAAATTCAAATTCGAACATTTTTACGAAAACAATACTTTCTCCATATACTACGTATAGGGTGGAGAAAGTAAAAAATAATGTCATTAATATCAAAAAATTAAGAAATGTAATTCTTATTTCATCAATATATTTATAAGGCCACTTTTTTTGTTTTTTGTTTTTTTTGTTTTAGGCTCCAACTCTATTGATATCTATTTCTGGAGATCTACGCAGTTTGTTTTAAAAGAAAGGAAATTTAGTCATTTTAATAAAGAAATTATAAAATGTAATTTTTATTTCAGACTTCTATTTACATAGACACTTTTGGTATTTTTTGGATTCAGGTTACAACTTTATTGATAGCTATTTTTGGAGATTAATTTTGCCCTAGGACCATTTTACTAACTCATCTGAAACAGTCTACCTCAGGGGGATTTTTTTACCTGGTAGATATGTATTTTATTAATTACTTTTATGTTAAATTTGTATAGAACAAATAAATTTGTTTAAAAATTATGTCAGTTAGATAAACAAAGACAGAAGGTGTAATAATAATATCCAAAGAAGTTAAATCTGGACATATATGTATAGATATTTTAACATACATACACAATCTATATGTTTTAAAAAAACAGTTAAAAACATCACACTTTATCAAATATAAAATTGACAATCTAAAAACATTGTTTATCAAATTTGCTGTAAAAATTTCTAAAACGATTCTACATAACTTCAATCTTTTACTTATATATCACTCATCTTGTATTTGATAGTTGATACAGTTCACAAAAATGAATTGACTTTATAATCAAAATTTTGAAATATGATAAATTGTTGGTAGCCTAAAAGTTTCAAATTGATTTATTAAATGTATGTTACCTGCACCTCCAGCACTTTGTTACATTATAATAATAAAAATATACTAAATTTGCTTTTTTACATTAATTGAATTATATGTTTAACAAATCTACATTGGTATACTTATGTTTCAATAAATGTATTTCTAAAAATGTTTGGAGGATTTATGCAAAAGTGAAAAGAACAACCTCAAAACTATTAAGAATAGTGACATATTTTTTATTATTCCTAGTAAATGATAAAAGACACACACAAGCAACAAAAGCTAAAATAAATAATGTGTACCGTCTAGAACAGTTTGAAACCATAATATAAAAAATAAACTTTTTATCGAAAAGTCCCTTTTTTTTTATTGTATATGAACAAACAATTTAACAAGTTCTTTCTAGTCCAAGACAGCATTTATGCAATTTGTGAAGTTTTAAAATTTAATTTCTGACAATCTAAACACCAATTTCTAACATCACATTATTATATAGGTTTTCCAGGTTGCCACACAGCAAAGAGTTTTTAATTCAATTAATTTTATTTATTGTAGTTCAGAATGGTTTGAATTTAAAGTTCTTGAAGAACATCTGAAGAGCAAGTATAAAATAAAATAATTCATGAAATAGTAAAAAAAGTCATTAAGGCTCTTCTTTACCTTGAAGAAAACTCCTGAGTGTACTGTATAAATTTCAATGCAAAAGGCCTGACTCAAGCCGCAAAATCGTTGAAACATGCATTTGTAATACCGTGTTTCGGATTCTATTTATAAATTAATAATCTAGGAACCTACTTTAAGTTATAAAGAAGGCTTTATATTTTTTACGTGTTAGCTTAAAATATGGAAATTATTGCTTAAAACTCCCAAAAAATGTGTTAAAAATAATCGATTTTTACTCATTTAAACTGTTGATTAAAAGGAGTTGCCGACGATTTATTTCAATTATGAGATATAAGACAAAAGCACAAAGGCTTTAAGAACAATTTAAGATGTTTCACAACTTTTTAGGTTGAAAAACGGTGTCCGAAACACGGTAATACGAAGTGCATATTTTTGCTGTTTTACGCAAGGTATAGAAGACCCTTAACCACAAAAGATAAAGCATTAGTGTAAGTCTAGAGTAATCATACCTCCTCCAGAGAAGTATCAGAGATATTATATGAGTTAATAACAAGAACTTCTTTTTCCTTTTCTAACATAGAAAATAGACTTTGTAGTGCTTTAGCGTCATTTCTGTTTGGTAGGGTAAAACTTATGGACGTGTCTTTCTTCTCTGTCAGTCTTGCTGTAGGTATGATTTTGTAAACAAGTTTACTCAGTTCTGAAAGCAACAAGAATAAATCGTTCCACTATCGATACATTGTAATAATAACTCTTTTTTATACAAAATTGTTTACCCTAACCTTACAATAAAATCCATGAAAATTTGAGACAGTGCACAGTACTTCCTAGTAAATAAATCTATGACTTAGACCTAGTATAGTGCACAGGTCAGAAATTGCAGCATTGATATTGGCTTGGCAGACTCTTGTGGCACAGAACTGCTTCTACCTTTCTCAGGTACTATTTAGACACGTTGAGACATAGTTCATCCACAGGTGTCAATTAGTAATCATAATTGTACCAAAATGTTATAAAACTGGTTCATCTTAAAACGCTATATGGATACATGTCATATTGATTATATGAAAGATTTGATTTGGGAAGAGAGAACAGGAGATTTAAAAATAAAAAGTTGAGATAAAAATAAATCTCAAATTCAGTCATTTAATAAATTCAAATATCAGGTAAAGCTCTAAAATTATACTTTTAAACTTCAATATACAGTTTTTTGAAGAGAGTATTGATTTTAGCTGAAAAATTTATCAAAATAGTTATAAATTAACTATTTGAGTTGTCACGAATCACATTAAAAGCTGAAGAGATATATAGTCTGCCTGTCCTGCACTGCAATTTTCTCTCAGCTTTCTTTTCTTATAAAAATATTGTGTTGTTATTACAACTAATCGTTTACTAAACACTAATTGAGGTGATAGAATGTTAGACGAAGGACATAAATTAGAATACGTATTGCTTAGAGGGATGATTAATTTGTCTTGGGAAATTGTAAGCTTTTCATAATCTCAATAATAAACTTATACCTTCAACATTTGTGTCCAAAGTTCTTGAGTTTTCTTCACCAGGATAAAAATTTCCCTGTATAAATCACACAATAACAGTAATTATACAAATAATTTGAATTACTGTAATAGGTAAAACAAGGTAATCTGTTTTAAATCAGTGATTCTTCAGTATGTTGTAGACCTAAGAAGACAGACACCCACACTGACAGAATGACAAAACTGTTTTAAACTAACAGTGAATATTTAAGTAAGTCCAGTCATTCAAAAATGTGTTTACTTCTAGAAAAATAATCTTTCAAAACTAGATTGTACATAAATCAATGCAGGGGCAAAGCCTGTGTTACAACTGTACCTCATAATTTTGGGAATTACTATAATTTAGTATTTTGTATACACTTTACGTATACCATACATTCTGCAATTAACAATTTAAAAAAATATACAACAAATACTATTACATAAAATATTATATTTTTATTATGATCACAATGGGCAAAACCAAAATTGATAACAATTCGGATTGATAACAATAACCGGATATCAATTACCGGTATCAATTTTATTTTATTATTATGTAGAAATGTCATTAAAATCATAAAGAGAAGAGACAACTGCTCGTTAAAAGAAGATTGACCTTGACTATTTTTACGTTCTTATATAAGTAAACGATTTTTTAGTGCTAGAATTATGGTTTTCTTTACATGAGTTCTAAAATGGTTTGGACTTAACATTTCATAAACTATGCATAAACATAATTACAAAAACTGGTACTTACCAAATAGCATGTTTTTTTTATAACTAAACAAAACACTCTAGAAATGAAACTTTATTTAAAAAATTTAAATCATGACTTTCTTTTGTGAAACTATCATGATTAACTAATGTAGTGTAGGCCCATTGATCACACACAAATCTTTGTTTTAGTGAATGAATGTTTTAATTCCGTTTTATACAGATCACTATACTCTTAATTAAAATACACTTTAGTAAACAATGATAACTTTCTGAGTTTACAGAAACGAAAATTTCACTCGCAATGATGTACCACTAACCTCTTATCAGTTCAAAAATACAACTGAGAAATGAAAATGATTTACATTTAACAAAAACTAATCTGTAGGTAAAAATTTTTAGTACACTCAAAACTGAAAGGAAGTTATTGACGATTCATAAGGTAATCCTACGTCCTTATCACACGTACATTCTATTACTCGATTCATACTGTACACAAAGTGTCTGCAGACCGTTTACCACTCTTTCTGAAATGCGTTATGTTGATGCCAAGTTATATTTTGTAACTCTGACAGAAAAAATTAATTAATAACAGTAACCGTACCGAAGACATGATATTAATAAATATCAGCGTCCACTGTATATTAAGTTCAGTTGATAACTTAATTCATGTTCATATAAACAAGGAACAATTTTAGTTTTATAAAAAATTTTAATGTTCAATAAAACCTAACATATCATATTTATTGCCACTAACGACTTAGTGCTTAATTTGAGCTTTGAAAAAATAACGACTATAGTTAAAAGCTGATGGAGAGAATATAAATTTTAAATTATTTAGCATTAACTATTAAACTATAAACTGTAATTTGTTAACAGTAATAAAATGTAATTAGATGCAATTCAGAAATAAATTCAGCTGACCATTTCTACAGCGAGACGAAAACCACTGCCAAACTGGTCTTTGAGAAACAAACTTCTACCACAACATTCAACATTCCCATTAACCATGATGGCAATTCTGTCACTCAATAAATCTGCTTCATCCATCGAATGTGTTGTTAATATGATGGTGCGACCTAAACAACAAACAATATTATTAATTACATAAAGTTATTTTATTAATGGAAATTGCTAAGTAAGTTACGTCTTAATAGGTTTTATTCAGAGAAGGCTAAAAATATTTACAAATTCAATTATATGATGAACACATACAAAATGTTCTTCTAACAAGCTTATTTTCTAACAAAACCTAGTGAATTCTTTCCTTATGTCAATCACCAGTTTTACTTTTCTGGTAGAAACTCAAAACAATAAATTAAAATGACTTAATACTGTTTAATTATTCAAACAGTCAGAAGCAAGTGCAGAAAGTTTCATATGTCATAAATTTAGACAATCTGATAGCTATTATCATAGTTATAAAATATTTAGCTTAGTGTTGTGGAATTTTTTAAATAATAATTGAAAATTTAATTTAAAACTAAGCAAATGTTGTTGGCACAGTGTCTATCCATTTGTAAAGACTTATAATGAAGAAATATATCTTTTCATTTTTTTTACCAATCTTTTTCAAAATATAAATATTTGAAATCAAAAAAAGTAATTTTTGTACTGTCAAATTATTTTTAACTAGGTAGTTATTTGTGATACTTGAGACATTTAAAGTTTCTAGGATTCATCCTTGACAGCAAACTTTCTTGGGCAGAGCACATTAATGAACTGTGCAAAACTGAGTTCAGTGGTTTTTCTACTCAGGTCATTGGGAAAGTTCTGTTCAGAACAAATCCTAAAATTAGTAGACTTCGGTCTACTTTCTTCTCACCTAAGTTAGGGAATTGCTCTGTGGGTTAATTCAACAATGCGAATAACCCAAAGGGTCTTCGGTTTACAAAAGCAAGCAGTAAGAATTATGACTCATTTGGGCCATCGTGATTTTTGTAGGGATGCTTTTAAATAGCTAGGTATTTTGATCTTTCCCTGTATGTAAATTTTTAAAGTAATTTTACATTACAAGTATAAGAGTTCTGTAACTTGAAACATTGGTGTGCTTACATACAATATGCGTAATGAAGATGACTTCCGTGGCAGCACAGATTAAAATCTTTTTGACAAACACCATCTGAGTCTGTTTCACAAACAGATTCTGTAAAGACTTTAAAGAAACAATGAAAGTTAATGTTAAAAACAAATTAAAGCGGTTGCTGAAGTTCAATGTTTTCTACGCTGTAGGGGAGTTTCTTGATGCCTATTGTTATATAAATGATTACACAACAGATTTAAATTGATAATTCTACTGGCCAAGATCATATCAATGGGACAAATGAGCATTGTAGATATTAAATTGTATGTGTGTATTTTTGCGTATACAGTAGTGTCCCGCTATTCCAAACTAATTGGGACTGAACACTGTTCGGTATAGCGGGAATAGGCGGATTTCAAAAATAATATCAACGTATTGACTTGTTAAGGCGTAAATTAAGTGCGGGGACACACTTGCTAGTGTCAGTTCTATGCAGCGTTGATTGACTCGAAGGAAAGCAAGGAGTAGGTGAACACTCAAACTGAACTCATATCACACGTAGAAGCAGCAAATGCTTTTGACCTCGCTCCAGTGTAGGTTTACACCATCCGTGGTTATTTCCTTCCGTTGCGTTACGATTCCATTTTCTTCTAAAAATGGAAGGAAAGAGATAGGTTGTTCGAACTGTCCGTTTTGTCATCCCGCAGTCTGTCCGTTAGTACCGCATCGTCTTGGAAAAAGATCGAGAAAAAAAAAATTCCTTTGAGATAACGAAAACGAAGGAGAAAAACGGATGAAAGAAACTGGCAATCACACTACTAGTGCCTAGCTAATAAATTAATAATAAAATATTACCTTTTATGTCCGTCAAGCGATCCACTTATGTGAAAAAACACACTACCGCGGTTTCAGATATCACTCATCCATCATCAGGTGAAATTATCACTCCTAAGAGGTCGTCATTAACATTAAAAAATTGTCAGACATATAACAGCACAAATACAAAAACACACAAACAACGTACCGTACACATTTAACACAAATTGGAACACCCGTCCCATGTGGTCATCACAGATGCGGAGTCAGAACTAAGGTCAAGATCCCCTCCAAACATCGATGATAATCCCCACTCCTATATAAACTCATTTGGTACTTTCATTGCAGTGTCAAATATTAAGTTGGAATTGAACAATAACTTGTCATTTAGGACATTATGCGGTTCCATTTTTACTGCCTTGTATATCTCAAATTCTTCATATACACTCATGTATTTACTTTTTTCACAAAATTTTAATACCTCCATGTTAGTTTGTAAGTCCGTGTATTTATGATCGTAGTCAATTAGGTGTGCAGCAAAATTAGATGTTATTGAAGTATGTTTAGATTTCGGCAAATGTTCCTTGAATCTCTTCCCAAATGAACGACCGGTTTGACCTATATAATATTTAGGACAGTCGTCACAATTTAATTTGTATACTCCAGTACACTCAGCTAAGTTTTTGGTACAAACTTTATGTTGTAATTTTGTCTGTAATTTATTGTTCGTGGAGTAAGTTAAGGTGACGTTGTTTTTAGCTAATTCATTGTGTAAAGTATGATTCAAAAAATTGCCAAATTCTGTGGAGATAAACTTCTTCTTATTTGTTTCCTTGTTTAACAATGCAGGCATTATTATATTGTTGTTCTTCTTATTCCTGTGTTTATGTACTATACTATCAATTATGGAACTAGTATAACCGTTTGACACCGCTATGTGTTTTAATATTGACACCTCACTATCAAAGTCTTCTGCAGAAAGAGGAAGTGACAAAAGCCTATGTACAAAGCTGTGATATGCCGCTCTCTTGTGTTGAGTGGGATGATGGGAGTCATTATGTATAGTCTGGTCTGTGGTGTTTGGCTTCCTGTATATTTTAAATGAAAACCTGTCTGAAATCCTAGAAATGGTTATATCCAAGTAATTTAAGCAATTATTTGTTTCGATTTCAAGAGTGAATTTTAATTTAACATTTAATCCATTCAGGTAGTTGTTAAAAAGATTCAATTGTCTGCTATTGCCATTGAATAGAACAATAATGTCATCAACATACCTGTGGTAAGAGATTAACTTGCTATGGTATTTGTTCGTAGAGGAACATATGTGTTTGTTTTCCATGTGATTCAAAAATACTTCTGCCATAATACATGATAAGGGCGAACCCATCGCAAGTCCATCATTCTGTATGAAAAACTCTCCATTAAAACTGGAAATAGTTTTGTTTTAATATTTCAGTAATTAGCCTCATTAATTCATTAATTGCTGAGCCAGAAAGTTTGGAATTTTCTAATAAATTTTCGTGTAAAATATTAATTGTTTCATTTATGGGAACATTTGTGTAAAGGTTGACAATGTCAAACGAAGCCAAAGTATGACTTTTCAAAACTTTCATATCTTTAATTTTTTCCACTAAATCTAAACTGTTCTTCAAACAATAGTTATTTTTAAATTTTATTTCCCTCCTGATTATACGGTCTATTTTTCTCGAAATTCTATAAGTAGGAGCTTTTGTAAAATTTACAAGAGGTCTTATTGGACAGTCTGTTTTGTGTATTTTAGGTAAGCCTTTTAAAGATGGGGCTTGTAGTTTAATGACCTTTGTGTATCTAATATCGCTATCAGATAACAATACGGTACTATTTGAGAACAATTTGTATAGTGCCTAGCTATCAATCAAATAGTGCCTAGCTGTTGTATCTAATCTTTCCTTCTTCCTAAAGGACCCGGTATCCGTTTCACCGGATGCTTGTTGTGGTAGCTTCCTTCCTGCAAAACAGGTGGAAAAACCAGCTTTCATTCCAATTTGGTTTCAGGCGTTTTCTTCAAGCTTAGGCTCTATGTATGTGTTTATTTAACTTATTTGTATAACAATAAATGCACGTTTTTTCACGTACATATTTTTAATTTCTCCTGTTTTCATGTTTACAAATTCGGTATTTTTCTGAACTCTGTTCGGAATAGCGTGTCTCTACTGTATATTATTATCAAAATGGTAATTTTATTAATTTTTAATACTGCTACTTTATCAATTGGTTGTACTACTTCATTATGTTGCATGCCTACTTTTAACTCATCACTGTGTTATGTTACCTGCCTTGTATAAATGTAACCCTTGTCTAAAAATAATTAATAAAGATTGATTGATGTATTTGTATTAATTGTCTTTAACATAACATCATAAATTACTTTACCCTTTTTGTATTTAATAAGCAGGTCCCAAATTGCTCTTCTTGAATAGGGATCAACGCTTGATGTAGGTTCGTCCAAAATAACGATTCTAAAAATAAAAGCAATATTTCAAAACACATTAATAATCAACATTTAAGTAGCCCTTTATACATTTTGTTAACCGCTTTATGAGTAACACAAATTTAAATATAAAAATAAAACTTAAAGAGTATAAAGTGGCAGAAAACATAATTCCAAGAAGTCTAATAAAATTGTTAGACAGTGTATTTGTTTATCTAATATCGTCTTCAAAGTGAGATGAAAAGTTTGGTATTCTATTAGATAGTAAACTGTGACGCTAGCTATTATTTGTTTAAAATATTTGTGTTCACTTTATTATAATTTTGTTTCTTTGAATGTAAATTTAAATTTGAACTACAACAGAAATTTAAATTTGAGTTTACTGTATAAACTTGATACAGTTGTAGCGTCTTAGTCTTGACACACTTTTGGTATTATTTGTTGGTCATATCAATAAACCCTTTAAAAATTCACATTTTCTCAAATGAAATCTTATATCTTACAAGTAGCATATTATACTTACTTGGGACCACCAATAAAGGCAGCAGCAACGGATAATTTACGTTGCATTCCACCAGACAAATTCATAGCAAGAGTTGTTTTATGATTTGACAACCCGATGTTTTGAATCATTAATTCTATCTCAAGTTTGGCATCCTTTTCACTCTGACATCTGAGCTTAGAATAAAACTGCAGGTGTTCTTCTACAGTTAATCTACAAAACAGTAAGAATGTATAAGAACAACATATTATATGCCCTTAGTTTAGAAAACATTAGTCTAACTCATATTTTAACGGATTCAATTTATTTTGTCATACAAACAATAGGTCTGGATGATTGAAATAGTATCAATTCAGAAATTCAAAGTAAACAAAATGTTAAATTCAAGAAAATTTACTTTTCATTCAAATCCAACATTTATTTTCTTCTGAAGCAAATACCTAGGCTGGATTATTATTGCCTGCTACATTTAAAATTAAAACTAAATTAAATGTTGAATCTTAAGCCTAAAACAAAAACTAAAGCTACATTTTAAAAACTAGAGTAAACATCTAAACTTAAAATCAACCATTAGAGCTAAAAGTATATTACAAACAATAAATAGAACTTACAATGAATTGAAAATATTCGGTTGGTGTAAGAAAGCTAATACACTAAAGAAAGCTAAGGTATTGATGAATGGGATTATATCCTGAATGTATTATCTAATACTGAAAGTGGCTTGTATTTTCAGAGATTGTATTAATTAGTTCAAGGGTTTTTAAATACAATAAGGCATTAGCAGGATAAAAAGTTTGGAGAACAATCTGCTAACAAATGAGATTTTCTTCGCCGAAGCAGTGATGGTTAACCATCATAAGTATCAACAAGTAGGCTGGTTACTGGACTCAAACTGAAGACACTAGACCCAGTTTATGATTGAAGTATAATATATTTTATACCGATACTCTTGTAGATAAGTACATGATTAAGCCATAGTCATCCACGAGCAAACAACAGCATGGTAAAAACAGAGCGTCACAGACCATCAGAACTCCACCAGATCAATAAACTCCATGGATCGCTGTGTAAAATCTCACAAATGTGCCAATCATGTCAATATCAAACCCAGCTATCTAATAGGAGCTGTCAGCTGGAGTTGTTAAGAGACATGTTACACTTAAATATATTAACAACTGGAGAGATCACACTGCATTTTAACAACAGAAAATTTGAGCCTAGTACAATGGTTTCCTAATTTATAAAATGTGTTACTTTTTAGGTTGAAATAGTTACAGCTAGAGTAGTAGATGGTAATTACTTCTTGAAAGTCATGTAATATATATTGGCTTATTGTAAAATGTTTAGTTAATGAACTGAAAATATTAACTTACAGGTCGAATATAATATTATGTTGCGGGCAAATTCCCAGACTATCAAAATGTTTCTCCTTTGATTCATGCAAGTCCTGTTCATAAATGCTCACACTTCCGCTTGTAGGTGGATACAGGCCTGTTAAAACTGATCTAATTGAAATGGTCAGTTAGTTCAACAGATTAAAAAAAAAATTAATAATTTTGTTATATATTGTATATTTATTTAGAAAAATATGTTGATTTTCTCCATATAAAAGTATAGTTTAGCCTAGCCTTTCAATTCAGAATATATTTCATCAATATGGTATTGTATTAAATCTTTTAACATTTTA
Source organism: Philaenus spumarius (assembly GCA_018207615.1). Taxonomy (NCBI): domain Eukaryota; kingdom Metazoa; phylum Arthropoda; class Insecta; order Hemiptera; family Aphrophoridae; genus Philaenus; species Philaenus spumarius. Next base: position 231,541 of record JAGFPH010001041.1, read on the forward strand.
AATCCCAATAAAATTTGTCCTTTTGTGATTGGACAATGTAACTTCAGTTTATTTAATAGTTGATTAAATTGGTATTAAGATATTAAAACAATTTCAAACCTTAACATTAATCACAAAAAGTATGAGACGTATCTTAATATTAGTTTGTGAGGTTCCTTAATCTAAACAACATGCATCTGTTGATAGTCGAGGAGTAATTTATAAAGAACAAAAGATGTAAAATTTACAACAATAATCTGTGACACATTTAATGAAAAATCTCAAAAATTGTTTTCCTACTACTATAAAAAAAATGATTGTTTTGACTTTATTCATACAAAAAAGTTAAATTATACACTTTATTTGTGTACTTTCTTTTACATAACAATATAATAGCATAATTTTACAACATAATTTTTATATTAGCATCTGATATATTAGCGTATTAGAGTATAATATGATGTGGTGCTATTATATATTTAACCAGTTTCTAATACATATATATTATTAGAAACTACGTATATCTTTCCTTTTTTTGTCAATACAGTATATCTTTACCTCATCAAACTTAATGAAAAGTGAAAAATGAAGTGACTGCCATCTTAAAACGTGTAATATGGTTTGTATCAGTGGCGCACCGAGGATTTGGCTTTGGGGGGGGGGGACTAAGCTCAGGTCAGAATATATATATATATATTCAACAAATCCTAAACGGATGAAAGTTCTTTAACCTATCACAAAGTCTGAAACATTATATATTTTTTTTAAAGTGAATGGTGATGGGCTTGAGTTAGACAATAGTGCAATATAACATTCTTTCTGCAAGATCACTCCGCACTGACCTTGAGTGACGGTCTAGCCAGCATGTTAGGCCACGTTATACGTGCACTGATAGCGCAGCGTTTTCAACGTCGCGTTAACGTCAGTTAGTTGGGTAAATGGAACTACTGTGGGCCATGTTATACGAACGCTATCAACGCCAGCGAATTTAAGTTAACCGGGCGTTGAGCGTTGCCAATGCGGATTGACGCGGGCGCTATCAAAGCCGAACAAAGTTATATGGAGCGCAGCTAGCAGAGAGGCTACAGTAGAATAACTACTAGAAAGTAGTTATTTTTTATTTCAAAGCGATTATTGTGTACTTCAAAATGTACACGAGCGAGCCGAGTCGAGACGGACGGAGTCAATTTTTTCCACGCTCTGACAGCATACCGGATCGGGTCGATTCGGCTCCGCTCCATGCGGGTTGGGTATAGATATAGCCACAGGTCAAAACCAGAAAGAACGTTCGATCTCTTCCACTGTTCGTCCATGATAATTTTGCTATTCATGGTAGTTGTGACAGAAGTTGTGGTGAGGTGGAATGAGCGCGCATCCTTCTGACACATGTCGGAACGGTGCGGGTATGTTAGATTTATCCACTGCTACGGATTTCCACGATGGACCGGGTCGGTTCGACTAAGCTCAGCTCGTGTAAGTATAGCTGAAGCTTGAAACACGATTTGAAAGCACTTTGTGTGTACCCCACTGTCTAGCTCTCCTTATACACAATTCCTCATATGTTTCTATTATTTGTAAAACACCTAGACGAATGACTGAATAGTTTCCATTTTGGAAGTGAAGGACGCAACATTGACGAAACTTCAAAACGCTGTGTATAACACGGGACCCACGTTACCAACGTCGCGCTTTCAACATCCCGTATAACTTGGGAATTTAACGCCCGGTTTTCAGCATTATCAACGCGGCGCTAATCAGCGATCGCATACCGTCAACTCATGAACCAGGCCGCCGGGACTCAAACATCACTGTTAGAAAATCTTGATTGCATAGGGTAGAATTATATTTATTTAAAAAAGAAAGATTATTTTTTCGTGATCACATCACGAAATTAATCTTAAATAATGTAATTTTTAATTGAATATCGACTTCGTATTCAACGATCGATTAGTTTAAAATACAATCCCCATTACTAAAAAGACCTTCTGGGGGGGACAGGTTCCGTTCGTCCACCCCCGTCGGTGCGCCACTGGTTTGTATAGTTATAATAATCCTGTGTAAAAATTGTTTCATTAGTTTCCGAAAATAATGAACCATAAAGTTTGCATTGCACATATGTTCCAAATAAATTGATATTGGTGAAATGTAAAAAAAAATTCTTTATGAATTTCAAATTAGATAACACAGTCCACCGATTAGTTATGATTGCAATTTATTATAAGTTTTACTCTAGATTCACAACATTAATAGTGCAGTATAATATAGTAAATAATTGTAGTAAACTAATAAAAACATTTCATTACTAAAATAGATTATGTACAGGTTTTAAGTACCTAAGCAGAATAAGCACCAAGCAATAAGGAAAGAAATGTTGACATTAAACCCTGCAAGCTCTACATTAAACCGAAGACTAATCAAGGTCAAAAGATTTTATAGTTGGTACGTGCATGAGCAGTCTATCTGCAACAACGAAAGGGATAGTGACGTATGAGTGAAGTGCGCCCCTCCACTCTTTCCTCCCAAATCCACCCCATAACCCAGCGTGTCCGTGTAAGCCAGCGCTGACTATATGAAGGCGTCGGCACTACGTCGTACTAGCGCAACGCTTTCCAACAATCAATCAGCTATCTGTAGTTGTTCTTTTATCTGTGGTGTAATGCACCACCAACAGGCTATCATTGCCTGAAATAAACTTTTGAAAAACAAACATTCTAGACAAACACCGATGATCTTCACCCGGATCTAAACTTTCTCCCAAGTACACTTAACCAACCCCTCTGTTTCAAGGAAGACGGATACTTATGCTCTCAACTTGGTTTAAGTGAAATTAAATCAAAGATAATATAACTTAACTTTTAAATTTTAATTTATGTAAAAAAAGGACTTACATGGTACTTGTCTTCCCAGCACCATTGTGGCCTAAAAGACTTGTTATTTGATCCTCGTAGAAGTTAAGGTTTAGCCCATTAACAGCAACTTTTCCATTACTATAAATCAGACCTAGTCCTTTTATACTCACTCCAAGAGTCAAGCCTTGTGGTTCTGGTTCATAGTTTAAATTATTTACACCTGTAAACAAATACACAGTAGAGTAGTTTTCCATTAAAATTGAATTGTACACATTTATGTAAATATTTCAGCAATGCTTTATTATTAAAACAATTTATGTATCTTGGTAAAATAATTATTAAAGTATAGAATATGTATGTTAAGAGTAAACTATTTTCCTTTACTAACCACTAAAATATTTTCGTACTTATATGATTTATTATAGGTTTTCGGCATTTAAAATATGGTTTAGTTTGTGAGTATTCATTATAGTAATATAAAAGTCCGTTTTTACTTCAATCGCAGTGATAAATGTTACAATCATTAATGAACATTTAGTTATAAGGTTTGAGAATAAATATTATATAAGTTTACGTGTCTCTAGCCCAATAAAAAAAGTGGGAAGAACAACATTCAAATGACTTACTAATTAGTTTTGTTTCCAGAACATATTTCTGTGAGAAAATATTAAATATGCATAATAGAGGGTAGATTAAGGTCATAAGTTAAATCATACATCTAATTTTCCTCACCAATTTTACTGTAGGAAAGAAATTTAAATTAGTAGATATAGGTTATGTCAACTAAAAATACATATTAAACAAGGTCGCCTTAATTTTGTCAAGATTTGTGTATATATGAAACTTGTTAGTGAGTGAAAGTAAAAATAAAATATACTATTTTTAATTGATGAAAATACTGGCTATAAACACTATTCATTGCACCCTAGTAATGCAACATTCCAACCTTAAAAAACCTTAAAAGTAATTGTTTATCTGATGACATTTAGAAAGGTCAATTAAAAGGTTTGCTCACCATAAAGAGAGTGACCAGCTTCATCATTCCGCTTCTTTCCTAAATGTCTTATGAAAGGGAAGTACCATGGTTTTGCTATTCCATACTGACCTGTTTAAGTAATTGATAATATTATATTAAATAAAGAATTCTACGATTATACTGACTATAGTTTAGGTGTGTGCATAATTGTTAACAAAACAAACGGAACTTTATAACGTGGGCGCCCTACCTATGGGCAAGGAATAGCCTATGGGCGCCCTACCTAGCTCCCAGGGAAAGGAATATATGTATATTATTAATTATAGTCAGGTATTTTTCTTTAAAGAGATTAACACTAAAGTATGTTTTAAAAGTTATGTGCCGTTTGATTTTACATATATTTATTTTATTTTTTACAAGAGTTGAAGCATGAGCTGCTGGGTCACTACTCTAGGAGTGTTATAGGTCTTTGTGTATTCACTGACAATGTAAAGGTATAGACTCAATGCTGTGTGGGTTAATATTTCACCTGAACAGCCAGATTGGCTTCCCAAATTTTAAAAGTTTTATGGGAGGTCAAAAATACCCCTGGACTCCTTTTGCCGAAGGAGGGGAGGGTACTCCTTAACATGTTCACTGCTACGCAAATTTCGTATTTCCTATGCTAGGAGCTGACCTTTTATTTTTTATATTTATAGTCTAAATGAGTAGAAATTACTTTATTTTTAACCTTTTTACGTATGCGTCTATAGCATATAGGCCTAATATTGGCGTTGTGTATTGAAAATACTCCCATACGGGGATTGGCGTGTGAAGCACGCAATGCATTTTGTATTGAAAATACTCCCAATCCGGGGGGGTTGGCGTGCATCTCATAGTGTTCAGTGTCAAGCTCACATGTGCGTCATTAGCAGTGAACGTGTTAACCCTCATATCCCGATTTAGACCCCTCCCCCCTCCTAGACAATATCATATGAGAGCCCATGCTTTATAATAAAAGTATATGAGACTTTGAATCAATTACAACATTTAATACATTGAAAAAAACAAACACAAACGAAAGAGGAAATACAATATTCAATCCAAATTAAACGTTTCAATTCAATTTCACTATTTAACCAGACTAAATAAATGTTGAAATAGTAAGACTTTTGAATCTGGAAGAAAATCTGAAAGAAAGAGGAAATAAAATATTCAATCCAAATTAAACGTTTCAATTCAATTTCACTATTTAACCAGACTAAATAAATGTTGAAATAGTAAGACTTTTGAATCTGGAAGAAAACTTTTGTCAAACAACATTACTGGCTAATTTATAAGATTAAATAAAATGTTGTAGCAATAAAATATCTATTAATTTTGTTTTGAACACAATAATATTATTAAACTTGAGTAGATTGTACCTGGAAAGACTGCTTCAATGTAGAATGTAAGCAATAAGTAAATAAAGATATCTATCACCAACATCATCATGACATAAGCCAGACTAAAGTCATCACCATAAACAGGACTCTGAAATAGGTTCTCCCATGATACACCGATACCTCTCTCTGCATATTGGGACAAGTACGCAGACCCAACTCCAAAAGCTACATTCGATGACAGTGACTACAAAAAAAAAAAACACAAAACTGTTTTACTTGGTAATAAATTCTGAAAATAAACAATATTTTTTTAATAATAATCTTTTTTATCATTATTAAAAAAATAATTTTACTTAAACCAAAATAAATTCAAGTATAACTTAAACTAAAATGTTTTAAAATAGTTTGTTATATATTTTGACTGCTGATTTATACAATTTATACTATACAGTAGTCACTCCTTATTGTGATCATAATGGGCCAAACCCAAATTGATAACAATATCCTGATATCAATATTATTTTATTATAACCTAAAAATGTCATTAAAATCATAAGGAGACTGCTGTTTAAAACAAAATTGTCCTCGACTCTTTTTACGTTTTAAAATAAATAAATGTTTTTTAGTATTATTGCTTTCTTCCCATAGGTTAAAAAATGATTAGGACTACACACTTCATAAACTATAAAACTGATAAACACAGTAATAACAAAAACTGGTACCGTACTTAGAAAATAGCACGGTATTTAATTTGTTTGGCCTAATTTGTCATAACGAATTGAAAGTTTATCTTTTAATTTCCAATCATGACGTTTCATTTGTGAATCCGCCACAATTAATTAATCTACTGTAGGCCTATTTCAAGAACAAAAAAACTTTGTTTTAATGAATGATTTAAATCAGTTTTATACACATTACTATACCCTTAATTAAAGTACACTTTAGTAAACAATGATAAATTTCTTATCTGTCACAAACCTAAATTTCAATCGTATGCAAAACAATGATGTAGTATTAACTTCTATCAGCACAGAAATACAACTGAGAAATGAAATGATTGACATTTAACAAAAACTATTCGGTACGTAAAAAAACTTTTAGTACATTCAAAACTAAAAAAAAATATTGATAACTCATATGGACACCTTACTGCAAGTGCTTTTTACAAATGTATTGTATTACTCGATCCATACAGTACACAGTCTGCAGGCCATCTACTGCTGTTTTTGTAATGTGTCATGTTGCCGCAAGTTATTTTTAGTCACTCTGACAGAAAAAAATGATAACAGTAACCGAAGATCTGACAATAATAAACAATATCTTTTTTTCTGCCAGGATATGAATGATCGGGACTTTAGAAATGCGATAACATTATCCGTGATTGCAATAAACGGTGTCCACTATACAAGGGCGCTCATATGATATTTTCTAGGAGGGGGGGAAGGAGCTAGACCAGGGTATGGAATACCCTTAATTTCTTTGGCAAAAGGGGTCCGGGGAAATTTTTGACCTCCCCCAGAAAACTTTTAAAATTTGGGAATTGAATTTTGCTGTTCAGGTGAAATATTAACCCACACAGCATTGAGTCTGTACCTTTACACTGTCAATGAAAACACAAAGCTACAATGTGCTTAGAGGCCGCACCAAGTAGTTACCCAGCAGCTCATGCTTGAACTCTTATAAAAAATAAAATAAGTATATGTAAAATCAAACGGCACATAACGTTTAAAACATATTTTAGTGCTAATCTCATAAAAAAAATACCTGACTATAATTAATAGCTATACATATTTTTCTTTCCTAGGGAGCCCCAATCCGCCCATAGGTATGGACGTCCATGACTGTATATGTATTACTGCCAATTAAAAATGCAATGACAGCAATATAATATAATAATGGAGATATCTTTAAATTAACTCTTCCAAACATGTTTAGTTATTTTGTACAATTTTGTTTAAATTTGAAAATTGATTGAGTTGATGGTCTATAATAATTCAGGATAAAGGATCTGCCATACATTTTCTTTCTCTGTAAATTCATTCTAGATTTGACAAGATTATGGTCTGAAGTAACTTCATATGAATTGAGTTTATTTTATTTCAAAATCTTTGTTGATAAACAGCTCACAAAGATTATAAGTTAAAAAACAGGTAACCATTTATTCTCTTTTATAAAGAGTTTTCACTACATGCTAAACTATATAAGAAATAGTTATTGGGTTGTAGCCTTCTTACTGTACATTAGTGGAACAACAGACAAAATTGGCATATTACTAAGAAAACATAATTTTAGAATCATTTTTGTAAGTCAGACAAAATTCGAATAGTTTTCACAAAGCAACCAAAGATAGATGCCCTCTTCTTCACTCTATTGACCTAAGTTAAATAGAATGAATTTCTTTCTTTTAAGAATTAAACTATCACACGGATCATTATATTAGTAGAACATTTATTTAACACTTAATAGAACTAACTAATCTATAAGTTAAAATAATTATTTTTGTAAAATTTTCTTCTAAAACCAATAAGAAGACAAATAGAAGTGTTAATTTTACTTACAATCAGACATTTTTGAGTTAGACTGAAGTAAGATGTCCATCGTTCCAAAACAGGGTAAGGGATGTACATAGCAAAAAATATCACACCTCCTACTGCAGCAGCCATATTTGCTCTATTGAAGAGAGTAGAAATAAAAAATGCCAAAGAAACTGTTGCCCAACTATAAAGAGTTATAAAAACAAACAACAGTGTGAGAGATACTCCTCCTAGAATGTTTCCATACTAAAACAAACAAACAAAAAATAAACAAATAAATATTTAATTCTTGCTTTTAACTACAATTTTATTTATAAAAATCTATTAATACACGAAAGATAAAAAAAGTAGCCTTAGCATTACAATTTCCTTCTCTAAAAAAGCAGTTTAATATTGATACTCCTCCTAAAATGTTTCTGTACCAAAAAATAAAAAAAATGTATTTAATTTCTGCATTTAACTACAATTTTATTAATACAAACCTACTATATCACTACTAAGCTAAAGACAAAAAAGTAGCACATGAATTACAATTTCCTTCTCTAAAAAAAGTTTAAATATTTGTATGATTGATTTAAAATAAATAAACATGTAAAATTTGATAAATTTACAAAATCCTAACTATTCAAAATAAACTTACACTTAATCATTCAAATATTTACTTACTTTTAATATGAGTGTAATTATACAGATGGGTATTAGCATCACAAGGAAACTGTCAATAAACCATCCGCACCAGTGAACGTAATTTCCTAGTCCCATAGTCTTCATTGTTTCTTTCAAACGTTTTTCCTTTTCATAAACTATGGATTTGACAGTCATAGCACATGCGAATGACCACGATAGAACCATAATTAGTGGAAACATGAAACTGATCTGTTCATTAAAGCTGTAATTTAATAGAAAATCATTGAAATATTTTATATAAATACTACAAGTGAGAATATCTGTGGCCTATATATATATTTTAACTCAATGTTGTGTTAACTTTTCAAAAGGTTTACTAAGTAGAAATTCTTTTAGACAAAATAGACCATATTTTTAATGGACAAGAAACAGTAATTGTGTTATGTGTTATGAAATTTATGTGTACAAATATAATTTCTGTTAATTTGGCATAGGCCTACTATGATGTTTTCCAAATGCAGCAAAACCTTGACAATCCATCAAAGCAATGGTTCAACACTCACTATAGTATAACATGCTCACACTAAAACTATAACAATCTACAGTCGAGAAGAATCTATAGATCTATTTCTCACTAAAACCTAAAAATGCCTGTTGTAACTAAAAAATGTTTTGGAATTCAGCAAACGGAACATTGAAAAAAATTTAAGAATTAAATGAAAAGAAATATAATAAACATTAATGGCTTATGTGAAGATTACAGTTTATATGACTTCCTGTCCTTTAAAACGAAGTTCCACCTAACACGGACTGATTTACTTTAAATAATAAGTTTGCAAGTTTGCATTGCAGCCATTGGTCTCGGAGCAGAAGCTGCTCCCACATGGTTTTGAAACGGGTACTTTTATGGTATTTTACGATTTTGGGGGAACAGATATGTTATAAGGTTATGTAAAAAAAACCAAATGTACATAATACACTAATCTAAAATACGATTGATAGTGACTACCGAAGGTACTTGGTAGAATTCCATTATAATTAAAGGACAAACACAATTTTTTTGTAATTTCTACAATTTTTATTGAATCTTGCCGACCAAGGTTTCGCCCGTGACAGCATTGACGTCATATTGTACTTCAATAAAAATTTTATATTGACTTCAATAAAAATTGTAGAAATTACAAAAAAATTGTGTTTGTCCTTTAATTTAATAATAATAATAATCTAAAATATAATTTTTTTTAGATAAACCACGAAACATGTTTATTCTAGTACGAAAACTCTCAGAAAGGGATTACTTTCGGGCAAAAAGCGTGCTTCTGGTTTTTGGAGTTTTTTTGCTAATGAACTCGTCCGAGCCACTTACAAAACCAACATGTGTACCAAATTTGGAGCAAATCAGCCGTAAAATGCAGCCGTTAGAGTGTGAAAACATATATGCGATTTGTATTGACACCTCAAAATGTGTTCAGCGAACCATGGTCGTCACCATAAGAGTCATACAATAGCTCATCTTTCCTATGGAAATTCGCTAATAAAAAATTCAATGTTCTATTTTGCTGCCTCGTAATATTTTTCATGTTAAAAACATTAAGATCATGTGTGCGCTGAAGATTGTAACTGTAAACTAGAAAGCCTTACTTTCTTTTAAACTTGGCTAACATGGTTGATTGTTTTATAAAAACAATTAGTTATTTAAATATTTATAAATTGTTGTGCTCATACCTATCTTTGAAGTAACAAGGAAAGGGAAACTCCTGCAGTATAATTCCCGGTATATTTGTTTTTTTAGAGTGTTCCTCAATAATATAATGATCCAACATGTCCTGTAAGTATAAAAAGCCATATTTTATGTACTTTTCATCCCAGAATGGTTCAATCCTAGGATTTCGATTCCACAAAGAATCTTGTATGTAAAATGTGTTGTCTACACGTTGCTCATCCATTCTGAAAAAAATAACAAATAGCACACAAAGTGAAGAAGTTTAAACTAACCGAAAAATAAGTTTTTGTTAAAAAAAGCTTTTCAAATAAAATTTGTTTTGTTAAGTTTTCGTATTTAATCTCCTTTGTTAAAAAAGTGTAGTACAGACAGCTTTATCAACAATACAGTTTATTTAAATCTTCTAGGCAAGACAATATTTAGTAAGTTTATATTGAATAACCTTGAAAATCTCATATACATTTTTCTTTATTTTTGCTGTTGAAATATTTCGTTCGGTTCTTCAATTATAGTCCTTTTTGCAATTGTAGAAGTTAAGTCACTAGCAGTATATTATGACAATGTAACTACTACTATTCATCATTAACGTGCAAGGGCGTGTAACACACATACTCTAACTTACTTGTAGAAAAGCACCTACTTGTAGGAGGTGCAGTTTAGCTACAGCTATTACCAGGAATAGCTCTGTGTCCCACCCAGTATCTGAGTCAAACACACATACCACTCAGGGCCGGATTCCCAGTAGGCCCGGGCCTATGGGCACAAGCTCCCAGGGGGCGCACGGCCGAGAGAAAATTTAAAAAAAAATCTAGAAATAAAAATAAATAGCCATAACTTAACATATTTTTTGAATTGATTACAAAAAAATCATTGACTCCTCCCCAACTATCGTCCATTCTATTGTACAAATATTGCCTTAAGAAAACATACAAAATATCTATAGTTTTACTTTATATCACAGTTTTTGTGTCACGTTATCAAAATACTTCATGTAAGCTGTGTTTCTGAGATTAAACCTATTTTATAATGTACTACAGAGTTTTTTTATTTATTTGCCCAAATGACTAAATTGAACAAAACCTAAGTTATTAACATAGCAATGGCCATGCTTTGTTGCGGGAATGCTCTGCGGGTTGGATCGTTTTGTTTCAGTCCCACAAACGTGAGCTCACTATTTAATACATAAATTTACTGAAAGTTTTTTAAGACGGCATTTAGTTAAGCCCAGAACCAATTAAATTACTCAAAAAACTTGCAATGATAAAATTGCATCGTTGAATGGTGTTTAAGCAATTAACATATAGGCCTGATATAATTTTTAAATAAAGGTTTTTGGGGAAGTAACTTTAACCAGACTAGGTTATTGGGCTAGGGGCGCCAAAATGCTAAATCCGGCCCTGATACCACTTACAACAACTAAATAAAATATCTAAACACTATTTTTAGACATACACATGTCATTAACATCCAACATTTTATACACGTCCAACTTCTCCTAGGATTGTTGTTCTCCTAGGATGATTGCGAATATGTTCTGTCAGAAAACCGTTTCAAATTTGGATTGCCCCTCAGCTTCTTCTGCCTATACAAAGACCCTGATTTACAAACAGGCTAAATGCCATTTGCCCAGAACACCAATTTTTGAGGGGCGGGAGAATTTGATCACCATCAGTGTTTCTCATTTTAAAAATGCTCTGTTATCCGTAATATGTATTCCTCGACCCCTCTGGTTAAAGATATTCTGAGTTCTGCGCCCAAACTTTGGCCGCGGGTTGTTGGGGTGTCATCCTGCTGAATTTTAGATCATGCAGAGGAGTACTAAGGCAGATTGTGCAGCAAAGGAAGCTGTGCATTTGCAATCCTATGACAGATTATGTAACAACATCTGACTTTGTGTCTATTTTGAAGCTGGCCCAATGAAGACAGTGAGAGGAAGAATAGGTAGCGGTTCAGTATAATAAATTACAAGAGACTAAAGAAACAGTCCGTCCATGGATATCTTCAAACTGCCAAAGTTGTTGAGAGGAAGTAGTGGTGTCTAATCTACACATCCCCCATTCAATGCTAAAACCCTTGGGTTTCTGATGCAGCAAATGGAGCCATCACTTAGTCCATCCTGTTTTAACTTTTTATTCATCAAGCACCTTCTTTTGGAGTTTGCAAAATTAAAAAAAATACCTAATTGCATTCAGACGATACTGTGGATGATATCCAAAATAATGATTTGGTGTTAGAGTTTCTGCATTGTTTAAATTTAATATTAAGATATGTATGTTTATTAACTAGTTTTAGTAGTGTGTAGTGTGTTATAAATTATTTGTTGTACTTGTGTTCTTTTTTGTGTGTGTTTCAATAGTTCAATTTATAAGCATTAACTGAATACTTTTGATTTTCTAGGGATGTGGACAGCACTGGTTTTTAATTGTTGAAAAGCAATACTTTTAACGAGAATAAGCCAGAACTAAATGACTGTTAGAATGCATTGCGGCTAAGGTCTACTAAATTTGAACTTCCCAGTAGTAAAATACTTGTCTTCTCTAACTTAGAAACAAAAACATTTAATTGAATTTTAATCCCTACATCCCTTCTTAAGTGTGATCTGTCCGTAGTTTTATAATTTAATCTACCTGAATTTTTTTCAGTGTAACTTATCAGTAAATACCTTAGGTCAAGTTCAGTACCTTATTTTATATGTAACTCTTGGATTCAAAGATTCATTCCCAGAATCTATGAAAACAATCAAGGCTAGAAGTGAGTCTGTTTCAAGTAACTTCATTCCAGTAACTAGGGCTTCTTCCTCGTCCCTGAAGCCTTCAACTTTATTGAACTCGATACACTGAAAATATGATTATGATTATTATTTTCCAGTTTTAATTCAACATTTTGGGTAACTTCATATTACTATTGTAAAACAATAGCAAAATGTCATCTTCAAATTTGTTCTTGAAAATTAAAAAAATTCTTATGAGGGAGAATCGACAATTCTTGAAAACAATATTTTCCCATCTTGTTTCCGTTTACTTATATACATGAGGCAATAAATGATGTTTCAAGAGAGTAGATGATATACTTTTATTAAAAAGTAAATAAATGTACCCACAAATATATTTTCAATGTCATAATAATACAAGTCTTTTCTGTAGAAAGAAAAAAACAAACAACACAGCTAAACCACAAGAATACATGAGTTTCATTTAGGCTAACCTTGCATTAAAAATCACAATAAATTTATAAATGTTATGTTTTGTTGTTTAACATAAAACTGAAGTAGCCTACAGATGTGACTATTACCATAGATCATGAATAATAAATAGATCTTGCATCCATACGGGGGTTGTGTGCCGGAAAAAAGGTGTTCGCGAAAATAGTACATGATCGCGCCGCGAGGTAGTGCTAGGGAGAAAGCATTGTAAGCATTGGTGTTTCCAACCAGCTTCTTTCGTTTCCCCAATAGATAGCGCCAAAAAAATCGAATTTCCAGTGGAACAAAATATTGCATTGGATCGGAGTTCTATTAGGTTATCCAAATACAATGCTATTACTATTTGAAGGTTCTACATACCTGCAGCATATCAATAATATTAGGCGACTCGGTTTGTAATGAACTCAGTTTATGCATGACCTTGATTCCCTCTTCTAAATCCAGTAGAAATCTTGAAACATTAGATTATTATTGCAAATAAACAATTCAATAAGATTAATATAGACATCATACACTTAAAGCGTATTAGACACATTACAAAAAAATAATTTTCTTAGATTTTAAGTACTTTTGTTTTCTTCTGTAGAAGAAGTGGTTGAATAATTATCTACAACTAATGTACATAATATCCAGAAACTATAAACTATTTACCCAAACTTCCCCAGCTTATTCTATATAACGAAACAAACAGATTCATTACATAATGTAGTCATATCTTCCTTATAGAGTTGTCAGTCTATATTTATATGTTTACAAAACATTTTTCTCGCCATTGTGATTTGAAGTATCAAAAGAAACTTGGTAGGTTTGTTGGGTTTACTAATCTACATTCCAGATAAAAGTTTTAAAAAGAATAACATTTGCGGTTTAAAATGGAGGCTAATTACAAAGCCCAATAACTTGAAAATTATCACTTTTCTCAAAAAATCTCCAACTTATTGATTTTGTTTGCCTTTATCTGAAATTTAGATTAATAAGACCAATAAACCTTCAAAAATTCAGTTGTTTACCTCAAATTGTAATGAAGAGGAAAACACGTATAGACAGACAACTAAGAATATGGGTACCAGAACTATCTTTAACCATTTGGTAGAATTACTCCTTCAGTAAAAATAAGATAAAAGTCCAATAACGTACTTCCAACAATGATTTGTTCCTTATTTATCTCAATTTAAAAAAATACCATTATACACCTTTAAGGTTCATTTTTAACATTTCATAATATCTTACAATCTCTCAATGATTAAAGTAATTTTATCTTCTCTGAATATAATAAATTAATTACTGATTTATGTTTTGACATGGATTTCTTTTAATATATTAAATTTACATATTTTACAACACTTTAGTAGGTACATTAGAGTTTATGTGCATCCATATATCATCACTCTACTACATAAAATGCTTGTACTTAAAAAAAATAAATAAATAGTTACAAAAAATTTAAAAAAATAAAAAATAATAAATACCTATTCCTGTCCTTAGCTCCTAAATTTTCCTTAAATATATCTCCAGGAATAGATTTTTCAAATCCCTGCAAATAGAACAAATATTAACTCAAATTAATACGTTATTCTCAAGTTACTATAATAATAAAAATAATATTATTTTAAAACTAACCCTCACATATTTGTCTTACAAAGTTCTAAAAAATTTTATTTTTTGAGTTACAGACAAACTTCTGTACTATATTTTTTCACAAAGGTATTATGTACCAATTCAAAATCTGTAACTAAAAATATTTACAGTAAAAATTTACCAGTATTTAAACAAAATGCTTTTCTTATATTTATCTGTGTTTAATATTTTATTATTTATAGACAATAATTTTAAAAGATTTATGATAAACATGTAACAAAAGACGTTTATGATTTTTCATTTTGTTATTCTTTTCATTTATTAATATTTCAAAAATTTAAAATATGTTATATTTCAAAATATTAACATATGTTTGTTTATATTTGTTAAAGAAAATGTTAGTACAATTTTTACATTAACAAACAAAAATGATGATCTACAAAACAATATAATTTAGATATAAGTTTAAAAGTGTTTCTAATTTACATCTACAAAAATTTCTAGCTTTCTAAATAATAAAATAATATTTCTTCTGGACATACATGTGCTTTCTACTCTTATTAAATCATTTGAAGATATTAAAATCACACATAAATATTCTTCAACCCTTGACATGTTGTAGAAGTGTTGAATTTGTTTTATGGAAAACCCAAAATTCGACCTGAGTGTTTTAAATTCAGAGTTTAGTGTGAACTGTGCTTACTTTTGACTTAATATATTTCAATTATTTTGAATGTTTTTTGTATTTAAGAGACCAGCTACAGTTCAATTTGGTCACTGAAAACAAACTGAAATAACTTTTGTTTATGCAACTTTGACTCAAAATCTTGTCAAAAGCACATTTCAAAAATGTTGAATTATTAAAAACGATGAAGACTACTTCCAGCAAAACTAATTAATTATTCTAGTATAGTTATTTCAACAGAACATTGTCAAATAAATAAATCATGATTACACTAGTTTGTTTTCCCTGACGCTTGTCAAAATATAATTTCTACATACTATATGGAACCTTATAAAACCTATTTACAAAATACCAAACCCCAGTCCCCATCATACCACCCCAAACTCAAAAGATTGTAATAGACACATAAGGCTTGTTGAAGCCCTTTAAAAACTATACATTTTGTGGTAAGAAAATAAAATCAGCAAACAGATTTGTTCGCTATGCTCAAAAATATTTTTTTTGTAAATTATTTTTTTAACATTATATTATTTAAAAGACAGAAAGAGTTATGCAAAATCTGATCCAGGGACAGTTTTTCATCATCAAGGGAAACCTTAGAAAACCTATTTACCTAGAAAATTCCAAAACCCACTCCCCCACTTACACCTCTACTCAAAAATTTGTAATGGCTACATTTGGCTTGTGATATATCAAATTTATGTTCTTTAAAAACCATCAATTTCTGACGCCGATTTGTTTTGTGAATTATTTTCTCGAATTTTATAACCTATCCCACTATGAAAATAATAATTCGTTACAAAGATCAATGTTTAAAATTGTAAAAAGTTGACAGCATGAAATAAACAAAAGCCAAGTTAACCCGATCACAATTTTTATATTATTAACTTAGAAATTCATGTGTTTTAAAGGGTTTAATTTGATGTATCACAAATCAATATGTGTTCATTACAAATTGTTGACTTGAGATGATAGGACTGGGGTCCAGATTTTTTGAAAATAGGTTTTCTACGGTTCTCATAAAAGATGAATATCTTTCCCGAGAACAGAGTTTGGCTATCTCTTTCCGCCTTTTAAATAATATAAAATAAAAGTAACTTATAAAATAAAATTTTTGAGCGTAGCAAAATAATGTGTTTGCTGATTTTTATTGTCTTACCGCAGAAACTTAAGGTTTTTAAAGAGCTTCAATTCGATGTAACACAAGCCATATGTGTTTATTACAAATTTTTTAGATGGGGTTGTAAGAGGGGAGGGGATTTTGGAATTTTTTTAATGGGTTTTCTGAGGTTCCCTCTGAATAACTTTCCTAAGATCAGATTTTGCATATCTCTTTCCATTTTTGAAATAATAGAGGTGGTAAGTTTTCAAAAAATCATCCTGAATACATTAGCAAAAATTAAGCAATATGATTTTCAAACCTGGATTTTTTTAAGAGTTATTTGTTTCATCATTGCATTTACTATGGGAATTAGTTCATTCACCAAAATTCCACTGTTATCTTTCCAAGATGTAAATGCTTTTTGAAATCTATCCATAATGCGGTCAGTAGCTGGAGTAGATGGTGCATACAAAAGCTTGCCTCTGGAAATTAACAAAACTTTTAATAGATTTTATCAAATAAAACCACATAGTTAAAGCCTTTTAACATGAAAGAAATTTTACAAATTGATTCTACATCATATTTTTCTCAGTAATAGTTTTGTCTTGAGAAGATATTTTTCTTACATCTATTAAATTACTCTAGTATACCTAAATTCATATCAATTTAATCTGCTTTATCGTAAAATGTTATTATTTCAAATCATGCAGACTTAATGGTCACTAATATACTTTTCTGTTCACGGTTATGTGGTAGAAATTATGAATAAATGTTTGTAAATTCAAATTATAAAGTATGTAAAATGATTCAAATGCAATAAAAGAAGTACAGTATTCATAGTTATAAGCAAACAATATAATTAATGAATCCTTTTTTAGATTAGATGGACAGCACAGCTAGCCCCAACTACTCACTGACAACTAGGAATATTTTCCCGATCAATTTTCCTCATACTCGGATGGCCAGTTCAACTCTTGCTGCAACCATCCGAGTAACCTGCGCAACCTTATGGCAAAAACTAATCCGACTTGACACAGAAATGTGCTGGTCACACGACTTTAGAGGACAAACTTAAAATACTGATTCTGATCGCAAAGGGTTAATAGTAAATAAAATATATTAATTCTAGAAATTGTGAAGTAGTACATACCTTACAAAAGGTTTTAACATCCACCAGACGTATTTCAGTGAATTGTCTTTCTCAAAAATTTTAAATGTATCATTACACGACAAAGGAGTAGTGGATCTGAATTCTTCACTTTTTTTCTCCTTTACGCTGTCACTGTACAATACAATAAAATTATAAAAAATAATAGTAAAGAGTTGCAAGTAAACTTACTAATGAATTCTGATATACAAAGATAATTAAAAATTAGTACTCAAATTACATAGATATACCTATAAACTAATTTGCACGCAATGTTTTCTTGTTGTTTAGCTTCTATATTGTAATTTACAATCTGGATAATTTTTATTTGAAAATTTAATTTGTTATGAAACAAAGGGATGCGTTTTCTGATAAAAGGCAACATAATGTATGATTTCATGATCTATAACAAAGGCAAAATACATCAGGAAACACTCATTTAAATTAAATTTGGTTTTAAGTACATCTAGAATAAAACATTTACTGTTAAACTGATATGTACTACCCAATGTGGAGCTGGGGCAAGATGGAAAAAGACAAGTCAGATATGAGAATATAATCCCAAGCACTTATTAATGTACTAAGCAAAACACAATTTCACGATCATTGGCACAAAACTGCACTCAGATGTAGTTTTCCGAGATTTCAAAAATATGTCCTGATACCTTCTCAATAACTGACTCCGCAGTACTGAAGTGAGAGGAATAAACAAGAGTTTGGAACCAGACACAGCGGTTGCAGGCCGGGTACTCGCGTGACCTCCTAGTTGGTCTCTAATTGGCCAGTTGGATTGGACCAGTTTAAGAATGATAGAAAAGGCAAGTTTGCTGTACACTAAATTTTCTATGGATATTTTAACAGGAAAAGAACAGTTTTAGCAGAATAATTTTATTACAATGATATAGGGATCAACCCAAGTAATCCAGTGCCATGCTATCTCGTTTTCGAAAAAGTGGAGAAGGCGATGAGTTTTGGAATGGGACGCTTCATTCATTAACACAATGATTCTCTTTAATTAAGTTTACATGGTAGCCATGCAATTTGTCTGTCTATATTAAATACTTGAAGTGAATAAATAATTTGTAGATAATTCAAAAAAAATTTTAATTAAAAGTTAAGTTTTGAACAGAAAACTGAAGGATAGAGGTATAGGCTATCATGTAGAGCTTTTTATTGCTTACAATTATTACTTATACAATAAATATCAGGTTTTCTCAGATTATATGAAGAATTATGTTTTAAGTAATATTTTAATCCTTTTATAAAATTGGTATGATATGTTATATATATGTTTATGTCTGGCTACCCTACTCTATTGTATTTTACCTATAGTGCAAGTACATTATTACTTCTACATAGTCTAGGTCACAAATTGGGCTTATTTATAAAATATATGTATAGTCTATAAATATAAAATATTTGCTACTCCACTCTGTTGAATTTAGTCTCAATAATTATCTATTTAACAAAGCAGTTGTACATTTGTATATGTGAATTATATATTTGCATTGCAATACAAAATATTACCTTGTATTGAAGTTTTCATTGTTTGCAATTAAGTTTAATAAATTTGAAGGTTGATCTCCACACAAAAATTTATTTAAGGCAGCAATAGTTGTCCGGAAAGATGAAGATTTTTTCTGTTCTAAGTCTTCAAATATTTTAACATAGCTACTGACATCTAATCTATAACGCAACAATAGAAAAGAGACAAATATATATATCTTCAAGAACAATACACGGTTAATTTAATCTTAAATTAAAAGTACAAAATCATTATGTAATATTTTTGCAATCTTTGTAAGTAGACCAACACTAAAGTGTAATAAGTTATATATATATATATATATATATACATCTTTATATATAATACGTGAAGTCGTTTTTTGTAAACACAACTCCTCCCTTATTTCTGGACCAATTTTAATGTTTGAGGTTTCAAAAAATTCGTCTCATTTCGTAGTTTTGCAATAAGGTTTTAGATGTCAAAAATTCTTATCCTTAATGGTGTGAGCTAATCTCAAAGGTCGGGTTTTCCCCATAAGATTAACATGGAAAATATTTAAAAACCATTTCTATACAACACAGCTGTTTATAATAAGAAACAAACTATAGGTACCAGCTGATTTCGTGGATGTAAATAACGATGATTACAGTATTCAGAAGGTTATAAAAACATTTTAATACAAAACAGCTGTTTATAATAAGAAACTAACTAATACAGCTGCTTTGTGGAAGTAAATATTGATTTTTATAAGGGAGGAAATGAATTATTTATTCAAATTATAAAATTTACGAACTAATTTGTTTTGAACATTTAACATTATTTACCATCTTAGTTTTGAGGTTATTATTTATAACTTTTTTGTTAGGTTTTTGATTAAGTGTAGACCTGAGCCTTACTGGTTCTTTTAACCTTTATTATTACTGCTGTTATAAAATATAAGAAATAATTTGATTTGAACATTTAACATTATTTACCATCTTAGTTTTGAGGTTATTATTAATCCTACACTTTTATTATAAATAAAACATAACATATGTTTTTAGAAGGTTGCACCGGGGGTTGGCGTGCGGAGCACGCAGGGATCTCCCATAGTATATATATATATTCAGGGCCGCTTTTCCGATTAGGCAAGTGCCTAGGGGCGCAAAGGATTTGGGGCGCCAAATTTTGAATACGAAAAAAATAAAGAAGGCGGAAAATGAGGGCGGAAAATTTTTAAATAAAAATCACAGGATTGTATATATTACACAACACAGGAAAGATGTCCCAACTGAGTTTCCTGTGTTGTGTAATATATTTACTTTTAAGTTTAATACTAATTTTACCTCTACTGTTGTGTTTTATGTCTTTAGATATCTTTTTCAGCATGTGACGGCTTAGCCTTTTTTCGGCTTTGTTACTCATTTTAGGTTAAGTTGTTTATTTCTTTGTTTTAGGTATATTTCACCTGAAGACGATACCAGATTCCAGGTATCGAAATATAGTGTTTTTTTTGTTTGTTTCACAAACGATGGCAAATGTCCGCAATAACACTTTAAACTTTGTAAACAATCCATCGTCAACAACGAACTTTAAACAAAAAATGATGACAAGTTGAAAACAGTGAGAATCGTCATACAATGACTTAAGTACAAATAATATTCTGATTATTTAACAAAAGGGTGGGTGGGTGGTTCGTGATGCCGTAAGGTAACTGATAATATATGAAGAAGAATGTTTAGGCCGTGGAACTCCTTACGGCTGCCGGTTGCCAGTCCGGGAAGAAAGAGAGTTAAGGAAAATTCTCTCCCGAACCAAAACTGGCAAATCAAGAACTCACTAAGAAATTCTCTGCTGGGTTTTTTGGACCCTCTATTATTTGATTAGTATTCCGCAATTGTTTGAAGTGCCTAGGGCGCTAGTGAGGTTAAAAACGGCCCTGTATATATTTAATAATACACTTATAAATAATAAACATATAGGAACAGCTGTGTGTTTCATTTCCTATTCAACATAAGAAACGGATGACCTATCATTTTTAAAGGTCTTTTGTTACGCTATCTAAATAGTTTTTCAAAATATTTTACAGTCCGGAGTACTATTGATTTTTACAATCAATTCAGCTCAATTGATGATGTTGATTGATTTGGGAGCTCAATTCAGAAATGTATTGTTAAATAAGTCAGTCACCTATTGGTAATATCTCACCCTGAACACCATACGCATGTATCCATGAGAACATCAATCTTTTCTAGTTCTAACAGA
This sequence comes from Philaenus spumarius, assembly GCA_018207615.1. Classification (NCBI taxonomy): domain Eukaryota; kingdom Metazoa; phylum Arthropoda; class Insecta; order Hemiptera; family Aphrophoridae; genus Philaenus; species Philaenus spumarius. The sequence continues at coordinate 253,058 of JAGFPH010001041.1, forward strand.
TCCGTAGTTCACTTAAAAAGAACCTGTTCAGTGGATGAAGCCACAAAAAACCTAATTTTAGTACTTACTTTTGATGTCTTAATGACAACTAACATGTCACGTACTGTAACAATACAGTTGGGGCATTTCTGAGTAAAGCTTAACTATAGTACGTTCAGCGAGTGTTTGCAGTGAATCGCCACTTATGACGGATGACAGGGAAAGACATGGACAATTAACAGCTCTTAATAAATGTTTTATAAATTTAAAATTTAATTAATAAAACACATTTAAAGTCTAAATTTAAAACTTCAAAATGGCCACAGAACACAGCGATTTACTGCAAACACTCGCTGAACGTACTATAATGCTAATGGCTAGGAAAACCCTAAATGGTGATTGCTATGGACTAATGAACAGGTTTAGGTGATATAGATTAAACTGAGATATTATATTAAACTTGGCTTATACTATTGAAAAAGTATGCCAACAAGCCTCACATTGGGATATTAAGTTGAAATTATTGAAAATATTTAGCATTATACTTTCAACTTCAAACAATTATTTGCCCATATTAAATCAAGCAAAAGGAGATTTTTGTTAAGTTCTTGGCAATTTCATGGCTAAATCATAAAATGTTTATTAATGTCATTATTATAAGAGTTAACATTTTTCTTACATTTTGCATTACCTTTCGTTATTTGTGTGAGCTTTTTAGTTAAAATTATTTTTTAGTTTATACTTGGAATTATTTAGAAAATAATATAACATATTATTCTTGTAGTTTTGTGGTTTTAGTTTTTATTACGTTTTTCTTTTACATAAAAGTGAGGAAATCTTCACAAATTCTCACAGGGGAGGCCTAGAATTCGTATATGAAGCCCTAGTTTCAGCCTAACAATAGATTTACACCTAGATCTCAATAAATAATAAAATGCCTGCCAAATCTATATTAAAAATAAATGTCACAGTAATATGTTCTTTGAGAAATCTTCAGTATGTTCTACTAGTAAAAAAACTCTTGTATATTATGACAGTTCTTTGATTCATGTTGCAACTTGCTGGTAAGTCCTCATTGTTACTATTTCACAAAATGCATACACCTAAAAAATAGCAACAAAAAGGAAGAAGCAGCTGAAAAGTTCTAAGGAATAGCTTTAATTTTTTGTAAAAAAGTAATAAAGATTGCTAAAATAAACAAAACGGTGACAATTATGTCACAAGAAACAATGTTTTATATATAAAAGAAAAGAATGATCCTTTTATGTTGTCTTTAGGGTTCTAAAGTTATTATAGGTTTTAATTTGATAACAGCTTTAACCTAATTACTTACTCTGTAGGGCTAAAGCTTTCTGTTTTGACCTGAGAGTCGTTTATGGAATGATGACAAACATTATCAAATGAACATACTGCACTCTGGATAAACGCAAAAGAACCAACTGAAGGCAATGATCTCTGTGTAAAATGACCTAAAAGATGTAATACAAAATTTAAACCCCTTGTTTTTTATAAAAACAGTAATATTTTGGAAAAATGTATGAAAATATTTTCATAATATTAACTTTTTGTATGTTTAAAAATAAGTGATACATTATTATTAAAATGTAATACATTATTTTATGAAAACCGAAGAGGTCGACAGGTTTTTTTAAATTTTATCCAACTGGAGTTTAAAGTAATAAGTAATAAATTAAGTAAAACTAAAATTAAGTATTTTTTTTTTTTTTAAATTAAATGAACAAAACTTTACTGCACTTAACAATACCAAAGTAATTATAAAATATTAAATACAAGATGTACTATCTTCAATATTCCTGTTTGGTATTTTTCGTACAACAATTAAATGACATATGTGCCTATGTTACAAGGGTCGTTCAATAAATCCTTAGAAAAAGATACAAAAACAAAGTATTTTTGGAAACTTTTTTGAAGTGATAACTTCTATTGGCCCGTTGGGCACTTTCGACTTGGCTATGTTTTCGAAATCTCGCGTCACGCCAGATTTCTCGCGAGATCTTGCATCACGCCAGA
>JAGFPH010001041.1:255077-270168 GCA_018207615.1 Philaenus spumarius
ATCTCGCGTCACGCCAGATTTCTCGCGAGATCTTGCATCACGCCAGATTTCCCGCGAGATCTCGCATCACGCCAGATTTCTCGCGAGATCTCGCGTCACGCTTTTGTTTAGACACAAGTCAGATCGTGGAGAGGGAATATTATTAATACATTATTTACATTTATTAGCATAGCAATCAAATTAACACATAAGAATTAGTTAATATAATATAACAGCTGATTTCGCCCATCATCTGTAATTCTTAAACAAAACCCAGCGTAGATTATATTTTGGGGTTATGTTTACAACTTCAACCATTAAAATTTCTTGTGATGTTAATTTTCTTATATATTAGTTATACAACTAATGTAGGCTTCTATAACTATAAGTTATATGGGCTTCTACGCGTTATAAGATTTGCTTTGGGGTTATAAACTGTATATAAAACTAACCTTTGATCATCAATATATTCGTTTATACAAATTTTAAGAAGGATACCTACTGTTTAACTTCGCAAACATTCGTACATCTTTGTATAACATATTTGATTATTAATTTCTTTACTGTAATATTAACAACTTCTAAATCATTTGATCTATCAATATGAAATAAAAGGTAACTAAAAGATAATATTTTTACCTTTCTTTAAATATATAATAACGGATATAAATAAACAATTTGAACAAATAATAGGCCTACAGTTTTATAATCCTTATAATTGTACACATTTACCGAGTTAAAAATCCCCGTAGTCATAGAAGTTATCACTTCCAACGTGTGGTCTTAAGCACACCTAGTTAATTTTTTTTTATTTTTCAACATAATCTCCTTTTAGCTCTATACACTTTTCTAAGCATTTTTCCAACTTTCTTAACCCATCCAAAAAGTAAGATTTTGGAAGGTCCTCAAAATAAGCATCTTATCTTTTTGGGAGATAACTTCTTCGTTCGTCCCGAACCATTGTCCGCCGAACCATTTTTCAAGTTTGGAAATAAGAAAAAGTCACTGGGGTCAATTATAGCGAATATGGTGGATGCAGTAACAATTCAAACTTCAATTCCAATTAAATGAGGGCGTTTAGTTTTGATTTCTTTACTCAACTGGTGCATAATACTCTCCAGATATTGTTTTTCCTTTTTCAAGTATTCAAAGTAAATAATTCCTCTTGCATCCCAAAAAAAACTGTGGCCATAACCTTTCCAGCCGATTTCACCGTCTTCGCCTTCTTCAGAGCCTGTTCGCCTTTATAAACCTACTGTTTTGACTGTTCTTTTGTCTCTGGCTTGTAGTAGTGAATCCATGTTTCGTTCACAGTTATGTATCTTCGCAGAAACACATCCGGATTTCGATGAAAGAGTGCCAAACTGCCTCACAATCAACCACACGATAGCGTTTATTCTCCTCTGTGAGCAAACGTGGCGCCCATCTTGCTGAAACTTTTTTCACACCAAGTTTTCGAGTAAAATTAAGAACACAGTACCCTGTGATATGGCCTCAACTATCTTGCACACTTTAAATCGCCGATTGCTTAACACCATATCATTGATTTTATCGATTATTTCGGGTGTAGTCACCTCTACTTTACGTCCTGAATGATGTTCATCTTTTGTTGATGTATGGCCATGTTTTAATTCATTTACCCAATTATAAACAGTAGCAAACGAAGGGGCAGATGTGCCATGACTTCATCCAATTCGACTTTGATTAAATACAAATATAAATGTTTCATCACCAAATGTTGAAACAAATTTTTTTCCATTTTTTTAAATAATCAAAAGTTTTCTACTTCAATCAACGACAAGAATGAAACCACATGTTCTACAACGCTAAAAATTTTACAGCTGACTACTAAGTAATAATGCTTCCGAAAAACAAATGATATTCGGTGATCCGCACGCCATATCTTGGATTTTCTATGAACTTATTGAATGACCCTCGTATAAAGACAAATTAATTAGTCTGACATTATGGTATACAGTTTTTTACATGTATAACTATTTTAATATTTCACTTACATTCTTCATTATATGATGGTTGTGTTTTTAAACGAAGCCATACCAGTATGATGAATAGGAACAGAGGCCATATAAGTTCAAAGAAACATCTCACCTAGAAAATTTAATTACTAAATTTGTATCAAATTATTAATTGAAATATGTGTATACAACTTAATCCAAAAATATATAGTAAGAAGTATTATCTCAATTCTCATTCATTGACATTTTGATAAAACATTATCAAATTCAAATTACTAAGCAATGATATTTACATGGTATAACTTAATTAATTCATTTAGTAATTAATTAAACATTTAACTGTGGAAATATTCGTAAGGGAAATATTAACTGTACATTAACTGTAAATTTATTCGTATCAGCAAGAAATCATAAGTATACATTATTCCTTTATCGTCTTAATTTGAGGAAAAGTCAAGAAACATGTCAATATGTGTTTAATATATCAAACATATCAATTTAGTGTATGCAGCGAAATAAGGTATAATTACAAAACAATAGAAGACTGATTATCTGGATTGATTCCGGATTAGACAATCTGTACAGTAAAAAATTTGAAAGTCGGAAAAATTCTAAAATTAATATACATTAAAAAAAGTATAAATTAAAAAGCAAATTAAAGTATGTAATGTGAATGAGTCTACTATCATAGGTAAGGAGTAGAAAGTAACGATTCATCATCACACAATGTAAGAAGTTATCTTTTAAACTTTTATTTACTATCTTTTGTCGGTGGTATCCTCTGTTACCCTGATTTTCTTATCGCTACTGAAACAATTAAAGATATCAATATTTTAACTGATCGGTTTTCATTTAAATTTGTGAAAGTTTACAAAATTCAACTTTAAAAGTCTGCTTGTTTTAAATTTCATCCGTATAAATAAATCATTTGCTTTGAAATCCCTCTGTAAGTAAAACATGTGCCACCATGTGTTCTTTGGTGCGCTTAATAAATATTCTCTTACAAGCTTGGTTGGTTTGACGTCCTGCCATAACACCAATACTGCAGAATAATTCTTCTTTTAATAAAATGTTTTGAATTTTAAAATAACTTAAAGTGGTTTATGGATTTTAAAGTTACTAAAAAATATAGCAGAGTGTTCATAAAGTCCCTTTAACCCCCTTTATTACTTTTGTTACTGAAAATAATTTAACAAAACTTTGTATATATCTTGTGTTGCATAACAGGACAAATTTTGTGGCGCAACTGACCCTCTATGATTTTGAGAGGCTTAGGTTAGCAATTTTAAATGTAAGTAAGGTACACAATTGAAAAGCTTAGTAAAAGAGAAACAGAATGGCGCAAATTAGAGCTTAATATCTTGCTTCGTTTCCACATAATGGGCAATCAAAGTTCTAGAAAAAAATATTTATCATAAAATCAATGCATGTTATTAAATTTGATAATATTAAGAAGCAGTAAGTTAAAGGTTGAGGTTAAATGTAACACATTTGAAAAAAAATAGAAACTGTAAATAAATGTAGTACGGTACCACTAATTTATCTGAGTTTCTATGTGTGTTTGAAAAACTTTGAGGAAGAAATATAAACAGGAATACAACCCTTGACCTTTGCTCCTGACTTTCTCTACTGTATGTGTAACTGATAAGCACCACTTTTAATATAAAATAAATAACTAATGAGCTTAACTTGTGAGAAAGTAACTTAGATAAAATAAAACCTGAACACAAAATCTCACAATAAATACGTTTACTAACCTCAAACGCGTTTCAACGACAATGTCGCCATCCTCAGTTATGCACGGGCTACAGTAACCAAACTATAACTGATCTAACAGTGTGAAAACACACCGTATAAATACCTAACCAGAAGGGGCGTACCCTACAGGGGGCGTGTCCTAAACCTATGTTAAGGCGGTAACCACCGCCTACCGTTAATCAAATATCTTAACAATAACAATATAACTTAAATAAGATTGCTAAACTAATATTAATATTTAACAAAACATAGCGTTATTACATTAATAAAGAATTCTGTAAAGGACCTAATTCATTATTCACAATTATGTTACGGTATTTGTTAATATAAAAAGTTTCCCAAGCGTCCAATGTGTTGGGTTTAGTTACATTTTTTAACAGTTTAGAATTTTCTATTTTAAAATGATGATTTTCATCTAAACAATGCTTAGCCATAGCAGATTTATCAGGCCTATTATATTTTAAATGAGAAAAGTGTTCTTTACCTCGTATCTTCATGCTTCTTATGGTTTGACCTATATACTTTTTAGGACACATTTCGCAGTTAATACAGTAAATTCCGGATTTGTCGTGTTCTTGAATTTTGTCTTTAGGATTACCCAACATCTTACCAAGATTATTATCAGCCGTCAAAGCTACATTCAAATTTGCATATTTCGCTAACGATTTTCTAACAACATTACACAATGGTGGGGCAAACGTTGTTTTAACCCATCGTTGTTGGGGCTTGTTGCTCACAAGAGTGCACCTTGATTCCTTGATTTTTCTAAAATTCATTTTTCTTACTATATTGTCTATTAATTCTTTAGAATACCCATTAAAAATCGCAGCACCATACATATATTTCAGTTCTTTCTCGTAGTTATCCTTAGATAACGGCAAGTTAACCAATCTGTGAGCCATAGAATTAAAAGCGGCTCTTTTATGCGCTGGAGAATGGTGTGAGTCCTCCGTTATATATCTATCAGTATGCGTGGGCTTTCTATATACACTAAATGACAAAACATTGTTTTCCCTAAACACATTCACATCTAAAAACGGTAAGTTACAGTCTTTTTCAATTTCCTTAGTGAACTTTATCGTGGAGTGAAATCCATTGATAGCATCACAAAATTGACCAAGATTTTGGTTTTTATCAAATACTGCGAAAATATCATCCACATAACGAATCCATACTCGCGGAAAGTACTTCATTGAATTTTTAGCATTTATTTCAAATGAACTCATAAAAAAGTTAACAATAAAACTGGACAAAGGGTTTCCCATCACGGTACCTTCATTTTGAACATAAAACTTGTTATTAAACTGGAAGCTATTTTGACACATGCACAAATTTATAAGTAGTAAAAATTCACCAACCTCACAATCACGGTGTGTTTTCACACTGTTAGATCAGTTATAGTTTGGTTACTGTAGCCCGTGCATCACTGAGGATGGCGACATTGTCGTTGAAACGCGTTTGAGGTTAGTAAACGTATTTATTGTGAGATTTTGTGTTCAGGTTTTATTTTATCTAAACCACTTTTAATATACAGATAGGATAGCAATACCTCCCTCATTTTGATCCTGATATTTGCTGTGATACCACTCAGTTTTGCCTTTTTATAAATGAATCGCTCAAATGAAGACAAGGTTGAAATGATTTTTTTATGGACAAGAACCTGCCTTTGTGTTATACTGTAATAAAAATTTAATTTTCCAGACCTTTGATTATCCATTTCTTTGAAACAAAGCAAGATACTAAGCTCTAGTTTGTGCCATTATGTTTCTCTTTTAATAAGCTTTTCAATGGTGTATTATATGTCCTACCTTTATATTTGAAAGTGTTAATCGCTCTTACCTTCTAAGACCCCCAAAATCATAGAGGTTCATATATGTAAAAAAAGTTGTGCTGTTAGACAACACAAGCTATTACAAGGTTTAGTACAGTAACAAAAATAACGAGGGGGTTGAATGGACTTTATGAACACTCTGCATATGATTATTACTGTAAATTATTACCTTTTGTCTCTTTCTTCGGAGTAAATTTTTCCAAAGTATAACGTTTACCTGTTGGAAACTTTTCATACTTTATAATTTTGTATGTTAAAATGCAAAAATGAAAATGCAGGGTTCATGTTAATAAGTAGTCAGAATCTTACATGTCAAAAATGACAGGGTATCTTGGTATAGATAGTAGTAGAACATTTTATTTATTTGTCCAAATTTGTAAAAGTAAAAAAGAGGAGAAAATAAAACATTGTATAGGAGTGTGGAGTTTTAAAATATTCCTCTCAAAAGACAATCGTTGGTTAGAGAATATATTATAAAAGCAACTGTTTTAAAATTATTTTAAACTATTGTTCAAAGTATAAGCAAATTGTTATTTAAATTTGTAACCAAGTTACATAATACCAAGGGATATAAAAAAGTGATTCTAGAATATAGGCTATTATAAAAATTAAGAAGAAATTTCAAATGACAAGTTTGGAGTTTTTAAGGACTGGTGCTTTTTATTCACCTAGATTGAATAAAGACAGAGCACGTTGTATATGAAGCAAATCAGGTCAGTACAAATCCATGTTGTAATTGCTTGAACATAGAAACAAATGAAAAAACGAGTACAGGTTTCAGATATGTGCTCCAACTTTTAAAACTAAAATAAAACCAAATTTTAGATGAAAAATGCTAAATTTTGTCACTGATTAAAACGCATAATGTATTGGTGCTATTTGTTATTGTAGCCTAATATTAAATTATCACTAAAGAAAATCAAATGTATCTATCCACATCATTCAGAAACACTGTCAAACCAGATATCAATAACACTGTTTTAATTAATTATAAATGCACTAGTTCTTATAACATTTCAAAAAAATAATTCATGCTAGTGTAAACAACATGTTTTAAGTAATTATTCTAAAACAAATTAGTAATGTATAGTAGAATAATTGATTTTAAACATATCGATATTCCAAAACGCTGAAGATTTTGACTGCTTATTTGAGAACTTTACAAAATAAAAGGCACTTAAAATTTAAACTATCATTTTAATTTAAAAAAGTAGATTCAAATAAACTTAAACATCTGTTTTATTCACATTATTTTTGGTATTTTATCTTAACATCTGATAATCACATGTTTAACAATATTAAGTTATTTAAAACTGAATGTTCTGGAGGGGTGATTTACAAGGCCCATACATACACTCAGTTATATTGACAATTTTATATCTATAAGATAGCATACTCGAAAGAAATTTTGAAGAGGATTCAAGTGAACTGTGCAATTTTTAGTTAGTTTCATTTAATATTCGTCCTTAATAAAATGGTTGTGATTAGTGCAGTTCATATGATGTAAACAGTGACAAGAAGTATAAAGTTTATGGAAAATTAGTCACAACTCAGTACAATTAATTGTACAAGAAACTGTGACGTTTGGCCAGGGCTTTAGGGCATCCTCCGACCCATCTTACCCTTTAGTTTGCCTTCAATTCAATTTTTACTAATTTAGGATTCTTATAGTAAATATGTTTAAAGGGAAAAACATTCACACCATTGGTTATCGAAAAAATATGGTATTGATTATTATTAATAATTTATTGATTAGAAGAAAATTTATTGTTTATTTTTTTATGTAGACTACAGCCTATTTACGAAGTCGTATCTATCATTAGTCGACATAAGAAACCAAAGCCATATCATGATTAATATTGAATTATCTAAAATAAACAAACACAAAATAAAACAAAGGTATATAAATGTAAAAATTGCAATGGGCCTGTATATCAAAGTAAATAATAATTTTTGACTGAAGAAAGATTTTATTTAAAAACTTTACTTTGCTTACAACTTTACTTCATATAAAATATGAAACAAATTTGACCAAACCTTTGCTTGCTTACTCATCTATGTTATCATTAAAAACAACAAATCCCACAAGTGGTAACCATACCTCATTTCGCTCTATCACAATCAAACTTCGTCTTATGCAGCAATTTTTAATCTTGACTAACGAAAATAACGATTTTACAATAAGGACAACATTTAATAAGCAAATATTCAAATACGAAGCTATTTATTGATATCAATCGTTTATTATAGTAAACTTTTGGATTTTTCTGTCCAAGATAGCTCTCACACAGGAGCTTGGTACCACAATAGCTTTGGGGTCCTAAAGCAGCTTCTTTCTTTGGTTTATGGTTAATCCCGCCCTGGTCGATGACCTAATTGGTTCTATATTTAAAGGTACCATATTTACCTTCAGGTATATTTAGTTCTTCCGAACTAAGAACTGAATTGAAGAAGAATTTATTAAAATGGTCATCTGAATTAACGGTTGAGTTTGGTTGTTCAGTTCAGATTTTACAATGAGTATTTTATGTTATGAGTTAATTTTTCTGTAATCATATCTTATAAATGGCCCAATTAAAAAAAGAGACTCAAGAAAGCGACTGAATAAATTCAATTCTTTTCGTGTTCAGAAAAACTAATCGTCTAGTTAAAAACAATGCTTTGTTGCCAGTGCCTGTATAATAATTACATTAAGTTTCACATGAGATCTCAGTTTGGAAAAAGGTGTACCATAATTTTAAAGAAAGGACATTTTAAAATCAGAATGTTACTTATATCCTTTGAGGAAATCAACATGGGGAAAAATAATGGTAAAGAGGAGGCAAAACTAAAGTAGTTAAGAGTAATGATGCAAGGACGGACCAATGTGCACGTGTGCAGCTTTCCTAAAAATGTCCATACATAATGAACTGTACTCAGGGGTTTACTCGTAATTTTTCCAGTATCGGAACACTGCCGGATCGAACCGGTAGTGACGGAAAGTGGGGTCCACAAAATTCTTGAAATTTTCACTCAACGTGAATTTAAGGGTGCAGATAATATGCTTACTTTTATAAGAAAAGTACCCGTGTATATGTATCTATTTTTGTAGTTGTATATAGTACGTAACAAATTTTAGAGACACATACTATTTTAAGCAAAAACTTGGAAAAATGTCTCTTATTTAGACAATAGCCATTATGAAAAATTTAAATCCTCGGTAAAAGACTGTAATCCTAAACCCATTTATGTACATCAAGAAATGACTTTTCTTATACCAAAATAATTAAACACAAGCAAGCTTATCACAAGAACACAACACAGACGCTTGTTAGTGAATTATTCTGACGACAGTCAAAAGTCACAAAACTGAACAACATCACAATGTCAAAGTCAAAGCGACCAGCCACTTTTTAGTTTTTGACAGTTCGCGAGAAGTCGCATGTACCGAGCAAAATGCTAAATCTACATGCGGCTGGTGTTCAGGTCTTTACGTTTAAATATTTTCCTCTTTCGGAGGGCCTTTCGACCTTGTAGTTGTGACGGCGTATGTCAGTGTACATCCATTGTTTGTATGTATATGAGGGAAAATGTGGGAGATTTTACTGTAGTTGGCTCTCATAGTCCCAACTCACTGTAGTGTGGAGATGGATATATTGAGGTTTTTCGATTGACGATTGGCGGACGTAAAATTCTGAACCGAGTGTTGAATGAGTATGATTGAGGGAGTGGATGGTCCAGTGCAACGTTAAAACAAAACGTAAACAAAAATAATAAAAAGCAGTACCGGGACGGCGTTTCTGTGCGTTCCGGCACCAGTAAACCCCTGACTGTACTGGATTATTTATGTTGTGCATAATGTTTTTTTTCATGTGATAAGTGTTTGTAGTAATTGACGAGCATTATATAAATGCCATTCATTTTAAAGAATTTCGATTCAACAATGCCTGAACAATAAGCGAAACGCACATCATCACTTAAACAGTGACCATAAAAAGGACTGTGAGCAGTACTAACGCAAAACTAAGGTATTCATTTATATATCACATCCAGTGAGACAAACATAAACATATTGTAACCAAGAGACCAGATGAAACTAGAACTTTTAAGAATTGACTTTTTCAATAACAACCTACATAATATTGGGTATTATGAAACATTCAATAAAAATGTTTTAATTCAAAAGTTGAACTTAATTTTTACTAATCCATTTTGTAAAAACTGGGACTCAAAATATTATTATTTCTCACTTTTCAATTATTAATCCCAAATACTTATGGTTTTTAACTGAGATTTACTGTACATGACATTTATTTGTCAGGTTTAACTTCCTTTTTATGTAATATAAACTCCTAAAAATGTGCACCCTCACTAATTTTTCTATTATTTTAATATGTAGGTCAATACAGAGTATGGGTAAAACATTTTAAAAGGGTAAAATTACATTATTTTAGTTCTTGAAAAGCCAAGAAAAATAATATTCTTAAAGCATAATTTTTGACCAGACTAACAAAACTCTGGTAATATAATTTAATTTGCTGACTGAATAGACATGAGTTTTCCTTTTATGTATTTTTTTCCTTTATAAAAGCTGGATTAATGAAGTCAGCTAATAGTGTAAATAAATCGAATACTAGTAACTTGGTTTCAACCTTCGCAACTGTTGTGTTGAAAGTTCCAATTGCAGCAGTCCGGACAAGTGCTTTTAACCACTTTACCACTCTGGTTTCTGAATAGACATTTCTGAAGTCCGTCTTAAAATAGCCTACCTCAAATATAATTTGTTCAAATCAGATTGAGATAGTAATAACATAAAGAAATGGAACTGAAAATTGAGTAAGACATAAGTGATTAATCATGTCAGGTGTGTTATCACTTTCTTAAGATTTCAGGAAATGTGCGTATTAAAACCATTATAGATTAAGACGTTATCTCATATATTTTTTTAATGTATGTAAATGGTTTTAAGTGCCTACTATTAAACTTAGCGGTAAAAGTTTACGACACTACTTCATACTTGAGAATATCTGTGTTCTACGATTTCCATCCACACTTACTTTAAGATTTGTGAATTGTAAATACAAAAACAGCTTACCAACTTGCTTTAAAATGTCAAAATGTCCACTGGCATGAAAAGTTAAGGTGCTGGTAAATTGATTAAACCCTGGCCCCAAGTTGATCAGTCATGAGACACAAATAACTTCTCCTGAGCTCATTTTAGAGGACATATTGAAAACATAGAGAATATGAAAAAAACTGAGCTATTTGCCATCTGCAAGAAAGGATTCATGCAGCATTTGCATCAATAATATGATGCATTGCTGCAATTCTAGGATAACATTTTACATCATAAAATTATTTATACAATATATAGTTTACCTTATACAGTAGTCGGAGCAATTCTTATATTTTTGTAGTTACACTACAGCGCTGTTTTGCCGTTCACAGCCGGCTTCGTCAGGTGTAGGACTCAACACTTAAATAAAACAATACACAATAACACTGAACACACACGATAACACGACACAAAAATATAAAGTTTTATCGGATAACTCCTCGTCAAATGTTTCATGAAATAAATATTTGCGTGGCCACGGCATAGTTACTGTGATTCCAAACGGGAACTGAAGAAAAATTTGCTTGTGAACTGACGAAGCCGGCTGTGAACGGCGAAACAGCGCTGTAGTGTAACTACAAAAATATAAGAATTGCTCCGACTACTGTATAAGGTAAACTATATATTGTATATACGAGGGGCATTCAATAAGTAACGAGACAAATTATTATTGCTCAAAAACGGTTTATTGAATCAGTACAAAACTTTCAGGACATAAAGTTGGCAACCTTGTGATGACAATTGATCAGCTGTTCAATCATATTTTGTAAACATAACCTCAAATTTACTCTGTTAACGATGGCAAGTCCGCTCGAGAATTGCACCGTGGAAGAACAAAGTGCCGTGATCAGATTTTTAGTCGCGGAAGGTGAGAAAGGTAGTGACATCCACAAAAGAATGTTAAAAGTGTACGGAGACAATTGTTTGAATCGTTCGAACGTTTACAAATGGGTAGAACAGTTTCAAAGTGGCCGTACAAAAGTTTCTGACGAGCAACGCAGTGGAGGACCAATCGAAGTTGGGACTTCCTCTCTCGAATCTCGGATTGACGCGTTAATTTGGCACAATAGGCGTATCACCGTTGAACTGATAAGTGAAAAAGTATACGCGAGTGTTGGATCTGTCCATAACATTATTCATAACAAGCTGCAGTACAAGAAAACCTGTGCGAGGTGGGTGCCCAGACAACTCACAGACGCTCACAAAGAAACTCGGCTTCAAATCAGTCAACAGTTAAAAAATCGATATTCGACTGAAGGAGAAGGTTTTTTCAAAAGAATTGTAACGTGTGATGAAGGATCCACCACTATGAGCCAGAGTCAAAACGACAGAGCCTTGAGTGGAAGCATACGACTTCTCCCTTAAAAAAAAAAATCAAGACCCAGCCATATGCCGGTAAAGTCATGCTTACAGTATTCTGGGATTTTCAGGGGCCAATTTATTGTGATTTTCTTGAAACTTCAGAAACTGGGATGGGAGATCATTCCACATCCCCCCTACAGCCCCGACCTCGCTCCATCAGACTTCCATCTTTTTGGACCCCTTAAAGATGGTCTATGAGGGATACATTTTCAATCCAATGAAGAGGTAAAAAATCAGGTGCAAAAGTGGCTTCGAGATCAACCTAAAGAATTTTATGCCAAGGGCATTTACAAATTAGGAGAAAGATGGGACAAGTGTATAAGTGTTGCTGGGGACTATGTTGAAAAGTAACCAAAGTTTTGTACTGATTCAATACACCGTTTTTGTGCAAAAATAATTTGTCTCGTTACTTATTGAATGACCCTCGTATATCAGCAATTTGTAAAAGCGAATAAACTTTATAAACCTTCACGGTATTATAAAGAACATAATATAAAATTATTACCCTGTTGTTTTAAACATAGTGACATCAGTAGAAAACCTGATATTTGTGTCTTACTGCTGTAGTCAAACATAACCAGTTTTCAAATTTAATAAAATGCTTTTGATAATTAATATTTTAGTCAGTTATAGTATTACCAAGGGAGAGGGTGCGTTAAAAAAATATGTGAAGGAGTGCACACTGTCTTTTAGACCGGGTCTTGAAAAAATAATGAAAATATTTATTATTTATATCTTTTTTTAGAAATATACAAAAGTAACATTACCATTACAGTGATATTCTTTAAATTTTTCATACAAAAAATACTACAAATTTTTATACTAATTTAAGAATACAACCTAACCTCTCATTGTTCCTACTTTATTAACCATGGAGCAACTTTTCATTCAAATTTCAATAACAATGTTTATAAGTCTATAGGCAGTTGAAACTAACCTTCCTTCCCGTACATTTCAATGGTTTTGTTCACTACAATCATAATCCTATGCAAAACACTAAATGTATATGCAGGAATATACGACCCGCTTAGTTGAAATGAGTAAAGTGATGAGGCACACCAGAACATTCAGACCAGGCCCGAAAGAGTTACGAACCACAAGCAAACTTTTGAGGAGAGGAAATAGCACAAGCACAGGAATATGCAGTAGACAGTGCCATTGATAGATATGTAGAGGAGGAAGGTTAATTTCAACTATGCTAAGACTTATAAAAAATGTTATTGAAACCTGGTTGAAATCATCAGGCAAGCCCTTTCCATGGTTAAATAAAAAAAACTCAGAGTAATAGATACATTTTTTGAAAAATCACTACAACTGAAACTAAAATCTATACAGTTTCATTATTTAACTTCACAGGCGTTCCAATCAACATTTTAATCAGATTTAAATTGTAAAAAACACAGAATTTTTTAACCAAAAGAATCAAAACATCATCCTGTTATGTATTTATATCTAACAGAAATCCATATTGTAACTTTTAAGAAACATATTATCTTAGTGGCTTATCTTTACAGTGGAAACTGTTTGAAACAAACTATATATTATATATTATGGCATACAAAAGATTGTGATGTAAACTATAAAAATATAATATTTACTTTTATACTGAACAAGGCAAAATGAACAGGTACCTAAAGTTTATTTAATATTACTTGAATCTTTGCTTCTTTTACACTTTATGATTGGAAACATAGTAAGTTTAGTATCTAGAGTTTGTTGTTATAGTTTTAATAGCAGATTTTCTTTATTTGTTTATGATTTGTTCTAACATAGACATTTTTTGAAAAGTAACTAGGCCTATAGTGGTTCAATTACTTATATATCTTGGAGAGGTCATAAGATGAAGTAAAATACACCATATGGTACTTCCATGTCACAAATAATACTCTTCTATACTAAATTCAAATCCAAGCTGTACAATAATTTGTTCGATAATTGTTCATAATTGTACAAACAGTGTATAAGCAGTGGATTAATATTAAAATTTTCATAGTAGAGAATATAAAATAATAATTATTTATTCTACAATTCATTTTTGCTGACTCAAAATGTCTATAAGTAAAAACAAATTTTACGATTGTATAACATTACATTACAATTCTTTATTAAATAAACAGAGAACCGCTTTTACTGAGTATAACTAAGATGAACTTACAAATTTAAGAAATAAAATAAAATAAAAATTAATACACACAAAAATATGTTTGTCGAAAACTAAAGTTCTGCTACAAGACTTTAGCTTTCTAAAGTTAGGATAGTCAACTTAAATCTACTATATTATACTATACATAAAAGATATCCTGTTCCTCAGATAAAATATATTTTAAAGCAATATTATACAATAACCCATTTTAAACAATACAGTAGAGATTATGATTTTAAAATCTCAAATGGGTTTTAAAACTGAATCATCAAACAAAGAAGTTGAATTTAATTATTTTTACCTTTTGTCTTTTCCTTAGCAGAATATTTTTCCATACTAATGCGCTTAACTGTAGGTAAAACGACATTTTTGTCTGTCACAATTTGAACAATCACAAATAGTTAACTGTCAAGCGTTGATTATTATTATAAACTGAATAGGTCTACAACCAGGTTGGCACCTAGAAAACTAATATTATCAGCTATGTTTGTATTGATATGGTGTAAAAAGATAAGACAGACATTGGTATTGCTTCAGCTATGTTATAGATTGTGGCTACAGTATAGGCTTAGATTAGTTTATGCATTGTCAGTAAAATGATCATCTATCATCAATTTGTTTGATATTGTAATTCAAGAATTGCTTGATTAATAAATCCAAGACTAAGAGGATTCCTTACAACATTTCTACAGCTAAAAATCTATTGTTACTTTATTAAATTTATTTTTATCGATCCTATTTAACATTATTTTACTTTCTTTTTTTTATGTCTCTTTACTTTATGAAGACAGAGTAGTACAGCGCAGGTAAACAGAATGGCAGTAACTAAACTCGAACCTGCGCTCCTGTGTTTGTGGTTCCAACTGTGTCAAACTTAAAATGGGCATTGCCGCTCCTCTGTTTTTACTTTCTCCACCCTATACGTAGTATATGGAGAAAGTATTGTT
>JAGFPH010001041.1:280168-292430 GCA_018207615.1 Philaenus spumarius
GTTTTTTTATAAAAAAATAATAACTGATTTTTTGGGGGTTTTTTGGCTAAAAAGGGGGTTGTTTTTCAAAATTGTTCAAAACCCTTTTTCGTGCATCTATACAGGCGTACTGGACATGTCTGGTGCAAATTTGGTTGAAATCGATCGAATAGTTTTCTCTCTAGCTTTGTATACTTTTATTAAAGTAGGCGATTAACTAATAAATATTATTATTATTAGCTAGAGAGAAAATTATTCGATCGATTTCGAACAAATTTGCACCAAACACGTCAATTAGGTCTTTATAGATGCACGTAAAAAGGTTTTGAAAAATTTTGAAAAACAACCCCTTTTATGGCCAAAAAACCCCCAAAAATCAGTTATTATTATTATTATTAGCTAAACGAGAATTTTTAGAAAGATGCGGGTTTTTGTATATGGTAGGGCACATTAAAGGCTACAAATTAGCCAAATTTTATCAAAATCGTTAGAGCCGTTTTTTTATAAAAAAATAATAACTTATTTTTTGGGGGTTTTTTAGCCAAAAAGGGGGTTGTTTTTCAAAATTGTTCAAAACTCTTTTTCTGCATCTATACAGGCGTACTGGACATGTCTGGTGCAAATTTAGTTGAAATCGATCGAATAGTTTTCTCTCTAGCTTTGTCTACATACAGACTTACAGACATACAGACAGACATACAGACATACATACAGACAGACATTTTGTAAAAACCACTTTTTTGGACTCAGGGGGTCCCAAAACGGATATTTCCACAAAAATCTCAACATCGATTTTTTTTGCGATCACGACACTTTCTCTATACTATAGTATAGTGAGAAAGTAAAAAACGAAGAACTAGAAATCCCGGAATGTTTCACTGGCTAAACCTTGTGCTTACTTCCTTACTGGCACACTATTTTTAACCTAAGCTCAAAACCACATTTGTTATTTCAACGAGCGAGGTCTACTGTTCACAGAACTACTAGTTAGTGTTTTGTAAGAGAAATTTCCAGAAGGGGTTAGTTTCATAGAGTTTTTATTGTGTAAGGTGAAATTTAATAATCCCCACAGCCTTATTGAATATAAAAGACATTAAACTTTACCACCCTTGCCATGCACCGTAACTCACGCAAACACCCTCTAACCTACACGCCCCCACTTGCGTGATTATATCTAGGCCTTACTGCTAACGACGTTATAAAGAAACCTTACTACTCGACAACTCAAGGACTTTGTACACGATGTAAAGTTATTATGAACCTTTAGATTTCTTAGTGCGGAGGTAAATAATTACATCCAGTATGATTACTTGAAGTAGTGGATGTTAAATAATTCCGTTGACATGAGTTGAGCAAATTTCAAAAATTAAGTTTATAGGCCTATGTTTTAGGGTATCAAGCAACAATTTGGGAAATAGGTCTATTCACGACGGTGCTGAATAGCTGCAAAATGGTACGCTCACCATTCCGCATATTGGGAGTATCTTCAATACACAAAGCATTGCGTGCTTCGCACGCCAAGCCCCATATTGTTAGTATCGTCAATACACAATGCATTGCGTGCTTCGCACGCCATTCCGCATATTGGGAGTATCTTCAATACACAAAGCATTGCGTGCTTCGCACCCAACCTCCTTATTGGGGGTATCTTCAACACACAAAGCATTGCGTGCTTCGCACGCCAAGCTCCATATTGTTAGTATCTTCAATACACAATGCATTGCGTGCTTCGCACGCCAACCCCACGGTAAAATCCACCGCATGGCTTTGAACCGGGTACTTCTATGGTATTTTACGTTTTGATCGATTTTGGGGGAACCAAGCGAGCTATAAGGTCGTGTAAAAAAAACAAAATGTGCAGAATAACATCCTACATTTATATTTGTAGAAAACACTCTAAACAAAATTCATTCTCGTAGGAAAAACCTAAAAAAACAGTTACTTCCGGTCAAAAAACGTACTTCCGGTTGTTGGATTTTTTTGGCTAAAGAACTCGTCCGAGCTACGTAGATTATCAACATGTGTACCAAATTTGAACCAAATCTTACTTAAAATGCGGCCGCTAGAGTTCGAACACATATATACATGCATTGTGTATTGAAGGTACCAACAATACGGGGGTTGACGTGCGAAGCACGCAATGCTTTGTGTATTGAAGATATTCCCAATATGATTTTTAATGACACCCCAAAACGTGTTCTGCGGACCATGATCGGTGCTCATTTTCTACTCCCGACCTTGGGTCTTACCATAAGGGCCACTGCAATAGCTCATTTTTTACTTTCTCCACCCTATACGTAGTGGAGGGTGGAGAAAGTAAAAATGTTCGAATTTAAATTTTCAGTTGAATCATCTGTTTTGGTGCTCCCAGAACCCCAAAAAATTGTTTAGTGCAATTATCTGTGTTGGTGTTCCCTGAACCCAAAAATATTTTTAGTGGAATTTTTTGTTTTGCTGCTCCCTGAACCCAAAAAAGTGTTTTTAGAGTGGTGTCTGTCTGTATGTATACACGACCAGAGAGGACACTATTGGTCCGATTTTCATGAAATTTGGTATGTAGGTACTAAACCCTAATATCTCCAGGCGTTTTTTCATTGTTTGGAATTTTTAATTTTTAAGGATAATTTACCCCTAAAAACCCATAAAAACAACAAAAATGCAAATTTCTCAAAAACGGCTCTAACGATTTTGATCAAATTTTCAGTATTTATAGTGCTTAAGATGCCAAACAAAATGACACCACCCGCTTTTATCAAAACTTCGGCGTTTTATAATTATGGGGAAATGTTTAAAAATAAACAAGTTTGTGTTGTCAATCTAGCATCGCGGCAGCGGCCGCACAGGGTAGCACCACGGTAGCGAGCACGGCCAGTAATTCAAAGGTCGCGCGATCGAATCCCGCCTGGGACAATAGTTTTTTTATACGATTGACGTAGGTAGAATATTATTTTTTTGTTTTCTTCTAAAAAGTAGTAAAAAATAAAATGATTAAAAACAATATTAGGGCCTATTTTGATTACAGTAAGTTGGGAGAAAGTTTGTGTCAGTTAACTGATACCTTTTATTATATGGAAATTCGCTAATAATATCTGATTATGTGCTATACGCATCGAAATCGAAGTTTTCATTGATTTTACCTTGGAAATTGACGGTCAAAAATTTTTGCTAAAATTATGAGTTTAATACCAACCGAAGTCTACACTTGTAAGCAAACATCGAGCTAAATTTCTCTCTTTGACAGCTCGACGTATATTTCTTATGAGTTCTAGTCTTGAAGCGATTCTCTCATAGTAGGATTTCCAGTAAACGAAAAAATATTCTTGTGTAAGCTCATAGTTACACATGACTTTATAGTGATAGCGATCATTGTTAATTGTTGTGAATAATCGAGCTGATCATCACAGTGTAACAAATTTTGTGTTCATATCTATACTAATATTATTTTTTCATCACTCCGTACCGAAAGTAGCTACTTTCGATGTCAGCTGGTAGCAACGAAAACGATCGTTTCCCAAGCTCTAATTTAGAGCAAGGGAAAAACGATCAGCTGATTTTCCCTTGCTCTAAATTTGTTTTCCCTTGCTCTCAATTAGTTTTCCATTTGCCCGCTACGCGCTCTGACGTCGCTTTGCCGTTTATTCTTACAATTTATATCAGCTGCATAATAGTTTATATAGTTTATAATAGTTTGCATTTTACTGAGGTTTCTTCTTCAGCATTGTGTGTATTTTTGCGTCGTGATGAAAAGTACCGTTCATAACTTGTACCGAAAGTGATTTTCCGGCACTTGCTCCAATTATTCCCGTACTCGGCTTCGCCTCGTACGTGAAACACACTTTCACATGCTCGGCTTCGCCTCACACGTGAAATTCGATATTCCTGTGTTCGGCTCCGCCTCTCACATGAAACTTGGGCGCGCACCGGAAAGTGCCACTTTCGGTACTAGTAATGAAATATACTAATACTAATCTATACTATCTTTACTGATATTATAAAGAGATACAATTTGTTTGTTTGTTTGTATGTAGGGGGTAATCTCTGCAACTACTGAACCGATTGAAAAAAAAAATAGTTTTACTAATAAAAAGCTACACAATCACTTAGTAACATAGGCTAAAATTAATTTTGATTTAAGGATTGAAAGAACCCCTAAACAATAAAAATTAATTGTTATATTTTCCTTAAAGTTAGTGAGCTGAAACGTTTTATATTTATTTCTTACAAGATATATAGAAATAAACGGTATCAGTTAACTGACACAAACTTTCTCCCAACTTACTGTAATCAAAATAATATTGTTTTTAATCATTTTATTTTTTACTACTTTTTAGAACAAAACAAAAAAATAATATTCTACCTACGTCAATCGTATAAAAAAACTATTGTCCCAGGCGGGATTCGATCGCGCGACCTTTGAATTACTGGCCGTGCTCGCTACCGTGGTGCTACCCTGTGCGGCCGCTGCCGCGATGCTAGATTGACAACACAAACTTGTTTATTTTTAAACTTTTCCCCATAATTATAAAACGCCGAAGTTTTTATAAAAGCGGGTGGTGTCATTTTGTTTGGCATCTTAAGCACTATAAATACTGAAGATTTGATCAAAATCGTTAGAGCCGTTTTTGAGAAATTAACATTTTTGTCGTTTTTATGGGTTTTTAGGGGTAAATTACCATTAACAATTAAAAATTCCAAAAAATGAAAAAAAAACACCTGGAGATATTATTAGGGTTTAGTACCTACATACCAAATTTCATGAAAATCGGACCAATAGTGTCCTCTCTGGTCGTGTATACATACCGGTACAGACAGACTGACAGACAGACACCACTCTAAAAACACTTTTTTGGGTTCAGGGAGCACCAAAACAAAAAATTCCACTAAAAATATTTTTGGGTTCAGGGAGCACCAACACAGATAATTGCACTAAAAAATTTTTTGGGGTTCTGGGAGCACCAAAACAGATAATTCAACTGAAAATTCAAATTCGAACATTTTTACGAAAACAATACTTTCTCCATATACTACGTATAGGGTGGAGAAAGTAAAAATAGACCTATCATAGATGTACATTTTTTGGCGTGCTACTAAGGCTTGAAAATGTAGTAATAACCCCTATACAAAAATGTTGGTTATTATATTTTCCTTCAAGCTAGAGAACTGAAAATTTGGCACTTATTAATTTTAAGTGATTAGTAGGAAATAAAATAAATAATAACACAAGCAATTTAAATAGTTACGTCTAATGGGTGAACTAGGGGGTAACAGCCCATTTACAATAAAAATAAAATGGTTATACTTTCCATGATTGACACCTTTGTTTCATAAGCGGTAATCTGTTTGCGCCTGCTTCGCCGCGGGGGTTTTCGAACGAAGCGAGCAGGGGGCGGAGCCCTCTAGTCATCTATATAAATACAAATATAAATGTTCAAAATCTTAAATCTCTTAAAGTTCTTCACCGATCGCTTTGAAATTGTGACAAAGTTTCATACGAACACACTCGTGTTTTTATACACTTTTTGAAAAACAACGCCATAGTTTAGACGTAAAAACAACACACAGACTGTACCTACTAGATCGTACTAAACACTTTAAGGCAATGGGAGCGCCATACTAAATAATAAATAAATATGTTTATTGTTGATACAGTAATCAGCTGTTTGCTCCAATATTTCCATTAACAGCTGATTTCAAACTTTGAAGCAATTATTTATATTTCTAACTTTTAGGTTAGATTTGTATTGAAGTCTAGACCTGAGCCTTGCTGGTTCTTTTAACCTTTATTATAACTGCTGTTACAAAATATCCGATACTAGGGGAGACCCCTGCGTGCTCCGCACGCCAACCCCCAACGTAACCTTCTAAAAACATATGTTATGTTTTATTTATAATAAAGGTGTATGATTAATAATAACCTCAAAACTAAGATGGAAAATAATGTTAAATGTTCAATTTAAATTATTTCTTATATTTTATAACAGCAGTTATAATAATGGTTAAAAGAACCAGCAAGGCTCAGGTCTACTCTTTAAAATCCTAACCTAAAAGCTAGAAATACAAAAATAATTGCTTCAAATTTTGAAATCAGCTGTTAATGGAAATATTGGAGCAAATATATTATCTGTTATTTTATTTAATTGGTTGCTATGGTAATAAAAGTAAATAGGCTACATGTGTTGGTTTATCATTCTAAACCTAACCTAAGAATTTTTCCGATTAAATTTATAAATATTGAAATAAAAAAAGGTTTTTATCGAAATGAATTATAGCCTATGTTACTCAGGGATAGAGTAGCTTTTTATTAGTAAAACTATTTTTTCAATCGGTTCAGTAGTGCCAGAGATTACCCCCTACATACAAACAAACAAACAAACAAACTTTACCTCTTTATAATATTAGTGTAGATAATTTGATTTGGGCATTTAACATTATTTACCATTTTAGCTTTTGGGGTTATTATTAATCCTACACCTCTATTATAAAGAAAACATAACATAATTAATTATGTGTATAGAAAGTTCCAACGGAGTGTGCGCACGGAGCACGCAGGGGTCTCCCCTAGAAATGAATAAATACCTGTGTCGGCATTTCGTCGATGAACGCTTTTTTATAAAACATTAGCAAGGGTATCCGCGACTTAGCTACATATCAGAATCTGATATGAATAAATGAAAGAAAGAAATATCGGGTAAAATATTGAGAGTTCACTTTCCAAAATACGAATAGTGATGGGTTTCGTCCAACTTAATCCGTTTCCCGTTTGTATTAAGCATCATGATTGGCTATTCCCCAGTAAGCGCAAATCCAAAGCTTTCAGCCAGTTTCTTTAAGTTGCATTTCACGTCTATGAGTAGGCCTACATCAAAAAATCGAAATGCAAATGTTTTGTCTACCCTATACATAATTTCAGAGTAGAGCCTAAAGAGTAGAAAGTTTTAGGTCTCTAGCGCCAAATCCAGTTTCTGTCTTCTAGAACGTTCCGGAACAGAAAGTCCTTTTATGGCCCAGAACCGTCTGGAAGTCAGGAACATTCTCAAACCTTCTGGAAGGATCTAGAACATTCTCGAATATCGGGCCTTTCGGCACTCGATTCTCAGCTGCTTTACCGACTTCCCAAAAGAAGTTTATTGGTGCGATAAGATCTTTTAACGCCCATATTTCATAACCCAACCCCTGCAGTTTCAAACAGTAACCACCAACCTTCGGATGGGAGTAGGAGATCTACATACCATATGCGGGATGGGTTGCGGAGTTATAGGGACAAGCCACGCTGATAATCAACTCCTATAAAAGCGAGTGTACTTCCGTACGTACGTACATACGTAAAGTAGGAAATATATGTGAAGAAGCGGCTGGCTGTATGCGCAGAAGCAGGGACCTAACAGCGTGGAGGTCAGCGTAGCGGTCAGTTGGTGACAGAGGTTAGTCGAGTTATCTAGTGCACTGCCTTTTCTAAAATTGTATATATTGTTATAAATATTGTATATATTGTTAGAAATATTGTATAAATTATTTATAAATATTTTACATAAATTTTAAAAACATAGCCGTAAAGAACAGACTGATGGGTAGTAGCAATGAATACAGAATACTTCCCTTCCACACTCGGCCCGCTTCTTCACATATATTTCCATTTTTGTACGTACACGTACGTGAGTAACATATAATATAACAGCTGATTTCACCCATCATCTGTATAATAGCCTACACAAACCCAGTGTAGATTATAGTTTGGGGTTATGTTTTACAACTTCAATCGTTATAATTTCTTGTGAAGTTTTTTAAAATACGAGTTATAGAACTAATGTATGCTATAATATATGTTATAATATTTGCTTTGAGGTTATAAATTGTATATAAATACAACCTTTTATCATCAATATATTTGTTTATGCAAATTTAAAGATAAGATACATATTCGTTTAGCTTCGGAAACATTCGTACATCTTCGTATAATATGTAAACTTATTCGATTATTAATTTCTTCACTATAATATTAATTAATAACTTCTAAATCATTTGATACATTAATATGAAATTAAAAGCAATTAAAAGATAATTTTTATCTTTCTTTAAAATCAACTCTTATAAAAGCGAGTGTAAGTACGAGCGTACGTGGAGTAACATTTTAAAGAAGAAATAATTTAACTTAATAACATAACAGCTGATTTCACCCATCATCTGTAATACGAAACAAAACCTAGCGTAGATTATACTTTGGGGTTATGTTTACAACTTCAATCAATAATATAGCCTATAATATTAATAACTTCTAAATCATTTGATCTATCAATATGAAATAAAAGGCATTAAAAGATAATATTTTTATCTTTCTTTAAATATATATATATAATAATATACATAAACACAAAATATTAACAAATATCCTTACAGTTTTATAGTCCTTATAATTAATTGTACACATTTACCGTGTTAAAAAATCCCCGTCTGCATATTTAGGGCCTATTTAGGCCTAGATAAAGTGTGTTATTTTTTTATATATATTATGATGTATTTTCTGATGTGTTAATTAATCCGCCTGTGATTTTTCACGGGGATTTACTAGTATATTAATAACTAGGGGAGACCCCTGCGTGCTCCGCACGCCAACCCCCAATGGTACCTTATAAAAACATACGTTATGTTTTATTTATAATGCAGTTTAACCCATATGTCTAATTTAGATGGCAGTGAATTAAAATAAACAGTATATACCACAGCTGTGTTAGTTTAATAGCAGACAAATGTTTTGATTTTTACGTCTTTTTCACTCCATAAGATTAACATTGCATTTTTTTGGGTGCCCGTGGGTCAAAGCCCTAGAGGAAATACAAAAAACTAAGACATAGGTGCAAAACTACATTACCTAAGGAACATTTCCTGAAAATTTCATGGCTTAACTCTCTATAATTTGTCCGTACGGCGACCCACACACACACACACAGATTCTCAGTTTTATTTATAAGGATGTTCCAATTGTTCAATTCCCATTGACCCCGAATAATTTTCTAAATGGTTTCTTAACAGACATCGTTGGCTGTGGTTCGGATTCCACGTAAAACTGTAGGTCCCGTCTTCATTAGCCTTAAGTGCAAAACAGTAGGACGTTAAAAAAAAATAAAATAAAAAAAAATAATAATGTTCCAGTATGTAAATAAAAATGTTCAAATAGTTTGTTTTTGGGTATTTCTGATGTGTATCTAATTAATTAGCCTGTGATTTTTCACGGAGGCTTACTAGTAATAATAAATTGATAATATTTTCTAATTATCAAAATAGCTTACATTTAATAGATCTCAACTAAGTGTTTGAACTAATAATTAACAAATCTATCTTTACCGAAACTAACAGCGAAACTTTGTATGATATAATTACTGTAAATGTTATACATTTTTTTGCAATGATAGACAGCTTTCTATTTTATTATCAATGAACTTTGAACTATACTTGCAGTTGCCTTTGTCTTATCTTCCATGATATATCATCACACAGACACATATTAGGCAATTTATTGTGAACAAGTTTAAACAATCGAGTATTTTCAGTCGGCGCACAGTTCTCAGTTCAGAAAAAAATTTACTATTTCATTAGGAGTTCGTAGTACTTCATATGACAAGTAAATTTCTAATTGAAATGGAAACGAAAGAGTTAAGTCGTGTTTACACTATGTAGCAAAAGTTATATAACAAATGCTACATTTAGCAAAACTCAAAACGGAGAAATGTTACATATAGTAATTTTCGATGGCTAAATGTAGATTTGTTTTCTACATGTAACAAATATTGTGATATACATTCGGAGTCGGTAAGATCAAAAGGAATTTATGCTATATGTAACATTTGCTACATCGTGTTGCTTGCATTTTTATATGGAATGGCTACTAAATGTCAGAGACTTGGATGTTGATTCCAATGTTAAATACGTTTGATAAATTTGTTCCTTGATCGGCCATCTTTGTGGGACACTACTTCTCCGGATTACAAAAACCGGAACAAGAAACGTAATGCGTGGGCGTGCATAGCGTTTTAAATGTAACTCGGTCGTCTTGTAGTTGAGAGGAAAATGCGTTGAGGAAAATGAGGTACGACTGAACTTGTTCGTTCAAACCTCACACACAAGGGATTAGAGCCAGACTTTCCTCAGTCCTGTCTCTATTTTCATTGGGTGTAGGCCTACTGCTGTTTAGGAGCTATAATAAACGTTTATTTATATCTTACTAGCTGACCCATACGGCGTTGCCCATGGTGGTTGGTATTTTCAGTCTTTTTAACGCAATTGTATTCTTCTTAAGTGTTCAGTCAGTCAGTGGTATTTGGCTTTTATATATATAGATCTTAATAATAAAAGCACTATTGTAATAATAATAAAAGATCTAAAATTATGATTTTAGTAACTTTGATCCCCCCAAACCCCCCTAAAATTTCGATTTTTTTTAAACCCTTTCTTAGCGAGCGCCTATGGCCCTAGAGGAAGCTACATACCAAATGTCATTCCAATCCGTTCGGTAGTTTTGAAGAAATCGTGATTTAATAACTTTGATCCCCCAAACTCCCTAAAATTTCGAATGCTTTGAAACCCTTTCTTATCGAGCGCCTTTGGCCCTAGAGGAAGCTACATACCAAATTTCATTCCTATCTGTTCGGTAATTTTGGAGAAATCGTGATTTAGCAATTTTTACCCCCCAAACCCCTTAAAATTTCCAATTTTTTAAAACCGTTTTTAGTGAACACTTATGGCCCTAGAGGAAACTACATACCAAATTTCAGTCCAATCCGTTCGGTAGTTTTGAAGAAATCGTGATTTAATAACTTTGATCCCTCCCTAAAATTTCGAATTTTTCAAACCCTTTCTTAGTGAGCACCTATGGCTCTAGAGGAAGCTACATACCAAATTTCATTTCAATCCGTTCGGTAGTTTTTGAGAAGTCGTGATGAGTGAGTCAGTGAGTGAGTGGTATTTCGCTTTTATATATATAAATTATGCATCATTTCGTGAAAATATTGGCATGATTACAATAAATTTTACCGACTTCTAAATTGTTTCAAGTTACAGTATATAAACATTTTCGTTTTTTACAATACATAACGAACTTCGGAAGAAGTTGACTTCTTATATTGTAAAATATTGTCTCGGACGATTTATTAGCGTGGACTTGGGAACCTAAAGAAGAGAAAATTACAAAAAATAGCGTGGACTTGGGAACCTAAAGAAGAGAAAATTACAAAAAAATTTTCCCTTTTTGTAAGAATTCTCAAAAATTTTAATTTTGTTTTAGAATGAACGACCCATCGTCGTATAATGTATAGAGAGAAAGTGCAAGGTATGCGAAATATTAGGGCGTAGTGAAACCGCCCCGACATTTTGGGTACCATACTTTTGAAACGATGAACTGTTCCGCTCGTTAAAAGCACTCCATAAGTGGTAGTGGCGTCGTCGGGCATGTTGATTATGAATTCATTACTCTTCAGTTATTCCCCAAAGTTAAATTTGCGTAAGTAGAGTAATTTAAATGTATTAAAAATACTGGGTTAGGTAGGAAAATGAATTGATTGATTTCTTGTTTTGTTGTTTAAAGCGATAAATAAAATAAATAAAGTTAAGTTAAATTCAAATATAATTAAATAATAATAATTAGTAATCAGACCATTAAATAAAATCCGAATAAATTAAATTAAATAGAAGAAAAATTAATTAACGTTAGAAATTGTTCTGCCTGCGTAATTAAGATAGAAAGAATAAAGTTAAAATTAATTCGTTACCAATTGTAATTTTTGGAAAGATTCCAAAAGAAGGAAAATATTTTATTTTATGTTTTTAAAGTTAAATAAATTATTATTTTTTATTTTTCAGTATGCAATTTTAATATTTTAAATTACCTAGTGTTTGAATATTCCATCACGATATTTCCTATTAGTTTAAGTATTATCACCGTGTTTAATTATAAAAATAACCGAAGCACAAATACATTAATTTACAAGGTTAGTTCCACTGTACTCACTGCTCAGAGGTTTATTAGGGCTGTCTTCAAACACTCGATAGTCCAATTCGCGGATGTTGCAAACACTCGATAGTCCAATTCGCAGATGTTGCAAACACTCGATAGTCCATTTCGCGGATGTTGCAAACACTCGATAGTCCAATTCGCAGATGTTGCAAACACTCTATAGTCTATTTCGCAGATGTTGCAAACACTCGATAGTCCAATTCGCGGATGTTGCAAACACTCGATAGTCCAATTCGCGGATGTTGCAAACACTCGATAGTCCATTTCGCGGATGTTGCA
>JAGFPH010001041.1:316565-337044 GCA_018207615.1 Philaenus spumarius
CTTGTTAATGTAAGAAACAGTTTTATTCTGTTTTCATGATTTTTCAATTCAGGGTATGAAAATGAATTAACCTTACTTTTGCACCATTCTTTTTGAATAACCCTGTATATATCTATATATACATATATATATACATATATATATATGAATTTTAATGACACCCCAAAACGTGTTCTGGGGACCATGATCGGTGCTCATTTGCTACTCCCGACCTTGGGTCTCACCATAAGGGCCACTGCAATAGCTCATTTTTCCTATGGAAATTCGCTAATAACAACAATAACAGAGCTAGTAAACCTTTAAAAAATACATTTTCTACCGAATGGAACATAAATTAAGAGATCCATGATTGTTATTACATTACTAATAGAGCTCTTACGATAGGGGTGCCCGCGCCCTTAACAACTTTGGCTAACGTCACCACGTTCTTCGCCATCGCAGAATGGTTAATCACAGAATTTTCAATTGAGAAATCTAGAAAAAATCACTTTTGGGTTTAAACTTTAAAGTTGATTTAGTTTTAGCACAATCTCTAATGTGACAGATGTACATATAGTTATTCAGCTAGATTCAGTTATATGTAGGCCCTACGTATTTATTTTTACACCATCTTACAGTACTTACATTTAACGTTTGGTGTGGTTACAAAAATTAATTGAGAACTAGCTTCCAGAGTAGGCCTATGTTTGGTTCCTTATATTACAATGTATAAATAATGTCCACTTAAAAATAATTACAGTAAAAAAATAAGTAAAATAAGTTAGATCCTTCGGACAATGAAATCATTTATTGACATTGTTAATATTTAGAATTACTCAATACACAGTTCAGTTTTTGCCTTTTATTCAGTGTACTAATACCACCTTTCTTCTTAAAATTACTGCTACCCACTTAAAGTATTTTAAACAAATCTGCTTTTAAATATTTATTTAAGTTGAAATGAAAAGGGTTCATAAATGATGCTACACTAAATACTTTAGTTCTTTTGTCTTTCTTAGTTCCTTTTGTGTTGAACAAAGTGTGTCTTTTCATTTTGAATTTGTTTACATTGATTTTACTTTGAAAATTTCTTTTATAGTCTTATTCAAAATTCATTTTTTTTTTTACACAATACAATAAAAATAAGAAGAATAAATCAAACGAATAAATAAATAAATAGCATATATAAAAAGTACTTAATAATGTTTTTTTTTTATAACTAAAAGGTATGAGTTTTTTTGTTGCTTTTATAATAAGAAACTAGCTGGAAGCCGATCTACGATCTGGTTATGATCCCATCAGCTAAACTCTAGCTTTGTTAAATATCCCCGATAAAGCAAGTTATAAAATTATCTTTAGTGATTATTTTATTAAAATATTTTAATAAATACGTTTAATTGATATGTTTTTATCGATTGACTATTTAAAAAAAAAAATTAATATATATCAGGTATGTAAGTGATAAACATACTCAATGTACAGTATTAAACATCATGGAAACTGCAAAGTATGTTAGGTTTGTGTTTAAATATTGTAAATGTATTTAAACATTGTTGTTTGTTTATAGTTTAACGTACCCTAAATGAGTGTAAATACCATATAGGATTTTTTTTAGGTTAGGCCTATAACATTTCACAACTTAATTAATAAAGGGTAAGTTTTAGAAGCTATTGTTGTTTAACGTCTGTGTTATATGATATTTATTAGTTGCTATGGTAACTACTGATAAACATTAGGCCTACCACACAACTTTAAAGGAAACATCTGATTATGGTACTGGCATTGAAAACATTTATGCATCAGCTGTGCTGTGTATTTTAAATGGACAAATTTTACTTTTTAATTTGAGAAAAAGATGTAGAAAACGAGTTTTCCGGTAATTTTCAATAATTCCAACTGACTTTTTGGGTAACAAATAACTTATGTACCAAATTAAAAGGGAATCCTTAGAGCCGTTTTCGAAATTAAATTCTGCAAAAACATACAATTATTGCTCATTTAAGAATATAAGATTAGCTTAAGAACTCGTTTTAGACAGCATATTTAAAAAAAAAAAATATTCGGGGCGCCAGGGCAGGAATACAGGTCTGCAAGGGCACAAAAATATGGTCGGGCCGGTTCTGTCCCAGATGCGGTCATCCCACTTGCGGTAAATAAGAACAACTAATGCCAGATGCGATAAAGCAAGGTTTTCTACTTGCCATGGTGCTCTCAAATGTGGTTAACTTAAAGGAGGCCACGCCCCACGAATTTTAATTGATTATCGATTTTTCAAATATTATTAAGGTCCACTGTTTGTACCACCCGGAATTGCTTGCCCTCTTATCTACAGGTATAGCTCGTCAGTTTTAGCATGGCCTTTACGATGCGCTGGCGGGAGGGAAGAATATAGGCAAGGGGGGATGCCGTCCGCTGGAGGGGAAGGGACACTACACTCTACTTACGATCAAAGTTGTCGCGACAGCTTTGTGTTGTATTACTTGCATCATTTAAATACTGTATAGATAAGGGACTTTTTATATCTGTATATAAATAGAATAAGAGTTTTGTTTGTAGACTGAGAATAGTGTAATTTTTCGTTTATTTACGTTTCATACACCAAAAAATCCAAAACAGGCCTTATCTCAAGTTTTGTCTGTCTGATGTCGGTAACGCTCGCGGACCTGTTTCTTGTTCACGATTAACGTTAAAACAACTTATAACAAAAGATATAATAACTATTTTAACAAAGAATCAAACATGAGTAACAATAAAAACTACATTTTGATACTATTTACAATTGTTAAGTATAATAAATAAACTTATAAATTATTATTTAAAAAAGTAGGGATCAGTAGGCCTACGTTTATTCATGTAAAAGTATCGGTAGTAGTGTATTAAAATTGTGTCGTTTAATATTACGCGATGATTTGATGTCAGCGGTTCCAATTAATTTAGTGAATATAAAAATCAATAATTTAGTTAGTGCTGTAAACGTAAACTAGGCCTATGTTGTCATTTTTACTTCAGGAATGTTATTGAGTAACGATAGGTTATTTTGAAAATAAATTATTAAATGTATTATATATTAATCACAGTGTGATGAAAAGTATCGTTCATCACACGGGCCAAAAGTGACACGATGAAAGTCATTCACTGTCCTTCGAATTACGCCTAAATCAAAATTATCTAAGTTACTTTTTATATTTGTTCAGTGTCTAACTTTGTTTGGAGTCTAAAAGAAGTGCCAGATTCACTACAACTTTTTCCTCCTTCAATATTCTCTTTAATGTGCTCTTTGAAATACCAGTTGCCTGTACAACTCGTTTCTGAACCTTTGTCAAATTAATCGGAGCATTTTTTTCCGCTTCTCTTTTCATGAAGTGGTAAACACTAGCAACGATCTCACTTTTTGGTTGTGAATACATTTTCTACCCCCTAACTTTGATTTGACACTGCCTTCCATTAAACCTAATTATACAAATATAAACAATAACAAATAAACAACGCTAAAAAACAAAAATAAACAGCGATAGTTAAATAGTAAATAGATGTGTGCACGGACAATAATGTTATTGAAAACCCATACAAGGGCTTCCAGAACGAAGTGTTCCGTTCAAAGCTCGGTCGTAGACTGATCCTCTCTGACTCCCCACCACTGGAATTAACTCCGAGTCTACTGCGCATCTCGAGGTCACAGTCCATGCTACAAATTCCGTGCTATACCTCTACAAGACATGGAGGGGGACGGACGCCGTGCGATATCCACACTTGGCTTGGACCAAGTTCCATTTTTCCCCTTGTTGTTTTTTTAAACCTAACCTAATCTAATTAAAAGTCCAAATTTTAAAAAATGTGTCCGCAAGTGGAGCATAGAATTTGTCGATTTACCACAATTGGCCCTTACCGCATCTGGCAGGACAGTACTAGAATAATGTCGTAAATTATACTGATGACCCTTCTATTAAAATAAAACCTGTTGCGGCCTATTCTAACATTTTGTAGATCTTTTTATTTTTTTATTGCCAACATTTCCTCCACAGATGGTTTTAAAATATAACAGTTAATAAAAAGAGCCAACGCGGCTGTTTTCCCAAATTTCATTACTTTCCAATAAAATCATTTTATAATATTAAGTTAATTACGTTTGTTTTACTTTTAAAATAAATTCCCACTTTTCTCTGTAATATCAATAACCTAATGAAACAATGAACTCAAGCCTCAAGCTGTTTTATTTTCCTTACTGAACAATATTGCCTTATTTATACAGTAGGCCTATAATGATGTTGTTTTAATATTACTAACCGTCATTATATTAATAATACTTGTTTAAAGTATGTTTGTTTTGCGTGACAGGCAATTAATATTATGATGTAATTGCAAAGTGGCTGGATTGGAGTTTAGGCCTATAGCTATTTGTTCACGACAGTATTCCTTATGAGTTGCATTGTGAAAAAAAAACTATAAAGATAAAAACAAGCAGTTGAAAATAATCTTTATATTCTGAAAACCCCGTTGTGAAATAACTTATGTATTTGTTAAAGAAGTGTGTTTTCCGTGTATTCATTATAGTGGGTAGTGTTGTAAATAAATGTAACTTATTTATCATTAATTTATGGCAGTACAACAATTACCGGTACTAAACAATGCTACAAAACGAAAACATAAATCGGTCTGTCAATGCCGGAATAAGTATCTATATTGCTTTTAGCGAATTTCCATAGGAAAAATGAGCTATTGCAGTGGCCCTTATGGTAAGACCTAAGGTCGGAAGAAGCAAATGAGCACCGATCATGGTCCCCAGAACAGGTTTTGGGGTGTCATTAAAAATCATATATATATATATATATATATATATATACATATGTATATTATATATGTGTTCGCACTCTAGCGGCCGCATTTTAAGTCCATTTGGTCCAAATTTCGTACACATGTTGGTTGCCTACGTCGCTCGGACGAGTTCGTTAGCCAAAAAAATCCAACAACGGGAAGCACATTTTTTGACCGGAAGTAGCTATTTTTTTAGATTTTCCTACGAGAGTAAAATGTTTTTTAGAGTTTTTTCTACAAATATAAATGTAGGATGTTATTCCGCCATTTTGTTCTTTTTACACGTCTTTATAGCTCGCTTGGTTCCCCCAAAATCGATCAAAAAGTGAAATACCATAAAAGTACCCGGTTCAAAGCCATGTGGTGGATTCTGCCATGGGGTTGGCGTGCGAAGCAAACAATGCATTGCGTGTATTGAAGACAATCCCAATACGGGGGCTGGCGTGCGAAGCACGCAATGCTTTGTGTGTTGAAGATACTTTCAATATGCGTAATGGCGTGCGAAGCACGCATTGCTCTGTGTATTGAAAATTCCCCCAATATACGGAATGGCGTGCGAACCATTTTGCAGCTATTCAGCACCGTCGTGAATAGACCTATTTCCCAAATTGTTTTTTGAAACCCTAAAACATTGGCCTATAAACTTCATTTTGGAAATTTGCTCAACTGACGTCAGCGGTCCAGCTGCGTGGTCGTATTATTATAAAAACTACGAATGTAGAAGCAAAAATAATCTTCATTTGAGATCTCCCGAAATAAAAAACAAAAATTGACTGTCACTTTTTTATGTTTGTATGTTTTTCACGAAGTATGTGTGGTGAAAATACAGAAGTTCACTCTCTCTCCTATTTTAGGTTAAGCATATAATGAACAAACCTTGTTTGTTGTTGTTGTTTTGTGAATGTATTTTCATGCATTACCATAGCAACTAACTTAGCGAATTTAGAGTTTGCACCTCACCCTCCAGCCCCGGCAAAGGCGCTGCTTCGTTCAGCTCGCAGCGGAAAAACTCGCATTGCGAGTTTGCACCTTGACGGATTTTAGACTGCACTTTGCAAATTTGCAGCTCAAGCTTGCGGCCTAGAATTATAGACTGTTTCACTCCGCCCGCAACGGGCGCGAGTTCGTATCCCGGCCATCAGCCTCGGATTTAAAGCTGCCCCACGATAAATTCCCCACGTGATCCGAGTACTTTTATGTTATTTTACGTTTTGATCGACTTTAGGGGGACTAGACGGCTATAAGGAAGGTCATGTAACAGAACAAAATGAGCAGAATAATTTCATGTATTTATTTTTTTTTTTTTTTTAGATAAAACTAAAAAAGTTTCATACTAGTACGAAAAATCTAAAAACATTGGTACTTCCGAGAGCGAACACATATATAATTATATACGTACATATATAATTTAATAACACCCCAAAACGTGTTCTGGGTACCATGGTCGGTGCTCATTCACCACTTCCAACCTTAGGTCTCACCATAAGATTAACTGCTTATCTTCCCATCTTTCCTTTGGAAATTCAGTAATAAAAGCTGATTAGGTTAGGCCTACACTGAACCATCATACGTTTCTGGAACTCCTTTATTTATTACCATAGCAACCAAATTGGCAAATTTATAACACGTTAGTTTTTAACAAACAACTGTTTTTTTTTATTTAGGTTAAGTTAGTAACTCTCTATTATGTACAAAATCCTGTCATTCACGCAAAAACTCTGGCCCTACTGCGAATGCGTCAGGATCTACGTCACCGGTACCCCCACCACCCTTCCCCAATCCAAGTGCTTCTGTCCTAACCAATCGCAATTTCGTGAAAATATCAGAGTATACAGTAATCTGTTTGCATTTACTTCACCATGAGTCAACGCGGGGGCTTAGCCCACTAGAAACGTTTTCGTTCGACTATATTTTCAACGAAACTTACTTAGCATTTCCAGTACAATAAAAGCGTACACGACTAAAATAAGGAGTTTATTCCGACTGAAATAGTACCGAAAATAGTCTTTAATGTTTTCCTGCTTCAATGATCGATCACGTTGTTTTGCAACGCGAGTGACTTCCAAGAAAAGTAAAGCCTGACGTAATATTTTGTTAAGTACGTAGGTAGGATTGTGGAGTTTTTATAATTTCCCTTTGATGAGACTTAATGACGTATATCAGATTCTTCATTCTTTTAGATTTGTTTTACGACATCGAGGGTGCAGACACCGGGTGTTCTACAGAAGAATAATGATCAAATAAACAAAGATTGTATTCAATCTGAACTCATTATTACCTTTCATTTGATATTTCATTTAAAATTATTAATTGTTTATTTTTGTTCTCTTCATTTGCCCCTAAGAGTATGCTGTGTATTGAAAATACTCCCAATACTGGGGTTGGCGTGCGAAGCACGCAATGCACTGTGTATTGAAAATACTCCCAATACTGGGGTTGGCGTGCGAAGCACGCAATGCATTGTGTATTGAAAATACTCCCAATACGGGGGTAGGCGTGCAATGCACTGTGCGTCGGCCGCTTATAGTGTTCAGTGTCAAGCTCACATGTGTGTCCTTATATTGGCAGTGAACGTGCTAAGCATTACTATGTCGAGCCGAGTCGATCTAAGATGAAAACAAACACAACTAAACTACTAAGTATTTTTAGATTTTCTAAACTGGTTAACTTTGCCAAACTAACATAAAACAAGATGTTATCTTTTATTATTGGACATTGGACTGGCAGTTCAGTCGGTACATATCAGACAAAGAGGAACGGATAAGATTAATATCTGTAAGTAAATACGTTAACCTGTTCGGGTGCATCCCTTCCATATTCAAACAGGCATTAGTTACTGTGCATATTGAAATTAAATTACTTATAATTTTTAAACAGCCGTAGCTTGCCCGGAAGATTTTGACACAAAACTTGTGCTATATAATGAGACGTTTTTATTACTTTGTTAGTGTTTATCCTAAAGAAATTTGAAGAACGCGATAAATGTTCATGGATAAATTTTGTGAAAATTGTATTATAATTTAACGTTTGTTATTCTTTTTTGATAGTTACAAAAAATGTATTCCGCTTTTCTTAAAACTTGCAATGTAGTATCGGACGCTTGTTTTCAAACTGTAAACGCCATCAGGCTAACATTAAATATGTGACTAAATATACGAGTAACATTATTTTCCATTGTTTATGGATATGTTTACAGTATTTTATATAATGGTCGGGAACCATAATTTAAAACCAACATGAAGCACCCCTACCTCATAACAATGTATTTAAACTGTTTGCTCTTTATTCCAGTCCAAAATATATAGTTTAATCCTGATACCATTAAAAGTATGAGCAAAATACCTAATGATAGTTTTTTAAGTGCGGCACAATTTCTGTTTCGAGGGGAAATAGAAAGCGTTTAATAAATATGCATGTTATTTACATGGAAAAAGTGATAGGTTTATAAAATATCAGCAGGTACCCGTGGTTTCGCAGACGGTCCCAAGTTTCACCGCATAGTCATAAATGTTTATTGTTTTAGGGGTTGTTATTACATTTTCACCCCTTAGCAGCACGCTATAAAATGAAACTATGATTTACATAGCATATATGTATTGTAAGAAATAAATGTACCAATTTCCAGCTCTCTAGCTTAATGGGAAGTATAATAATTAATTTGTATTGTTTTAGGGGTTGTTAATTTTTCACCCCTTAGCAGTACACTAAAAAATACAAATATGGTTTACTTTTTATTTATATCTTGTAAGAAATAAATGTACACATGTCCAGCTCTATAGTCTTAATGGAAGTATAATAATAAATATTTATGGTTTTAGGGGTTGTTTCAACCGTTAAATCTAAATGAATTCTAGCCTATGTCTCATTCCAGGTCATGATCTATATGTGTGCCAAATTTCATTCAAATCCATCCAGTAGTTTTTACGTGATTGAGTAACACACACACAGACAGACACCATTAGATTTTTATATAATAGTATAGATGTCAATTATTGATAATGTGTTGAATATAAGTTATGTTTGTTTGTATATATGTTGGAATTGTATATAGGCTATATATTATAATGTACATAATTACGTTTCAGATTATGAAATGCAATGTTTATCGAGATGGTTTTATTTTTACTTCTATGCCCTAACTTATTTTGACACAGCATTAGAGATGGGAGCCGGACCGAGGGTCCCCGGGGGAAAAATGACCTGAAAATTCTTTACCTGTTTCGGTAAGAGAGGACCGAGGGTCCCCGGACTAATGGGGGGTCGACCGGGGACTCTCGGTCCGCTCTCGCACTTATAGGATTAGGATGGGATTTGAAGAAGGTTGACAAGGGACAGCAATAAAAGCTCGGCTGGTGCTTAAAATAGTTGTCCTTTTGATTTTTTTAAACTGCAAACGTCTTGTATGTTGCAAGTAGCTAACTTGTAATATTTCGGAGGATGCGGAATACTACCCCCCGGAAAACTACCCCCCCAGGTGAAACGTGACGTCACGAAATCTGCCAACTAACCAACATGGGAGCCGTGTTCGCGACTGGAATACTACCCCCCCCCCCAAAAAAAGCGGGTCGCCGGAATACTACCCCCCGGAAAACTACCCCCCAAGCAGGTTCCTACAATTATACTGTTATCGGCAACATACTGTGACTAAACAGTTTAGGTTAGTCCTCTAGTTTTTTTTTTTTATTCTAATTATATCGAAACTTGAGTGTGCGTGACTGGAAAACTGCCCCCCGATCTCTGACGTCAAAATGACGTAGTAACCTGCTTGGGGGAGTAGTTTTCCGGCGGGTAGTATTCCGGCGACCCATATTTCAATAGTTCAGATAAAATAAACAAGTAAAACCTTATCATTTATAGTGTTTATATTTCTCTCTTTCATTCATTTACTAAATTTAGCCAACATTAAATTTGACTGCGTTTATCAGTTGTTAAAACACATAAAGAAATCATCGTATTTTGTAGTTAGAAATGCACTATAAACGTTTCTAATGCAACTGAGAATGCAAAATAAACATGGTGGAAAGAGGTAAAGCCCAGGATGGAGTATTTCAGTGACCTGGCCGTTAATCCTCTCTTGGCAGGAGAGGACCGAGGGTCCCCGCGCTAATGAGGGATCGGCTGGGGACCCTCGGTCCAGCTTCGCTCAAATATTTTACGATCGACCCTTGTGCGGATTACCCGGGGACTCTCCGTCCTACAACCATTAGAGATAGTCGGTCTTTCTGCCCTTTTTTTTAGAAGAACAGGTGGTCCGAAGCAAGATCACATATATCGCAATTGCATTTTTAGGAATTTCCGATGAGCTATTGTGGTGCGACCTAAGGTCCGGGAGTGGTGAATGAGCACGGATTATGGTCCAAAGAACACGTTTTGATGTATCATTTAAAATGTTATACAGTATAGATGTGTGTTCGTAATCTAACGGTCGCATTTTACGTCCAATTTGGTCCAAATCTGGTACACAATTTGGTTTTTAAAATTCTAAAGTCGCTCGGATAAGTTCGTTAGTCAAAAATCAAACAAACCGTTTTTTTTTTGACCGGAAGTTACAATTTTTGAGATTTTTCGTATTAGAATGAAACGTTTTGGGGTAATAATATAGGAGATCATTCACGACCTTAAAGCCAGTCTGGTCCCCCAAAACGTAAAATATCATAAAAGTACCGTAGGGGCAGTTTCTGATCCGAGGCCGACGGCAGGAACGAGTGTGTCTGCTGAGAGCGAAGCGAAGCACTCCATAATCTAAGGTCGCAAAGACAAGGTGGGATGAAGCAGCGCATGAGCCGAACTGGAGTCTGAGGTGGAAACAAATTCTACTAATATAGTACTCTGCGCCAGTTTCCCAAATAGTTGGTAGAAACCGTAAAACATGTAGGCTGGTATTCATAGTCGTTTCTTAAGGTAGCCTTAAGGAAAGGAAGAGTTTAGGAGACCTTAAGATATGAATTTTGAATGCAGAGTCCAACCTTAAGTATAGATTTTAACTCATCCTTAAAACCTTCTTTAAAGTTACCTAAAGGCTGCCTTAGGTTCAATTGCAATGCAGAGTCGCTCCTTTTCATTAAGCAGGCCTAAAGGTACCTTCGAATTCGTCATTTTCTCAAGGTAGCTACCAACGTACCTTTGGGGAAATTTAGCGAGTTTATAAGTGATTCTAATGACACACGAAATCGCTAATTATGAATCTTTTTTTTTTGAAT
The DNA here is from genome assembly GCA_018207615.1 of Philaenus spumarius. Lineage (NCBI taxonomy): Eukaryota > Metazoa > Arthropoda > Insecta > Hemiptera > Aphrophoridae > Philaenus > Philaenus spumarius. The sequence goes on from JAGFPH010001041.1 coordinate 327,557, forward strand.
TTATTTATTTTGAATGTTATTATGGAAGGAGCCCTAAACGGTATATTCGGGATTATGATAATCCATTCGAAAAAATATTTAAACGGCAATTTGAAATGAGATACCGATTTTCAAAGGATGCCGATTTAGTAAAAAATGTTTTGCCCCATTGGTAGGCCTACCACATAAATTATAATAAAAGATGATTACCAATATCCCATATTCATACAATATTGATAGAATTGTGTTTTTATGCCATGAGAAATATTTAGGAAAACAACTAACTAGTCTGTTGCTTATTTTTTATAATTAATTAGTCTAGTAGGTATTGCCGTAGGCTACTGAACAAAATTAATTGATAAAACAATTTAATAGATTGAGTTTGTTTTGGATAGGCCTAGCGGTTCAAATAAATGTGACAATAAATATTTTATTTTAATCATACAGTTAATAATGATATCTGATTAATGAAAATAATGAAAGCGATCAGTATGCACATAACCTCAAAACGTACACTGTACTGCAAAAATATTCAGTTGGAATGACAATCAGAGTAAATTTAAAATCAATAAAGGCTATTTTATTAGTTTATCGGTGTCATTGATTAACTAAATATTGCAATAGCTAAAAGTAAATATTGAGCTATACATAAACTAGACTTGTAGGTTACCGATTTCATAATTGATCTAATCGTTAGTTTGTTTAGATGAGAGGGAGTGAGACCATTTTAGGCTTATATCCCAACATAAAACAGTTTGTATAAATTCACCAGTTAATTTAGCAGCTGATTTTGTAGTTGATAACTTGTGCCAACTGTTGGACGTAAGTGCCAACAATATTAAAGTAAAAAACCATGAATGTTATGAACAATTTCTGTTTATGTTCATAAATAAACTAAATAAATGCATTTTAAATGCTTTAACAAGTTAAATTACACAAGGATATCTTTATTTATAGTAAATGAAATATTCGTTCTAGAGGTATTTACTTTTGTAAAATTGGTACAGGTGTCTTCTACTCTTTAGGTCTCCTTAAATATAGCATCACCTAAGGCCACCTTAAATAAACGTCTATGAATTGAAAACTATTTGTAAGGCCTCTTTAAGGTATGATTCGACCTTACGGTTTTCTTACATGAGGGAGCTTTAAGGCTACCTTAAGAAACGACTATGAATACCAGCCGTAAACTGTATTTTGGAAATTCGTTCAACCCACGTTAGCGGTTCAGCTGCGTGATTGAATTATTTATTTTTCTTAATGAAAATTGTTGTATTATTAGCGAATTTCCATAGGAAAAATGAGCTATGCAGTGGCCCTTATGGTAAGACCCAAGGTCGGGAGTAGCAAATGAGCACCGATCATGGTCCCCAGAACACGATTTGGGGTGTCATTAAAAATCATATAAATATGTGATCGCACTCTAACGGCCGCATTTTAAGTCCGATTTGGTTAACATTTGGTACACATATCGTTGTCTACGTCGCTCGGACGAGTTCGTCAGCCAAAACATCCAACAATCGGAAGCACACTTTTTGCCGGAAGTAACTATTTTTTTTTAGATTTTTCTTACGAGAATGATTTTTTTTAGAGTGTTTTCTACAAATATAAATGTAGGTTGTCATCCTGCACATTTTGTTTTTTACGCGACCTTATAGCTCGCTTGGTTCGCAAAAAACCGATCAAAACGTAAAATACCATAGAAGTACCCGGTTCAAAGCCATGCGGTGGATTCTACCGTGAGGTTGTCGTGCGAAGCACGCTATGCATTGTGTATTGAAGATACTCTCAATACGGGGGTTGGCGTGCGAAGCACGCAATGTTTTGTGTGTTGAAGATACTCTCAATACGGGGGTTGGCGTGCGAAGCACGCAATGTTTTGTGTGTTGAAGATACTCTCAATATTCGGAATGGGGTGCGAAGCACTCAATGCTTGATTTACGTATTGAAGATACTCCCAATATGCGGAATGGCGTACGAAGCACGCAATTCATTGTGTATTTAAGATACTCCCAATATGCGGAATGGCGTGCGAAGCAAGCAATGCTTTGTGTTTTGAAGATACTCTCAATATGCGGAATGGAGTGCGAACCATTTTGCAGCTATTCAGCACAGTCGTGAATAGACCTATTTCCCAAATTGTTGGTTGAAACCCTAAAACATAGGCCTATAAATTTAATTCTGGAAATTGGCTCAACTCACGTCAGCGGTTCAGCTGCGTGGTCGAATTATTTTTTAATTAGGTAGTAGTTTTAATGTTAAACTTTTTTATTGATGAATCACTTAAATATTGTTTTTACCTAATTGTATTTGTTTTCGCCTGTTGTATTTGTATTATTCTTATAGATTGCTGTAAAAGCAAAACTGAGTATAATTAATTATAACATTACGAATTTAGTCATTGCAAAAACTAAAGAAATATATCGTCAAGACAGTAAAGAACAAAACAAGCAAACTCTCTGAATAACAGAAATTTGTTCCAATTTCATCGACACGAAAGAACCAGTTGACAATAACGGAGCAGTTTTCCTAGATTCTATTCAGGACACCGGGTTTATTATCTAGGTGAAGGCCACGTCTCCCGGATAACGTTAGCAAACACTGCATTGTATAAGAGCTAGAACCCAATACATAATTGTATCGATAACAGCTGTAATACAGTAGAGCTACACGTGAGAAGCTCTGCACATGCCTAATCTTGTAGTAGTTGGAATCAATTATTCACCTAGAGGCTGTAGACTAGAGGCAAAACCTTCAAGAACGTGTAGAAAATTACGAATAGAATATTATTTGTTCACAATTTGCCGGGGGAAACGAAGCAGAAGCAGTGGTAGCTAATACGATGCGCTTAAAACACTAAAACTTTTGCGTGCATGCAATATAGTAGACTTCCTGCTATGATTATAAAGACCCCATGTCGTCACCTTAGTCAGACTATCAAGGATCGATATCAACAGACAGACGATCAAACCTCCTTATCGCGCCCCTAATTAAGTTGAGATTCTAGCCTACGTGAAGACGTGTCGCGGGCGTATAGGGTAAGTCACCATCGCATGACGTTATTGAACATTTTAGGGTAAGACACAAAGGGCGCAGGTCGTACCACGTGACTTTATCGACTCCCTCCCCCACTCGGTGATAACAGCAAGCCCTCGTCTCCATAGTAACAAGGCATTATACAGTCAGAAGCGGGGGGTGGGTGTTTTTGTAAGGCTTGAGTTGTGATGCACAAGTGAGCTACGGAGTGTTTTCAGCCATTTAAGAAGTCCAGGTTATCGGACACTCGGAACAGTGATTTCGTGCTTATTTATTGTTTCGCCGAAGTAAATGTACGTACGTTTAGTGAAGATAACGAATATAAATAGAACAGTGTTTAGTTTAAATATAACTTTATGTTTAAATATAGAGTAGTACGATTTAGTGTAATTTAGATAATGCGAAACGATAGTGAACTTTGAACTGTAAAACCATTGCCGTCAAGGTCTGTTCGATTATAGTTGACAATATATGTTGTAGATAGGATGAGATGTGTATTTTTTTAGAGACATCTGGACGTATTTAGCAATATCGATCGCGTAAGGTGCTCCAGTACGCCGCCATATTGGATTCTAGTCGAGCGACGGAATTCGGTGCAACATAGTGACCTTGCGAAAGGGAGAGCCGTGCGAATAACGGGGATGGGAATCAGTGTTTTATTGCGGGCGTAATAAAGAGCGATCAACCTGGTTTTCTTATTGTTGAAATTCCTTCGTCAAGTCGGAGTGCTCGGCGACGGAGAGGTGCGGCAGAGTATGGGGACGGTCCTCAGTTTCAGTCCACGGGAGAGGCGTCCCGTGTACACGACGACCACCAGCCACTGCACTTCCGGGACCGGAGGAGATTTCACCCTGAACAACTTCAGCTACGAACAGCTCAACAACGCCAAGAACCGCGAGTCGTTGACGAACAGCAACAAGACCATGAGCGCTTCGGTGGTCGTGTCCGCTTCCAACAATCATCACAACAACAACATCAACAATGAGAACTCCAGGATCATATCCGAAAAGAACGCGCTCGAAAAGAATTTCAAAAAACATTCGTTATTCATCAACGCGCTCAGTTGGAAAAGATTTTCGACGGCCAACAATAACAAAAAGAAACTGGATAACAAAAACAAAAACTTGAGCACCACCTTCCGACAACCGCTCGTCGACAATATCAACCCGATAGTCGTAGACAAAAACAAAAACATACAAAAGGCCGCGGCTATCTCTTGTTACTATCCGCCTGTAAAATCCACTACAACTTCCATACCGACATCGGCCAGTTTAGACTTGATCAGAGCGAATAACACCAACAATAACAACAGTAATGTGGCCGCTAGCGAGAAGCTGGTTCCGAAAGCCGTGTTGTTACCTCAAGCACCTCAACAGTCCACCGTAGTTCCGAAGAAGACGGTCATCCAAGCTTCGACTTCGGAGTTGCTTAAGTGTCTCGGTATCTACCTTCACACCAAGTGTTATCGCCTCAAGGACTTCCAAGCTGGAGACGCTGTTATGTGGCTGAGGACAGTGGATCGCAGTCTTCTACTTCAGGGTTGGCAGGTAAACTATTTATTCAACTGCTGTATTCAGTTGTAACTCATTTTAAAGTCTGCTTTTTATATACAATAACATATTATATGTAAACGTGAGTAATAACTTAACAAAAGTAAATCGGAAATGTAGGCCTAATGTGGTATTAATTTGTGTGTTTTATTTATATTTTTATTTTATTGAAACGAAATAAAATTACTATAAACAAGGTATGACTTTTGCTAGGTTTAAGTAACTGTTTTGAATTGTGGAAAACTGAGTTTCGATGTAAATTAGCTTCTCTCTAACATCAAAGTTTCCATATTTTAATTTTGAACACATATATTTTTTTAAACTTTTTAATTTGTAACAATAGCACAAATATAATGGGCAATAAAGGGACACATTTTTAAAGTTTTTGTGTATTTATGATTTATAAGGATGTTTAAGATATTTAAAAAAATACAAGCTTTTCTCTCAGGTGTTTCGATATTATGTTTTTAGATATATTAAACGTCAGTTATGTCTTATGTCTAACTGTTTACTTTAAAACTGTAGGTCATAATTAAACTTTTAATATTGTAATTTGAGTACAGTATGGTACTGTTATAATTTAACTACTTCTGCCAGCATTCAACTGCTTATAATCTGTTAGAACTTGCCAACAAGAATAACATGTAGCAAACACTACGAAAATAATGATTTGGTTCGTGGATAGTTAAAAAAATGGATGCTCTAATACATTAAATCAACAATAGTAAACAATCATTTAGAGTGAGGTTACTTAAAGAAACAAATCCTACCGTTGGAACCCCTCACGCAATCATTATGATAAGTAACAGTATGTTTTATCGGTTATTAAATCAACCGAGTAGCCTAACTCCAGTTTTTAAACAATAGTCCACAATCATTATAAATTACTTTTTTTTTACAAACAATTGCATTAAATCAATGAAATACACATCCCCGAGCTTTATGATAAATAACAGTATGTTTTACCAATTATTAAATCAATTGATTCCCTCCAGCTTTTAAACAATAGTATACAATCATTATAAATGAGATTTTTTTTACAAACAATTGCATTTAATCAGTGAAATACACATCCCCAAGCATTATGATAAATATAACATTATGTTTTACAGATTGTTAAATCAATTGATTCGTTCTAGTTTTTGAACAATAGTATACAATCATTATAAATGATATATTTTTTTAAAAAAATAAAAATTTTTCCACAAAGTAAAACCCCCCCCCCCCCCCCCTCAGCATTATGACAAGTAACAGTTTGTTTTACAGATTGTTAAATCAATTGATTTGTTCATAGATAAAATATTATTTGTAGTAATTAAACAATAGCATACAATCATTACAAATTCGATTTTTTAAACAAATAATTGTATTTAATCAGTGAGTCCACACCCTCCAAGAATTATGATAACTATCTGTAAGTTTTACAGATTGTTAAATCAATTGATTTGTTCATAGATAAAATATGATTTGTAGCATTTAAAAAATAGTCTACAATCATTAACAATTCGATTTTTTTAAACAAACCATTGTATTCTCAATCAGTGAAATCCATGCCCCCCCAAGTAAGTTTTTACAGATGATTAAATTTCGGTTATTTCAGATTGATTTGTTCATAGATAAAATATGATTAGTAGTTTAAAAAAAATTGTCTACAAACATTAGAAATTCGATTTTTTAAACAAACCATTTGTATTCTCAATCAGTGAAATCCACGCCCCCCAAATAAGTTTTTACAGATGGTTAAATTTCGGTTATTTCAGATTGATTTGTTCATAGATAAAATATGATTTGTAGTTTAAAAAAAATAGTCTACAAACATTAAAAATTTGATTTTTTAAACAAACCATTGTATTCTCAATCAGTGAAATCCACGCTCTCCAAATAAGTTTTTACAGATGGTTAAATTTCGGCTATTTCAGATTGATTTGTTCATAGATAAAATATGATTTGCAGTTTTTAAACAATAGTACTGTACAAAATTCAATCAGAATGAGAATATTAGTATTAACATTGCAGCCATCTGCTATTTATTAAACCATCTGATAATTTTTCGGGATTGTATAAAATTAAAACTTTTAAGCGTTCAAATTTAAAACCAAACTCCTTGGAAGCTTGTTTGTTGTTGTTAGATCTGTGAAATTGAAGGAGTTATTTGTTCATTGCGTTAATGCTTGCACACAACTATTTTAACTTTTTGTCATAATGCACGGTATTATCCTTTACTTGAATTATTATAGGATTAAAATATTGCCTTTCCTCTCTTATTTATTGGGGATTATTTAAGGTAAGCTATGATAAACAATACACTTGTTAATTTAACTGTTTTGTCATATTGTTTACAAGTTTACATTTCAGTTCAATCAACGTGTTTGAAATAATATTTTAAAACTAATGGGAATCAAAGGTAATGTTTTAATTAAAGCTTTCTTATGAGATTATAAGTAAAAATTCACGAAATTAAAATTATTTTGGATGAATTGTATATGGCATGTGGTACTGCTCAATATAGACCAGGGAAATTAGACAATATATCCTAAATATTTTTCTACAGCACCAATCGAAATGCGGTTTTCAGCATTGTGTTCGGAGAAGTCTCAGGAAAAAAGTCTACATATAATACCTTGTCGGCAGACAAAAAGTGCATTTTGGGCATGCATAAAGTGCATCTAGAAGTGCATCATTTCCCATAATTTATAAAAAAAAATTGAATTCATGAAAACTTATCAAAATTTCTATACAGGGGTTTTGGTGGTCGGTAATTCCGAATCTGCCCTTGAAAAATATGTCCGATCATCCTGGGACTCCCCATTGGGGCAGGGGAGGCACTTCGGCAAAAAATCAAAGAGCTCAGTAAATTACTCGAAAATGTACACTAGGGGCTTTTTGGGGTCGCTAATTCCGAATCTGCCATTCAAAAATATGTCCGATCACCCTGGAACCCCCATGGGGGCAGGGCTGGGGGACACTTAGGCAAAAAGTAACAAAGTGAAGCATTCTCATTGCAGTAGAATCAATCACCGAATGTTTTACCGAAGTTTGCAGAAAATGTTTTACCGAAGTGCACCTCCCTACCCCCATGGGGGGTCCCAGGGTGATTGGACATATTTTTGAAGGGCAGATTCGGAATTACCGACCCCAATAACCCTCGAGTGTACATTTTCGAGCGATTTACTGAGCCCTTTGATTTTTTGTCGAAGTGCCCCCATGGGGGGTCGGACATATTTTTCAAAGGAAGATTCGGAATCTGCGACCCCCAAAACCCCTGTATACATATTTTGATAGGTTTTTATGAATTCAAACAATTTTTATAAATTATGGGAAATAATGCACTTCTAGATGCACTTTATGCAAGCCCAAAATGAACTTTTTGTCTGCCGATAAGGTATTATATGTAGACATTTTTCCTGAGACTTCTCCGAATACAAAGATGAAAACCACATCTCGATCGGAGCTGTAGAAAAATATTTAGTTACTCTGGATGATTTTGGTCTAATTTCCCTGGTCTAATAACACAAACGAGTGGGAGTGAATATAAATCTACATAAGCGATTTACTTTGTATACCTTATTTAGGAGTAGCCTGTAAGTGTAAATGCAAATCTTAGCCGTCAAAATAACTTCCTATAATTTGTATTCCTCATTGTTTTCAGTAGAACTGATGTTAAAGTCAAAGCATCCATCCAACCCTCCTCCCAATGCGTTACTTTACTTGCATTTACACTGAGAACATCACTGAATAATTGACACAAAATAACGTCAATGTGGTGTTGAATTTTTTTCAAACAACAGACATTGACTACATTGGTAACAACAAAACTGATATTCAAGTGATAATTTTTGATTTTGCAACTTTTTTTATAATGGTCTTTCTGTGAATTACTTACTATCTGTCCTTAAGGTAAACTTTCAGACTGTTAAAGGCCAAAGCCCAGTTTTTATATAGGCCTAATCAGATTTCTACGAAATCTTATAGATAAATAAACAATTGATAAGTAAATTTAATTGCCAAACAGTGATAAGAAGTTAGTTACTTAAATTAATTTCCAGTTTTCCTTATTGATAACAAACGCCTACTTCAGTAATCAATATACAGGGTGGTTATAAAGTCACTCCCCCCCTCCTTTAACTTTTGTGTTTGTTAAAACAAACAAATATCCTTTGGGGAACGATACTAACTTAACCCAAAGTATCTTTTGAAGCAATCGGAAATTTTGAGTGTCCCCTAAAAATGGGGGATTTTGGGGGCAACTCAAATTTTTTAAATGGGAAGTATGGTCATGTGATACCTCATTTTAAAGCTCTATTTAAGACTAGGAAAATGACATAAAGAAAATAAAAATCGGACTACCTAAAACAAAAATGGTGGCCCTAAACGTGTTGAAATAAATCGACATAAAGTTGTTAATATTTCGAAAAGGAAAAGTTTTTAGAAAAAATTTCAAGAGTCAAAAAATGTTTACTTCAAAGTGCTTGACCTAAAAAAATTGCTTTCAAATCGATTTCTTATTTTTTACAAAATTTTCTAAGATATAGGAGTCGACTTTAGTTAGTATGTATTGAATGAATATTTTTACTCTTTGGTGGATAATTATTTTACAAAATCAATATCTCATTTGGAGAAACCGATCGTCTGATCTTGTTCGATTTAAAAGGCAAATGCCACTCAACAATCATTAATAACCCGAGCTACAAAACCTAGGCAATAAAATTTAGCATGGAGATTTCAAGCATGTTGTAGTACTGTAGTACCCACTAAAAAGAAAATTTTCATATCGCTTTAAAGCTGTCAATCCTATCCGAAGTCACTATAACTTACGACCGATTGAACTACCAATGCAAAATTTAATGAGAATGTTCCTTTTATGTTACAAGTATAGAACAATAATTCGACCACGCAGCTGAACCGCTGACGTGAGTTGAGCAAATT
>JAGFPH010001042.1:12935-40326 GCA_018207615.1 Philaenus spumarius
ATTTTTTCGTACAGTGATAAGAGTTTAGACAACAAATAGGTGTACAAAGTTTGAGCTCAATATTTTTTCTACTTTCGAAAATATTAAGTATTTTGTAAAAAACACATATAGACAAACAGACGAAAAAATAAGCCCCGTAGACCCATGTTTATATTGTGAAATATGTTTGTCTCGATCCCAAAAACATATCCACAAAAGGGGTCCAGAGAGAGTTCGGGGATACCCTGTATATATTTTAACACCAAACATTTGTGATTTAGACTTTATTGTATTACTGTGTGAATTTATATTTTACAAAGCTAAGATCTGATAAAAAAACCATGGTAGAGCCTACATTTTTATTTAAAATTAACCTAAAATAATGCAAATTATAATTACATTGAACCTACGTGTGGCGTAGCTAGCATTTTCCGGTTTATAGTCCCTAAGGGATTAATTTAGAAAATCTTATATCTTAAACACACATTTTTTAAATTTTATTTAAATAAACCTTTTTTATTTATTAATTTCTTTCTTTTTCTTTCTTTTTTTTTACATTTTTCCAAATCTTGCTTAAACGTAAGTACATATAAAGATACAAATATCTATAAGAGGTATTGTAAATAAATATAATATGTATATATATATATAAACATATATTATATTACAGTAGAGCCCTGCTAATCCGAATTAATTGGGACCGAACACTGTTCGAATTAGGCCGGCCACACACTGCAACAGTCGAGGTGAGGCATTTTAACTAAAGGCGTCTTGAGCGACAGAGAAAGCATAGGTGCTTACGGAGCACCATACAATCCAAGAGACGAGGCGAGGCGGAAAGGCGCCTTTAGTCAAAAAGTGAAGCAGTCAAAAATTACGTTTCGACAAAAGTTATTTAGCCAGAGCATTCCGCGCATGCGCGGTCACGTGACTTCCACCACTCTGTACTCTGACTGTGAAACTGCGCCAAAACTTTGGTGCCTTGACTTGCCTCGCCTTCTGCTGTGTGTGTTCGCTTTGCGACAAGGCAAGTCGAGTGACTTGTCTTACGTCTCCTTGCCTCGCCTTGACTGCTGCAGTGTGTATCCGGCCTTAGCGGGAAATAGGAATAGGTGGATTTCATAATAATATCAACTTATTGACATGTTAATGGGTAAGTAATGTCTGTTAATGTCAGCTCTATACAGCTTTGATCGGCTTATGAACAGGTTCAGTGAAAGTCAGAAAGGAAATGCATTTCCTTCGATGACTCATAGAGCCGAGATATTACCTACCCCTCTGCCTCCCGCGTTTCAAACATATTTATGAATCACTGCACTGAGCACTAGTCTACACTCGATTCCAAGTTCAAAGTGCAGTACAGGTCTTATGGGAGAATAGACATGCTACTACCATTACAGGAAACATCACGTTTATTGTCATGCAGGTTGCGTCAACTGTACGAGCGTTGCATGGGAGTTGATGTTGTTTAATTGGCTAGTACCGCTGAAACTGTCGTATGGATAACATGTCTTATGGGCGCTCTGTAGTGCACGGTGAATGTGGAATCGAGTGTAGTCGTATCTAGTTCAGTGTTTACTCTAGGGGAGTTTTATAAACTGTGTTATTGCAAATTTATTGTAAATCTTTGTTCCGCGAGTGTTGAGTTACTTTACCGAGTCACTGTGCCTTTTTTATTTGTCCGTAGTCCTTGACTTCAACTGTTAAACATTGAAAAAGGCAAGTAAACGAAGTCATGCTTCGTGTACTTTAAAAGAAAAATTTGAAGTGTTAAAAAGATTGGACAATGGTGAAAGTGCTACTAAATTATCACAAACGTCTTTTTAATTTCTCCTGTCTTTTAAGTTTAAAATAAACGGTATCAGTTAACTGACACATACTTTCTCCCAACTTACTGTAGTCAAAATAATTTTGTTTTCAATCATTTTATTTATTACTTTTTAGAACAAAACAAAAAAATAATATTCTACCAACGTCAATCGTATAAAAAAATTATTGTCCTAGGCGGGATTCGATCGCGCGACCTTTGAATTACTGGCCGTGATCGCTACCATGGTGCTACCCCGTGCGGCCGCCGCCGCGATGCTAGATTGACAACATAAACTTGTTTATTTTTAACATTTCCCCATAATTATAAAACGCCGAAGTTTTGATAAAAGCGGGTGGTGTTATTTTGTTTGGCATCTTAAGCACTATAAATACTGAAAATTTGATCAAAATCGTTAGAGCCGTTTTTGAGAAATTTGCATTTTTGTCGTTTTTTATGGGTTTTTACGGGTAAATTACCCTTCAAAATTAAAAATTCCAAAAAATGAAAAAAACGCCTGGAGATATTAGGGTTTAGTACCTACATACCAAATTTCATGAAAATCGGACCAATAGTGTCCTCTCTGGTCATGTATACATACTGACAGACTGACAGACAGACACCACTCTAAAAACACTTTTTTGGGTTCAGGGAGCACCAAAACAAAAAATTCCACTAAAAATATTTTTGAGTTCAGGGAGCACCAACACAGATAATTGCACTAAACCATTTTTTAGGGTTCTGGGAGCACCAAAACAGATAATTCAACTGAAAATTCAAATTCGAACATTTTTACGAAAACAATACTTTCTCCATATACTACGTATAGGGTGGAGAAAGTAAAATAGGTATTTTTTCTGAACTCTGTTTGAAATAGGCGGATTTTCGGATTAGCGGGACTTTACTGTATAAATATGCCCATGTGTCTTTAACTTACATCTAATTTTTCATATGTTGTTCTATATAGAATTTGTATACCTCAACTTTGTTTTTCTATGTCTTGAATTTAAAAATTGTTAATCAGGTACTGTGTAACTCATTGTTTTCTTTTAAGTGTCAAATGGAATTTTCAAAGAACACTTTGAAAAGCTAAACTTTCAAGTAAGTAAATTGTGTTATTTCACTCTTTGTACATGAACAATAGTTTTTTGTAATCCTCTTAACCGGTCCTAGTTACCTTCCAAATTTAATTAATCTTAAATCCCCAAGAGTGACACAACAGTGACCATCTTATTTTAACTAAAATATAATAATTCCTAAACCATCACTATAAATTGTATTAAGTACATTGATAAAATCAAGTTAATCTAACAAAATAAATCAATTATTTTTTAGCCTTACAAACTGCACAAATTGGACTCTGGTCCCTCCTCATCGGTGACTGTGACAAAAGAAGATGCTCTTACATATTTTCGCCAAATGAACTTAATACGCAGACTTGAAACTTCTGCAGGAAATTTGTACAAAGAGAAAATCGTAAGAGGCTTCTGTCATTTATACTCAGGCCAGGTAAGTCAAGCACGAGCGCCCATACCCAGGGGCAGAGGGAGGCTGCACCCCCTACCTTCCAGGGAAAGGGAAATATGTATATTAATAATTATAGTCAGGCATTTTTCTTTTAAGAGAATTACTGTATTTAAAAATCAGTATTACGGAGAAGTTTACGAGAATATTTAAAAAATGTTATGTACGGTTTCGTTTTACATACTCTTATTTTATTTTTTACACAAGCTGCTAAGCAATACTTGGTGTGGCCTTAAGGCGCAGTCGCGGTGTAGCTTTGTGCATTCATTAACGGAGTAAAGGTACCCTCAATGCTGTGTGAGTTAATATTTCACCTAAACAGCTTAATTGGCTTCACAAATTTTAAGTTTTCTAAAAAATATCATATGGGCGCCCTTGAAGTCAAGTGATTATGTTGGTATGTTGATTATGTTATATCTGAAAATAATGATGGTTTTTGAATGAAAATTGTATGTTTAAATATGGTTTTTTGGTTTAAAATATGTTATAGATCAAAGTGTTTAATTTTGCTGTTCTATTTTCGAATGTGAGGCTTCAGTGTTCATTGCTTTCTTATAAAGAACATTAATTCTAACAAATTCCAGTTCGAGACTCTTAGATGTTACATTTCTATAAAACGGCTATAGGAAAGAAAATACATAAAACCAATAAAAATATTTTGGGTTTGTGGTGAGGATTGACTTTTTAAGATCATGAATTCAATAAATTGTGAATGTCATAAATTGTATTTCATTACAGTGCTGTAATATTTAGCCATTAATGGGACAGCAGAGTAGCGAAAGAGGTTAAAGAGGCTAGACCAGCCTGCTACAATTAGAACCTCCAACACAGGTTGCATAGGTCTAGTTACTGGCTGTCAATTTACCTGTGCTGTACTCTATGTCTTCATTAGTCTAACTGGCTTAAAGTAAAGACATATACCGGTATATATAACAAATAAACAATGCAGCGCATTCAACCAATCTACTTATAATTTGTTTTTATGGCTGATTTTGCTCCTTCTGAGAGATTATAGACTGATTCACATAATATAAAGATTACAGTAAAACCCCGGTTAACCAAACTCGGGTCAACCGAAACCTGGGTTATCCGAAAATCGGAAATCCAAAAATAATAGCCCTATTGTATGTACAATATTAAATTTTTGTTTTTTTAATCCTTTTCTACAACTTAAACATCTTTAGAAATTAAGTAGTGGCTTTAAAAAAAATGTACCAATGTGAAACTTTGAATTCAGTTTTCTCAGAACTCGACAAATGTTATTTTCTCCCTACAAAGAATCAAACCACGAAATAAACAAACTTTCTTTTCACATGTTTATTTATGCATACAGAGTAACCTGGATGGTCCCGTCAAAGTCGGTAGAGAGGGTTCCACTATAGCAACACTTCTAACTATCCCACCCCTCCTAAGGGACAATTCACACCGAAATCGCCGACGCATGCTATGCCCACTATATATCGCAAGCATACGCCTGGGAAGCGATTTTTTGTAAACATAGCCGCTATGTTTCTACCGACAAATGCGCACTTGCCTTTCTTTCTTCCTTTCCATTTGCCAAGTTAACTTTCAAACCACGTGTTGTTTGTTTTGATTAAGTTACATATCCTAACAGTGTGAATTCCACATAACGAGTATCGTGGGCATAGCATGCGCCCTCGGTCGGACGCTATGTTAGAGATGCAAGAAGCAAACAAACAATATTGAATTGTTTAAATGAGTAATTCATATGCTACAAACTATTAAATACAGTATACTGTATATTGATGTACCGTAATCCTCAAAATGTAATTTTAACATAAATAAAGAACATAAGAGATTTTTGAATTCATTTGACCTTCAAAAATTTCAAAACTGTAGTGTTAGATGTTCATGGCTTAACCAAAAAAATTGTTATCCGAAATGGCTTCCTCTCCCCCCTTTAGTTAAATTAATCTGGATTTTACTGTATTTTTAAATTGGCTAAACTACCTTAGGAAGCCGTTGCTGTTGGGATGAGAGCTTCCATGAGAACTCAGGATTCTGTAATATCTGCATACAGAGTCCACGGCTGGACCTATCTGATGGGTGTCCCAGTACTTGGTGTCCTAGCAGAGCTTACAGGCAAGAAGTCTGGATGTGCAAGAGGGAAAGGAGGATCTATGCATATGTATACACGCAACTTCTATGGTGGAAATGGGATTGTTGGAGCTCAGGTATGATAACAAGGAATGAATGTCCCCAAACCATGTCCCAGAATGAATGACCATGAAGTTATTTGTTTAATTCAAGACATTATTAAATAAAGTAAAGAAAATTTAAACTTAGGTTAGTCCATTTTAACAACACATTTCCTTGGTTTGTTTAAGTATAAAATTATTATTTGTGTAAAGTAATGTCTTAGCTGAACCAATGTTTAAAAATTAAACAATTTTGATCGACTTTTTTTTAAAGAAAGTTTAGTGTTCAGACCTAATATAACTAGAAATTTCGCAACATTCAGTAGAATTCCAATTACACAAATCATTTTTTGATTGGGCTTTTCCTGATATTTGTAAAGCTTAGGATCTAAATTTTAAAATTTCAGATACAATAAAATACAATACATTTTTATTTTAAAACGATAAAGTTTTGGAAAGATTTTAAAGCATCTATGCAAAACACAAAATATAGTTCAAAGTAAAGACAGTATACATTTATAAATCAATTACAAAGTGCTGTATGTACTCTCTTTAACTTTCTTTATATTGGTCTCATTTTTATTCTTTTTGGTTAATTGAATGGCTCTGCCGTATAACATTCTAACTATCAACAATGAAATTTTTCAGAAAACCAAAAAAACAGTTTACATGTTTGTTTTTTTTATTGCAAAATTATGTTCTTTTAATCAAGTTTTCAGTATTTACAAAGTTTCATATCCATAGTGTATCATACAGCTGCGATATTACCATTTTACATCGAAAACCGTTCTTACTGACGTTGGTTGCAACGTTATTCTACTACGGCATTGGATTATTATTTCCCTCGAGGAGGCAACTTTCTCACCACTTCGACCATCTGTTTAGTGCTGCCAACATAACTATATTTTACAAATCAACATTTACCAAGCGATTTAGAATTCCAGTAAGAACGTTATTCTACAAAAACCTCGATTTCAAAAAAAAAATGTTAGTTAGAACGTTATACCGCGGAGCCATTCAATTATAAAACCATTGTAAGGATTGATACTATAAATGAAACTTCCCTTCCATTTCAAATTAATCCTTTGCTGTCTAGAGGCTAGTCACTCTGGCCACCGTACTTTTCCCTTTCCTATCTTCTTTTATGCATAACTTACAGGGCTCTCAGGTCTTCAAGGGCAGTCACACTGGCCACATTGTTTTCTGCATACGGTCTGTAACCATCTAGACACTTTTCCTCTGTCAGATCTGAGATGTTTCCAAGAACAATAATTGATGAAATTTAATCTCTAGTTTGTTATTTTGATTTAAATTATATGTTTAGTCGACTTAAATGAAAAAATCTTTAACTGTGACTTTTGGTTAGAATATTTCAATTAAAATTTCTTAAAAATAAATCATTATATTTTTTTTTGCATTGTTTATATTTTTTATTTATACATAATAATTTTTTTTAAACATGCCTAATATTACAAACACACTTGAAAAGATAGCACATGTCTGCACACCACTGACAAATGTTCAAGTATTTTCGAAAACAAACATGTGATTACTCTGGAAGTTTTAAAAGCCATAGTTCAACGATTGGACTGTAGATTGCAGCACTAAACAGACAAACGTAGCAATAGACCTGCTTTTAAATGGCAAATAAGTAATTTGGTCAGTGTGACTGCCCTTCAGTGCTTTCGAGCATATCATTATGTCCTGAGAGACATTATTGCATAAAACATGAAAGATTTGGCTGGGAAATAGCACTGGGCAGTGATACTGCCTTTTAGACCTGGAAGTACACTGAGTAAATAAGACACCAGACCGCAAAGTGTTAAGTGATATTAGTATTGAATGTGGATTTAAATAGATTATTACTTCAATATTAAATTCACATTGTCCTTATAAAAACAAAATAATGCAATAAGTTTAATCTGTATCTAAACATGTTTGATTTTTAGTTAAGGTAATTCACTACATTCCAGGTCCCTCTAGGAGTTGGCGTAGCATTTGCAGCTAAGTATTCCGGCACTGGTGGAGTATGCTTTGCTCTTTACGGTGATGGTGCAGCCAATCAAGGACAAATATTCGAAGTTTATAACATTGCTAAGCTATGGGATATCCCGTGCATTTTTGTGTGCGAAAACAATGGTTATGGAATGGGTACAAGTGCTGAAAGAGCATCTGCCAGTACGAATTACTACACAAGAGGGGACTACATTCCTGGAATTTGGGTAAAGTTTCGTTGTTTTAATGTGAAAGAATGGAAATTGTACATGGTTTGTTTTGAATAGTTTGTTTAATACCCTACAAATTGAATTAAAGGTATTACAGTTTCTACTACGTGTGAAGGCTATAAAGATTCATAGTATTTCTGCTTTCACACTACAAAAATAGACCCACCAAACCAGAAATGGAACTATCTTAATTAATTCAAAGAGTTTAAAGTTGTTACTTCAAGAATATTTGTAATTAAATTTTGTATCTTCTTTTTAATATAGAAATCTTTTTTTGTTGGCCCTCTTCATGGATGTCCTCCAATATAACATATATCTATTTCCTCCTGTCTTTTCATAAATAATTTTATCACTTCAGATATATAGAGGGTGATTCTGTAGTGCGCAGAGATAATTCTAGGGGTTGTCATATGGGAAAAAATTTTTAAAAACTTGGTCCCACCAGCCATACACCATTTTGTTTTTTGTACTAAATAATGTATACCTCTGAAAATGCTTAACCAATTAACTTGGAATTTTACGCATAACTCATCATTCTAAATACCTTGATTGAAAAAAAAAAATTAAAAATTGTGTGCTTAAGACCACAAGGGAGAAGTGTAAACTTTTTTACACAACTTACGAAATGAGGAAGCACAATGTCCATTTCAGAGGACACATATATAATACTACATATACATAGTAGAGCATGATGGAATCCTCATAAAATCAGCGCCAGCAACAAGTAAACCATATACTCTGCTATATACACATGTGTGCTATATACATAGTAGAGCTTGAAGGAATAGAGCGTTTCAGAAAAATGCATGACGGTAAAATCCGATTCCCCGCCAGCAAAATATTTTTGCACGCGGTGCGCCTTTTGTTTACACTTCAATAATCAACTTGTTTCAATAACCTGTTTCAAAATGGCGGTGACCAAAACTTGCAAACCTACAATCAAAGCTGGTTTAGTATAGAGAAAGTGGCCCGACGAAACCTCGACAAACCCTAGAAAACATCCACTTTGTAAGGGACCACATTATACAGAGCAATTTCTTTCATTCTGTAATATCTGAATTCAAAATTTTCATGTTTACAGTTCCATTCTATAATTTGTTATAGTAAAATTTTATTTTTGGGTAAAGCAAATATTCATGGTAAATTTTTCAAAAAATCCCTAATTTTATTAGCGGTCTTGTAGTAGGAACATAAAAACTGGTGTTTTTAAAAAATGTATAAAATGAAACTATCTGAAATCTTGTGCATTAAGTTAACAGACAATACTATCAGTGAAACAATCTTACAAATAAGGCCATTGTAGCTCCCATTAATGAAAAATAACTAATTTAGATTATAAAATTCCTATTTGCTATTCCTAGTTGAAATATCACTGGTTTTTATTATAGACACCTGAATTTACAATGCTGTAGAAGGTTCACTATTTAAAAAAATAATTAAATATATTTATCATTGAATTAGTTGTATTACTTTGTACTAACTTACATAAAACAATAATTTTTAATGTAGTACCTGTTAAACTCTTACACACTCAAAATATACATGAACATATTTATTATTTACAGGCTGAAATATAAATATGTAAAGCATGTGCTACATTTTTTAAATTCCTTACCATCACAGGTAGATGGAATGGATGTATTGGCCGTCAGAGAGGCATCACGATTTGCAGTCGACTATGCTACTTCTGGTAAAGGACCGATTGTATTAGAAGCAATGACGTACCGTTACAGTGGTCATTCTATGTCGGATCCGGGTACTTCCTACAGAACCAGAGATGAGATACAAGTTGTGAGGCAAACAAGAGATCCAATAACATCTTTCAAAGAAAAAATCCTCTCAGAAGGTCTTGTTGCTCTGGAAGAGCTGAAGGTATGAAAGTATTTTTACTTTCATCATATAAATACAATTAAAAGTAAAACCTACCATACTTCATATGTGATTAAAGTTGTTTTTACTAGATATTAAACATATTATATTTAATACACATTTAAAGACTTAAGAATGAAAAATGTTTTATGAAAATTATCTACAAAATATTATTTTTTGAAAAAAATGTAGGTACTCATAAAATAAGCTAGAGTGTATTTAACGTGGTTTTTTTTATAAATCAAATGCCAATAATTAACACATTTCAAGGTACAGTAGACTCATAAATCCGGATTCCGGAAAATCCGGACCACTAATGGGGAATATTTAAAAAAAATAAAAAATCAGTAAAACCCAAGCAATTAATATGCATAACATAAATGACATGTATTTTGTACCTTCGGGCGCTCCATGTTTTAACAAAACTGACGTTGTTTATGATTCACAAGGCAGTGGAAGTTTCCACGCGGATCTGTTAGTTACATTAGTTGTACGTTCTTTTTTTAGTTTGCTGCAATAAATCTCTAGGATTAAATTTTCATTCCTTATGTTTTATAAATAAATTTCCAACTTGTAGTGTTGTTTTTGAATACTGTGTTTCTTATGTTTATTTAAAGTGTTTGGTACAGTAATGCAGATTCTTTTTTATTAAAACCGTTCAATACTGTTCACAAACTTCATTTTTCATTTCTGTGTTTTACTTAATTGCAGTCCAGTAATGTATTATGTACATTACTAACATTACATTACAGTACCATAAGTTGATGTGCCAGAGTGTTAAAGTATCGTTACGGCGCGGCAGCGATAGTATGTGCGGTTTCCATCACTCTTATCGGCCGCATGGACGACTTATGCCCGACTCCGGGAAATCCGTATGTTTCGGAATCCGGATCGGCCATCCGCCCCATTAGTCCGGATTTTTGAAAGTCTACTGTATTAAAAAAAAATAATAAAAATGCTGTAAAATTACCGAAACAATCTATTTTAGAATAATGTTCTACACCAAAGAACGTTGGCCTACTTTAATATAACCCCGCAAATGGAATTTCTGAATAACATGTCTTATTTTCTTTTTATTAGCATTTTCTTGAAAGCTATATGTTTATTTTTCTATGTCTAGGCAATAGAAACTGAAGTGAAGAAAGAAGTTGATGAAGCAACGAACAAAGCAAAGCAAGACACAGAAATTGGAATGGAAGAATTAACTGCCGATATTTGTGTACAATTCCTAGAACCAAATATTCGTAATGTAACTCCTTATTCATCTCTTAGTCACAAAAGAATCGGTCCAGCTGTCAACCAAAACTAGTGTTAATAAAACTGTAAATAAACCTGCAAATAAATAGTAAAACCTTCCTCGAACTTTGAAAGAATAAAATGTATATAGCTTTATGTATATATAGCTAAAACCTCTCTCGTTTTAGTTATTGTGAAATACTTATGAAAACTGTACTTCACTTTTATGCATACCAAGGTTTGTAAATAAAGCTAACTTTCTCTTGTAATTTATTTATTTATAAAAAAATAGTAATTTTGATCTAATTTTACATTTGATTATAACTCTCTGTTTATTTAGACTAATACAACACTATTATGATTTCTACAATAATCAAGGAAACACACTTTCTCCCAGAATTGCATTTTCGCAATTATCTTTGACTCAATGATAAAAAGTGATACAACATTGGATTTGTCTTTAAATGGTCTCCATTTCTTGTATTTAAAAATTGTTTTGTATAATTTTTTTTTATAGGTATTCAAGTTTAAACCGCTGCTATCTTTAACGCTGGAACGGAAAGCTGACATATTTCTTACGAGTGTACTTTTGTTTTGATAAGGTACCACTTTGTTTGTGCACATATTGTTCTGTCCCTTCCACTGTCTATTCCGGGCTGCTACCATAGATCATGAATAATAAATAGATCTTGCATCCATACGGGGGCTGTGTGCCGGAAAAAAGGTTGTCGCGAAAATAGTACATGATCGCGCCGCGAGGTAGCGCTAGGGAGAAAGCATTGGTAGCATTGATGTTTCAAACAGCTTCCTTCGTTTCCCCAATAGATAGTAATGCCCAATAGAGGCAACCCAACCAATAGTAATGTCTATGATTATTTTTTGTAAATAATACTACTGCTTTTTAATAACGTAACTTTTTACAATGGTCATTTGTTACAGTTTTTATAGTTTTGCCACATTGTACATATAATTATATGGGTCAAACCTTGATATTTTCAGAAAGTTTGATTGTCGTCATTCCGAATATTGATTTAATAAATAAATGCTGTGACTTATTGTCTTACAATATTCTATTTTACTACCATAGTACAACGGCCGTTTCGGCTATTTATTAGTAAAACACATAATTTATCAAGTACTAGGAAGTGAAAACACTCAAGTTGCAGCCCAAAGACCAGACAACAGAAGTAGTGTCTGTAAATTATGTCCAGCTGCCAAAAGACTTATGACAACAAGACATTGTATTGTATGCAAACAAAAATTTAGTGGAGAACATAGAGTCAGATTTGTATCAACTGCACAGAAAGTACAGACTAATTACAATGCAAAAATCTTTGCAAGTGTTATAATTTATTTCCGTTCTTCAAATTTTTACCATTCCAATTTGAATATTTTATTTTTATTTTAGCCATAGTCTTACACCTTTCCATTAATTGGGAACAATCTTATACTTTTATTTAAAAAAATTGTCTTTTTGCAACAGATGTATTAATTTTTAATTGAAAGTAGAAAATGATGTAATTTTTGTTATAATATACACTAGTTCATATAATAGAGTACGTGTAACTAAGTTTAGTAATTTTTATGTTTTTAATTACCTTAAAACATATTTTGTGAATTAATTATTTAAAGAACTCATAAAATTTTCTATGGCTTTCTAACAATGTAAATTTTACAAGGCATTCCGTTCCAGGGTTAAACAGATAACCACATCAAATTAAATTATGCATATTTATGTAAACCAATGAATTAAACATGAAAGCCGAGTTTCATAAATGTATTCTAAACCATTCATGAGGTAATCATTTTGTCCAAAAACACAGATAACTTCTAAAATAAGCAAGATAGGACACATGCTATACTATAGGCTATTATTTGCCTATTTGCTAGTTTTGGCCAGTGAGTATATAAGTAACTAGAGAGGCCTTGGAGGGCATAAGATGTGTTAACTTCACCCTCGCCTTGATGACCCACAACATGTCGACATCCCTATTGTTCCGCTTAATAAACAGATTAGTCCGTTTTATTTTTCCCTCCATGTTTTGTTTTGATTAAGTTGGTATCGGAACATAATTCTATGTATTCAATTATAGTTTGTGCACACTTATCCAGCTTTAAAATGGGTATGTGAGTGTGTAATGCTATAACTGAAAAAAGAAAACAGAAGATGTAAAAGGAAAAAGAAATTTTTTCTGCCATTTTCCTAATGATCCAGAACTGAAAGAAAATTGGATTCAAGCAATTAGAAGGGATAACTAGAAACCATCAAATCATAGTCGTATCTGTATAGTGACCATTCCAAAGAGTATGATTACGATAACGCTTCTCCTATTCGAAGATAGTTTTAAAAAATGCCTTTCCATTGATATTTACACAAAAACTGATTGATTGAAAGCATGGAAAATTTATTTCAGTATTAGTATTAGGAAATAGCCTACATCCGTAACCAAAACGAGAACATTGAAGAGAAAAAAACAGACAGAAAAAATTAGATAGAAGCTGAACAAAATTGTTCATTTCAAAGGTCAATAACAAATGTGTTTAATAATATTTAAATGTTAGGTAAGTAGGGACTGTACCGGTAATTATGTACAGTTAAAGTTGATAATATGTTAATGTTAAATTCATTTTTAATAATATCAGCCTAAACAATTTCATTATTCGGATTTAAATTTTTAGAAAGAGTGAGATAAAGATAAAGAGTCATTAAAAATAAATTATTATTCGGCATTAAATTGTTATTTTCTTAATGTATTAAATATAAAAGTAGTAAACAATACACATTATATGTGTACTTGTATGCTTTTTAATAAAGATAAATACTAGTTCGTTTTATTTTTTGTATGTTTTTGTTTAACTCTCTATCTATTATTTAACTCATAAGCTCATTAACATAATTATTTTGAAAACTAACAAAAACAAATCCGAAAGAAAGGCGACAAGAGGTAGCGAGTAAACAACTAAACAGGCTGTAGGCTCTGCCCTATGTATTTAAATACAGTAAAAGTAAAAAAAATGTAATGTTCATGATTGGTAGACACCTTAGACTATATTTTCTAATAAAAACATTTTTTTACATAGAAGTGTACATAAATATTTGTATTACTATAAATTTTCAAATTTCTCAATCTTAAAACCCAAATTCTAGGTTATTTTTGACTTGTTGAGAATTTTAAAATACTTGAAAGTAATTCAAGATTATACATTATTAGGCCTATTGGATGAGATAAAATTTATGCAACTTAGGAAACTGTAACCTAAAAACAATTGCAAAACTTGCAATAATTTGTTATAATCTTCAAAATGTGTAATTTGTAGCTTCACATATATCACAGGGAGCAGCACTTTACGGGACAATAAATCTACATTTTTGTTTGCAGTGATGTACTACAATATCGGCAGAAATTAATATTAGTTCATAATTTTAATGTAGATAGCAGCATCTCCCGGACTATTGTAAAATTACGATAAATAGTTTTAAATTTTAATGTTGTCAGGTGGCAGCACGTTAACTATTAATTAACATTAATTAATAGTTTCAAATTTCAAAGTACCAGGTAGCAGCACCTTTCGGTTACAATTAGTTAATTAATACTAGTTCATAATTTTAATGTAGATAGCATCTCCCGGACTATTCACGGAGACGAAATCTAGCTGGCAGTATTATTGTTCTGTTCCGGTATGATTTTTAACAGTAAGACAGACAAAATTCTGTGTTTTCTAAAAAAAGTATGCTACCTCACTGAGGAATCTTTGACAACAGATTTATTGTACTATATTGCGATTTATTGTACCAAATGTTGCGATCATGTTGGCATTGGTTTCCGCTCAGCTTCGTAAAGTGCTGCTACCTGGATTCTTTTAAATATATTATTTTAAAATAGTTGTTACTTTCTTTACTAAATACGCTGTAAGTCAAATTTTTTAACTCAATAGAGTATAATTAAAAGTTTTTGATCAATTCCGTCAGGTGCTGCCTTTTTATCCTTTTAGTTGAACTTTTATATTATTGATAGAAGTTCAAGTGCTGCTGTCTGAGAACTTACAAATTCAGCTAATATCTACTTTTCGTTACTAGAATGCGCTATTACGTATACCAAAATATATTGAATCTCAATTAATTTAGTGTTAGGTTTAGGACCAGTTCCGTCAGATGCTGCACTCTTTATGCCTTTTCGTTGAACTTTATTTATATTTATTATTGAAAGAAGTTGTCATTTTAGATTTAGAAATTAGATTATTTTAAGGTGTATTTTATAAAATACTACCCAAATAACTTTTGAACCTACTTTTCGTTGCTATGAAGTTGAGTTGAATTAATTGTTTCTTTTTAGGTTAAGGTCTACTTCTCCTAAATGGAGGACAATTAACCTAAATTTTTGGAACAATTTGATGATAATAATTATAAAATAGTGAGATAATTTCCATTATTGAAATTTGTTAATTAGATAAACTACCTATTGAGAGGTGTAGATGCAAAACTCACACTATTCACTTTTTCAAACTTTTCAGGAAACGGAAAAATGTTTGTACAAAAATAAAGGTTTCAGTACCATTATATATTGTCTCAAGAAAACTTTATGGCCATAGAAACCACTTGAATACCGCCCTAAACTCCTTGTAGATGAGATAAAGGTAGAAATTAAGTTCAAAATGTGTAACATGTGAGTTCTGCAGCAAAATTTGTTTGAATATACCAAGGAGAATGTTAGTTTTGCAACAAACTGCCATTTAATTTACAATTTTAGTTTTTAACCTTACTAAAATATTTTTCTTAAACAAAAACTCCCAAAAAATGAGTCTTGGGTGGGCAATAATTAAACACACTAAAATCAAATTTAATTCTGTGGGCATCTTTTGTTATTAAATTTACAGGTTAGAAAAAACTTTGTTTTAGGACAGTAACATTATTAAGCATTGATGATGGGTGCTTCTTCATTGGCTTCACAAGTTTGGTATTCTTCAATTTCATTGTCTTCAGTAGGTGTCATTCTCTCTCCACTGATCACCATAATGCTTCTTTAACAAACCATCTGCATCATCTTTCTTTGCTAGTTTTGTCATGTTTGATTATTCAATGACAGATGGATCCATGTTGCACAAGGACCCTTGGTTCATTAGGGATTTGTGTATTCCAAAGTCACTTCTGTAAGTATGTTCTCCTCTAACATTAACATTTATTTTTTAGACCATTCTCTTACATGTGTCAAGGTTGAGCTGCGCGCTTTATAAACTTATGCTTTTCTAGTTTCCAGCTGAAAACACGACAGTCTTTACCAACTAGTACTACAGTTGCATGTTCTTTAATAATGTCTACGTATTGAGAAGGGTGGTAGATTACTTCCACATTTCTTATCGCTTTTTCTGTATACCCAAACACTCTGTCTGGTGGGAGATAGCTAAGCCCAGTCACAGGGAAAAAGAGCTCCATCTGTTTGATATTTTTAGGTACTTTTTTGGCTAGGCAGAAACAAGCAATGGCCAAAACAGTTGATTTTTTATTTTGGCCACCACACCCATCATGCATTGCAATGGTCTCTAAACGCTCATCCATTATTGTAGTCATTAAACACATGAAGCTATCTCGTTTGAGCCTTTTGAAAGCTCATTTTTCGTCCATAAGTACGCTGTCACTTATCTGGATCCAATTTACTGTTAGAATTACCCTTTACCACAGTGAAATTATTTAAATAAATCTACCTACTGTAGTAGGTGGCCTGGTTCGGCAGTGGTAAATTCTTTTGGCAATCATAACTAAAAGTTAGGTTCTGACAGTTTAATGCTGAGAGGAAAGCCTTAGCTCTCAAATTATGAACACATTTTTCAGTTATAAAAGTTTGCTTCTCTTCGTCAGACTGCGATTGTTTTAATCTCTCATCCAGTCACAAACACGTAGAACAAACGTCTACCCTCGGAGAACTAAAGCTAAGATTATACTTTGTGTTAAATATATTTCTGAAATACCAATGTGAAACTTTCAAATCTTTAGGATACTATTAGTGAATTGTTATACATTTACCACATTTTTTTTAACACTTAATTTTGCAGAAAGATTTTTCGTGCCTGTGTGTTTAGAAGAGTAGCGAGGTTCGGAGCAATTAAAACTACAGTATTAATGAAACATATAACATTTTTTTCCTTGCCACATTTTTAACCGAAACTCTGTCCCCAACTCTATTTTCATTGCAAAGCTGTCCTGTTTTCCTAAACAGTTGTAAAGTGTCATTTATTCAGAATCTTGAAATGTTGAGCACAGCTATTAATGTTTTAAGACACATTCCAATAATTTCAGTTTTTCATCCTATAAAATACCTGGTTCTCACCGGCTGTGTACTGTATCACCTACTGGTTGTTCTCTTTCTTTGAACTATTTCAGATTAGGTAACTCTGAAGATAAAGTTGTCTTGATAAATCTTATCGTTTTGTGCATAGAAGTTCTGTTGAAATCTTAACTGCCAGGCGAGGTAGTTAACCTAGGGCTTAGGAAGTCAGAGCAAATGCTCGCCGGTCCTCCCACCATGGGAAGGGCTCATCTAGACCTTTCTTTACTCCTGCTGAATAACATGGTAAAGTTTGGTTGAATGGTTGCAAGCATTGGTGTAATCGGGGGGGGGGAGTTATAACCCCGTCATTGTACAAAATATTTTGCACTTTGTCTACATTAAAATACGCTCTTAAGAGTAACTTGTTTTCAACACCCATGCAAATGTCAAACTACAATAAATTATCATTATATTGCTGACATTGTCTCTGGTCGAATTGGGTACTGACACTTTATTTGACATACTATGCAGTATAGTATATGGCCTGGAACACACACGTAGTTTTCGTCCGCCACAGATTATTTGCAGTCACCATCATATCAACAGTGGCGCTAAGGAGAATATTAGAGCATACACATTGGTCGAAAAATAAACGATCGGTTTATTTTACTGCTGTTGGTAGCTGTGCAGCCGCTCGCTGCCACTACGATGGACGGATTTTCCACCGTCTCTGCCAAAACAGTGGCGAACGTGACCAAATGCAAGCCAGTTTTTCTTATTTTAGTATTTTTTTTGTAGAATACTATCCTCCAGCCGCGTGTAGAAACCAACATTCTTAAATAATTGAAAAATCTTTCTTCTAGTTCCTCAAATCAGGAAACACTGTGTAGAATGCTCCAAAATCTTCTCTTCTTTTATTTATTGATTGGATGAACCCAAATAAATATATATTTTTGCTTTCTTTTCAATTAGCGACGGAATAACAATAAAGCTAGAGTTTCTCTCTGTTCATATCAATAAAACAAATAATATATATTACATAACATACTTCGTGATTGATGAACTAGACATTTCAGTTTAATGAATCCCAATGAGAATTTTAGACGGCGTCGGAAATTTTACCGCCTGCACACTTTAAATTTTATGAGCAGTAACTAATCCGCAGCCGACAAAAAAACGCTGTATGTTCCAGGCCTATGGGGTTTGAGGCAGTGCACGGAAAGATTTGGCGGGAGATGAGTCATGGTTGCTATTCTAAAATGGGCCTGAATCACAATTAAAAGTGGAAAAGTATACATACCGGTACCTACATAATTTTAAAGTACTTTTTGAAGCCTAAAACATGTTATTTTGCATCTTAATTATAAAAAATTTCCTTCCCCCCCCCCCCCCATACGGTTGTCCTGGTTACAAGATACCCTGATACTTCAACATAACCTATGCAGGATGATAATTCAGGGGGTAGTCAAAGTGGGTAAAAATTGCCATGTCTTTGGACGCTTCCGGAAAACCATCCTAAAAACTTATTGTTGGCCAGAAAGGACTTAAACATAGCAAGATCTGTTGCTTCATCAGGAATTACAGACACTTTTTTCTTGCAAAGGGGAGAACAACAAACTCAGTTTTTATGAATGCCCCTTGATTTAAATGAATGTATAAAACACCACTCTGTAGTATCTTGAAGCAGAGTGACATAGCCCATGTTTTGCGTATAGGCAAGTTAATAGTCTGGCATGAAACCACCATGGCATATACATATAATAAAGAAGAATTAAAAAGGCTCTTGATAGGACTTTGAAAGACCTAAGAAATTACGCAAATTTGATGGACTGTCACTGTGCTTTCGACCGTAGATTTTAAACAGACCTTACCTATCTGCAAACGAGGAACTAGCACCGATGAGGTTAAACCATGTCTTACATCATCATACTTACGGCCCAAAGTAAATATTCTTTCTTTGAGAGTGAACATAACGAATTACTGCTAATGAGTCATTCAGGGATGGAAAACAATGGCAAGATTTGCAATCTAATAAGCACGATATGTAAACTGTTGTAAATCAAATTCAAACCTTTAATGACCACATTTATTTTATTGTGAAATGTATTAAACTATCTAAGCTGAGAGAGAGAGCAATAGGCACACATAAAGAAGGCAGCAACAAATATAAACGTCCTCTTGGAACAGCTGCCAACAAAGAGATGAAATACAATTTGGTTTTTTGTAATGTGGAAGTGGAAAACAAAGTCCATTATTCTGTGGGGTTCCACCACACTCTAAATCCAACAGGATCCCTCCTCACAGCATCCGTCTCAAGGTTGCAGTACCAATCATGCTGATTCAAAAATTCCATCTTCCAAAATTATGCAATGGCACTAGACTTCAGGTTTAGACTTTGTACAAAATTTTAATAGAACCACCATTATTCATAGGTGTAGGGCCAAATATGAAGTGTAATTATCATTTGAATTCCCTTAAACCATCAGATTACCATTTTCAAGTTATACAGCTTCAATTTTCAATTAAAGTAAGTTTTGCCATGAAAATAAACAAAGCACAAGGACAAACTTTAAAAGTAGCTGGTATGGGTTTGCGGGATTGTTTCTCGCACGGAAAACTATATGTGGCCTACTCTAGAGTCAGCTCACCAGATAACTTATTCAAAAGTTTAACAAAAGGGGAGGGGCCTAACAACTTGCAACCTGAAAGGTGAACCGCCAATATTACCTATAAGGAAGTTTTGTAATGACAATGTTAATGATTATGTTTAATTTCTATTAACAAAGTTTTATTTTTAATTTGTGGATAGAGTGAGAAGTTAACCCTACAACTGTCAATGCAAATGTTTGAAATGCCAAGCCATTTCGGTGTATGTTGCAAGCATTTTTTCCAAATATAGTAATTATACCCCAATCTAAATTTGTTCCATAGCTTTTTTGTAGAGAAAGGTTCAAAGAATCATATATGCCAGTAAAAAATGTATTGTTGTGAAATTTACAAACTTGTTTGCTTAAGAAACAAAAAATGTTCAGTATCGAAAGGAAAAAAGTTCAACTCTAGGCCTAACATAAAAAGTAGTACTTAACATTTTTTGTATTTTTTTCAAAATATAAAAAAGTTTTGTAATTTAATTCTACATAAAAGTGTATAAAAATATATATCAATTTCAAATTTCTTTTTTTTGAAAACACCAGTTTTTATGTTCCTACTACAAGACTGCTAACAAAACAAGGCCTAGTTTGAATAGTAATTTAGGAATATTTATGATTTGCCCAAAAATAAAATATTATTATAACAAAGTGTAGAGAATAAATCATAGAATTGAACTGTATACTTGAAATTTCTTATTTTATTAATGTACTTCACATTGTTTTATTTGTTTCACTTAATTATACCAAACTAAGAAAGTTCTCACGGACGCAGTCTATACATTTCCTTTATCTGTCTAGATTATGGGAACACGCATAGGGAGACCGTGAGAACAGCGCCTGTTGATTTCAACAAATGTCTATATTTCCCAGGACTATACGAATAAAACCCTAACAGTACATGTGGTTTACTTTACAACGATACAAAAGGTTGTAGTTCTCTCTTCAAATCGATATAAATATTACTATACAAATATATCAAATTGTAATAGCTATATCGATTGCAAAATGTGCTTTATCATTGGTTGAAAACTGTCCAATTGCAAAGGTTTACAGAAAACTTTATATTTTAGAAACTATAGAGGTGACAACTAAATAGAAGGCAGTTTAAAAAAGTTAAAATCTTGACGAATCCTTATATTATTTTCAAAACAATTCTATTGAACAATATTGAGCCTTAGAGAATTGACAAAGTTTAGTAATTTCTTTGTGCTTTCTTGCGCGGCATTAGCTTTTTAGAAAACTACAATTTTAAAACGATGATTACATATGTAAATATATGTTTTAGTACAAATTTGTAAATTCAAAAATTAAAGTTTAAATCATTTCTTTTCGAATGGCTTTTGTTTTATTGTGATTAGATGATTTTTAGTGGGTGAACTATTCAATACAAGTAGAGTTGTCATTTGAGTAGTGTGCCACTACAAGAGTTAAGCTAGAAGACTTAAATAGACAAAACTCTCCGTCAGTTGTAAGAAATATGTACATATATAAATACAGTCTCTATATTTGCTAGCCTCCTCGTTGCACGATTGGCTAGCTATGTTGTGTATAAATGAGATATGGTGAACTGCAGGCAATCTCATTGTTATGAATATTGTTTTATGTTGAACTTGCTTATGATCAAAGTTTGTAAAATAAAGGCTGTAAAATATAACTTACTTATCTCAGTCAAAACTTAAATATAAATGGTCAAACAGAAATCTTAACAACAGTCCTTAGCGAAGCACGGTTACTTACAGCTAGTTACATTACATACTATAGGTTATATAAACTTTGAATAGCTGGAATATACACAAGTGAAATATAATTTATATTGTATTAGTAACTTTATTTGAAAGCATTTTTACCATGGTAATTTAATTACAAAACAAAATACAGATAAGTAATGTAAGTGGGATAAGATCAAAGCATAATTGTTTAACAAATTATGCAAAAGTAAAAAAGCATTTGTTATAAAAAAAGAAAATTAATTGATAACACTAGATACAAGAAGTTAAAAGAAGTTGATCTAGTCCATAAAAGAATAAATTTAAACATATAAAGTTAGGATATGCAAATTCTGTTTTAGATTAGGAAGCTTCTTGAAGTGCATCTTTTCTTTGTTGAACCATTTCTCGGAGGTTATTTTCACTGTCTTTCAAACTTCTTTCTAGGTAGGTTTTGTTTGTCTACAACAACCACAACAAGATAATTAATTCAAAAACAATTATACTGTTGTTTTTTTTTAAATCGTGCCAATGATTTGAATAAAAATATCTTGGTTTCAACACAAAAACATCTATTGAGTAAATGTTAACATTAAAATAGGATATTTATTTTCTATTTCCACTTTTTTATATAAGATAGTGTATAGTGTAGTGCATGGTGTAAAAAGAAATAATGTTTTTACTGTATTTATTAATAATTGATAACGGCAATACCATTTTTAGCTAGGTATGTTCATTTTAGCTTTGTTTGCATGTTTCTGCCTCTTTATGTGTGAAACGACTATGAACTTCGAGCCTGCTTCTTAAGAATTACATAAATAACAAAATTGCCAATTTGGGGGAAAAAATATAAATTTTATGTATTTACACTTATTTCAAAAAATAAAATATATTAATATTTATTTTAAATATTAATTTATAAAATTTTAAATTATTGTACAAATGGTGACATATTTAGTACAATAATTAGACCCAAAAAAAGTCAAGGAAAGTTTACACTTAGCAAAGTTTTTAAGAATAGTAATTAATCTTCTGATTTTTATTTGATTATAATCTGTCGCATAGTTGTAAAATGGTGCAAATAAGTACTTTTTCAAGAATATATTGTGTTGGGTAGATGGCAAGTAAAAAATATCTGACATTAAAAATTGTTTATAATTGAATTTATTAAACAAAAATAGTTATTTTTCTCCAACAAATAGTTTTTGAGATAGAAGCGGTAAAACATAATAATAATGTGAATATCAGCAACCTATACAATACATGTCATGTAAAACAAAGCAAATAAAAACCAGTTCTTCCATTCGTTAAAATAGTTATAATTTTGAAATTATTAAAAAAATATGTTAGGGTAGACCGGGGCATGTTTACAGTTTTTTTATTTCGATTTTTGTAATTTTTACTTTTTCCACCCTATACGTAGTATATGGAGAAAGTATTGTTTTCGTAAAAATGATCGAATTTGAATTTTCAGTTGAATTATCTGTTTTGGTGCTCCCAGAACCCCAAAAAATTGTTTAGTGCAATTATCTGTGTTGGTGCTCCCTGAACCCAAAAATATTTTTAGTGGAATTTTTTGTTTTGGTGCTCCCTGAACCCAAAAAAGTGTTTTTAACGTGGTGTCTGTCTGTCAGTGTGTCAGTATGTATACACGACCAGAGGGGACACTATTGGTCCGATTTTCATGAAATTTGGTATGTAGGTACTAAACCCTAATATCTCCAGGCGTTTTTTTCATTTTTTGGAATTTTTAATTTTTAAGGGTAATTTACCCCTAAAAACCAATAAAAAACGACAAAAATGCAAATTTTTCAAAAACGGCTCTAACGATTTTGATCAAATTTTCAGTATTTATAGTGCTTAAGATGCCAAACAAAATGACACCACCCGCTTTTATCAAAACTTCGGCGTTTCATAATTATGGGGAAATGTTAAAAAATAAACAAGTTTATGTTGTCAATCTAGCATCACGGCGACGGCCGCACGGGGTAGCACAACGGTAGCGAGGACGGCCAGTAATTCAAAGGTCGCGCGATCGAATCCCGCCTGGGACAATAACTTTTTTATACGATTGACGTAGGTAGAATATTATTTTTTTGTTTTGTTCTAAAAAGTAGTAAATAAAATGATTAAAAACAATATTATTTTGACTACAGTAAGTTGGGAGAAAGTTTGTGTCAGTTAACTGATACCGTTTATTTGTATTGAAGTTATTTACATGCTTTTCTTACTTAATCATTACTTAATATTTAAGCTCCATTTTTACACCTATGATGAGCCTCATACTATGATATTTTTTATATACTTAATATTTATTGAAAGTAAATCATCTGTGTAAACAAGCCCCCAAAATGGGACATGTTTACACAGTGCCTGAGGTAAGTTTACACACTTTTTATTAAAAGAATTAAAGGGTAAATGAAACACAATAAATAAACTATATTAGTCACTTATTAGGCCTACAATAAAATATTACATTAAGTGTTGTATACATACTTTAACATTAATATAGATATAGGTTGTTATAAAATTATTTATTCAATTATTAACATTTTTACATTAATATAAAATACAAATTGATTACGAAGAAGAATTTTCAAAATCGCTTTCACAATTGATGCAAAAAAATTAAATGGAATCTGTTTCAATAGGCCTACAGTGATCATATGCCCATCTCTTACACTGTGTGCATTGTATCCACTGTAAACCAGGATTTAATTGTTTGAAACGTTTCAAGCATAGTTTTCATCATCATTTTCGCTATCAGATTCACATAAATCGTCAACTTTTTGTTTTCTAATTTTTTCTTTTTTTTATTGTGTTAATTTTTGGAAAGCAAAACAGTTTTTAGCATCTTTTTGATACTTAATATTGGTAATAAAACTCTTTCTCTGTTCTGATTTCAATGCAACTTTGACAGGCGTAACTGTAAGAATAGCAATTTGCCTCTTCTTCCTGCCTTTATTAGTCCTTTTTCCTTCGATCTGCTTTTCAAAATGTGCACATAGCTTCAGGCGATGATAAATACCTACTACCGGATGTGCCAGCCAACAGATAGTCTAGAGAGACAGATATGTTATACGCGAAGGAATGGATTGGACAGCTTCCTCAGAAGGAGATGAAAATACTGCGGAAGTGGATGGAGCAGGTTTGGAAGGAAGCGTTGTTGGTGAATCAGAAATGGCAACAGAAAGGTCAGAGGTTGGGTTTAAAGTTAGAGGAGCTGGCCTATATGTTACATAGATCGGCATGAAATATTATTACTGTTAAGACACAATATCCCAGAAACTGCCTGCCTTGATATTTACTGGCGTGCATGCTAAGAGTAGGGCTGTTGGTAAAATATCTGGGACATCACAAATCGTCAATGGACGCTTATTCATTATTATTCATGAGTCACAACCAATGTTAAAAAACTTCTTCAAAGAGAATCATACACTCCTGTTAGAGGGCTGCAGTTTGTGGAGCTGCAATGTGGAGGAAATGATAGAAGTGTGACTCCATTACTTTTGCAAAAGTCTAGAACCTCAACTGATAGATGCAAATCAAAGTTATCGAAGGGCAAAAGGCAAGGTCTCTCGGGAGAACATCGTGATGAACATAAGTGTTTGACATATTTCACAAACATTTTCTCAACCATCCATCCTGACGGATTGGCATCTCCTTCACAGTCACGTACAAAATGTGACTGATACTTTACTCTGGGAAACACAATGAAAGAAACACATTACTTTCTTGTCTTTCTCACTACTATCTAGGAGTTAAATAAAACAAGTTAACATCCTACTACACAGTCAGAAGGAAGACTAATTCCTTCCATCTTCTTCTGGTCACACATAATCATCGCATACACACACTAACAGGTCCAAAAACTGACTCCAGGAAAGGTCTTGGCTCCTCGCCAAAGTTTTCCGCTGGTTCTACTTCCGGCATAAAATGTCTCCTCAGGTCCTAATGGTAGGGCAATTGTTGCCGTAACCGCGTTATTAGGAACTTCGGATTGCTGATACTTAGCAAAAGTGTTGAAATTAAACCAAATTATTCAGCGACCTTCCAAAGATTGCCCATTTCTAACCTATTCTACTGCCATCTTCATTACGTTTGGAAGATCTATTGGTCTTCCTTTTGTATGTTCGCACCATTAATTACCTAAAAAAAATATATATATAATCATTAGAAACCTTTAACAAATTATATAAAAACGTACGGGGTGCATTTACACGATTTGAAGAATGTGTAAACATGCCCCGTGTGCCTTGTAAAAACATGCCCCTTTGCCATGTTTTCGAATAAACAAAACCTGTATGAGTTATATATTCAGCTAAACATCTTAAAATAACCACAAAATAACAGTCTACTAGGATTAACTACGATAAATTGTAAAAATTACATGTTATAGATACTAATAATGCCGATATAATGGTGTAAAAATTTACTCACCAGAACAAAAATCCGCAAAATTGCTCTCTCTTAGTTGTTACTTGTTACACTGACTGCAGGCTGGCGTCAATGCTAATGGCGGCTCATAGAATCATCTGACGTAACAAGTGCTGCGCTATGACCATCGGTTTCTGAACTACGATCACTGTGTAAACTTGCCCCTGTACCAAACATGCCCCGGTCTAACCAACAGTTAACAAGGCATAATCAAATTTATTTGATCTTAAGAATACATTGAAAACCTTGTACTTTGTAGTTAGATTTAATAATTTTACAAACTAAATCAGTTTAGCTTAATAGTTAATGTTGGTGGGTAATAAACTAAAACAATACCAAAAAAACATTTTCTATTAGAATAATATAATAGTAAAACAACTAAAAGTCTTACCTCCAAAGTTTTTATTATCTCGTCACATTTCTCTATTTTTGCTGTCAAATGACTACACACATCTGGTATTTCAGATAGGATAAACATTCTTCCAATACTTTCATAAGTTTTTGTATTTTTTGATAAAGCCTAAAAAAATATAAATTTCTTTTAAAAGTCTTATCTAAATTTTGTTTAAACAAATGTAACATGAATACATAAATTGTGACATCACATAAAACCAAAGTATAAAAATTAAGTACTAGTCCTAAATAAGTAGATCTCCAAAAATAATTCGACCACGCAGCTGAGCTGCTGACGTGAGTTGAGCGAATTTCCAAAATTAAATTTATATATGTTTTTGGGTTTCAAACAACTATTTGGGAATAGATCAACTCACGTAGATGCTGCCAGCATGTACCAAATATATTGCCATCGGTCACCAAGGTAAAATCCGTTGATTTAATTCTGGTATTTTTACGGTATTTTACGTTTTGATTGTTTTTGGGGGAACCAGATGGGCTATAAAGTCGTGTAAAAAAACAAAATGTGCAGAATTATTTCATATGTCTATTTTTTTAAAGAAAACTTCAAAAAAGTTTATTTCTAGTACGAAAAATCTCAAAACATTGTTACTGCCGGTCAAAAATTTGGTCTACTTCCGCTCAATTTTTTTGACTAACCAACTCGTTTAAGCGACTTTGAAAACCAACCTGTGTACCAAATTTGGAACAAATCGGACATAAAATGCGACCATTAGAGTGCGCACACATATATACATGTTACTTCCGGTCAATTTTTTGGGCTAACGAACTCGTCCAAGCGACTTAGAAAACCAACCTGTGTACCAAATTTGGACTACATCGGACGTAAAATGCGACCATTAGAGTGCGCACACATATATACATGTTACTTCCGGTCAATTTTTTGGGCTAACGAACTCGTCCAAGCGACTTAGAAAGCCAATCTGTGTACCAAATTTGGAACAAATCGGACAAAAAATGCGACCATTAGAGTGCGCACACATATATACGTGTTACTTCCGGTCAATTTTTTGGGCTAACGAACTCGTCCAAGCGACTTAGAAAACCAACCTAAGTACCAAATTTGGAACAAATCGGACATAAAATGTGACCATTAGAGTGCGCACACATATATACATGTT